>CAUDMG010001261.1:105000-107227 GCA_958450375.1 Homarus gammarus | reverse complement strand
GTTGATACGTAAATGTCTAGAGAAATATATTTAGACGTAATTTTTCTATTTTTGAATACAGTACAGTAGTAAACATAAAAGGAGTTTAATCTTTGACTGTTTATACTAAATAATCGCACTTATTATTCATTTATTTATTTATTTACTTATTTATTTATTTATTTGTTTATTCCCTTACCTGGAATTAAAAACATTCACCACAAAAAAAAAAAAAAAAAATTACACAACACAATTATTTTTCTCCTAGGATTAATAAAGAGATTCACCGCCATTACAGAAAACGTAAGACATTAACCCTGAGGAAGGACTTAGGTAAAAGGAGTTGGGAGACAGTTATAGGAAGAGGTAAAGTTTAAGACAAGATCCACCACCACTGGGTCCTGCAGATGGCAGCCACCAACTTGAAGAGTTTACAAAGATATTAAACTGAGGCGGTCATTATGAAGCTAATGTCTGGGGGAATTGGTGTATGTGTGTGTAGGGGGGAGGGGGAGGGGGAAGTGGTGAGGTGTGGGGGAGGGGGAATGGTGGTGCGTGGGGGGAGTGGTGGTGTGTGTGGGGGGAAAAGAAAGAAAGAGAGAGAGAGAGAGAGAGAGAGAGAGAGAGAGAGAGAGAGAGAGAGAGAGAGAGAGAGAGAGCGCGCTTCAGTCTCTCTCACAATTCTGTCTACTTCTCTTTCAATTTCTTTCACCCCTTTTTTCTTTCTCACTCTCCCCTTCTCTACCCCCCCGCCCTCTCTCAGCAGATCCACCTATCACTCTCACCTCTCCAACACCTCAATCTTTCCATTCACCACATACGATCCTCAAATATCTGAAAATCCTTCCACCTCTCTCTCTCTCTCTCCAAAAATTCTCACTCCAAAATACCATTACCACAATCAACACTTCCACCACCATCTACACTTCCAGTACCATCACTACGAGCACCAAAACCATCCCTACCATTACCACCACTACCACCACCTAGCCATCCCTACCACTACCACCACAACCATCCCTACCACTACCACCACTACCATCCCTACCACCACCACCTCTTGTTATTTCCAATACTCTGATTAGTATATTGGGTTTGTAGTCCATTGGTCGCAGGTTCGAATCCCCAATTGAAAAGGTAACGCGTGATTGACTACCCGGTGTGTCAATACCAGTAGACTACAGGGTATAAGACATATACATACATACACCTGTCCAATATCTACCTGTGTGTAATGTGACGCCCCCCAGATCCAAGTGACACACACACACACACACACACACTTGAGATTGACCATTTATGACCATTAGCAAAGGTCTTATACACACTCTCCCCCCTTCCCCTCCTCACCCCCCCACACCCAACTCTCCCCCCTTCCCCTCCTCACCCCCCACACCCAACTCTCCCCCCTTCCCCTCCTCACCCCCCACACCCAACCCCCCCCCACCCTACACTGTTATTTCCACCTAGTTTGTCCTTACTTTTTACAGGTATGAAATCAATGTTTACCTGGGGAAAAATAAACCAACTTCAATGCATTACTATTTATTTTTCTCCCACCCTCTATTAGTTTGACCATTTATATTCTGTCTGTCTGTCTGTCTGTCTGTCCTCTCTCTCTCTCTCTTGTTTATTATTGTCTATTTATTCTTGTGTGTCAGCTTAATCTTTTGTTCTCTTACTATCATTCTTTCTCTCTGAAAAAAAAAGAAAGTTTGAAGTCTTTCTTTTCACCAGGTAAATGTAATCCTCCTCTCTCTCTCTAGTTCACCCTTCCTTTTTTTTCTTTCTCTCGCTACTCCCTTTCTCCTTTTTTATCTCACACCCTCTCATCTTTATCTCACCCTCTCTCATTCTAACTCTTATAACTCTCTCGTTCTCTCTCACTCCCCTTTCTCCTATCCCTCTCATTCACTAATACTCTTTCTCTATCTTTGTCACACACACACACACACACACACACACATCGCTTCATTATCCTTTAGTGTAAATTCTATGAATGAACGTTTAGTCTCAGTAAATATACGTATGTGTGGGACTCTGTAAATGTATATGGTAGATTTTGTAAATATATGGGTCTAGATTCTGTAAATACGTTCGATAGGACTTTGTAAATATATGGGTCTAGATTCTGTAAATATATGCGATAGGACTTTGTAAATAAATGTGAGTCTTTGTATTGGATAACTGGATTTTGTAAATTAGTGCGCGACTCTGTAAACGTATATCGTTGTCTAGCCTCTGTAAA
>CAUDMG010001261.1:0-102500 GCA_958450375.1 Homarus gammarus | reverse complement strand
TGGACAATAGCCAATCAACGGAATTCACGGTGGACAATAACCAATCAGAGGACGTCTTGGTGGAAAACATGGAAGACAATAACCAGTCAGAGGACGATGTGGATGATAACAACAGCCAATCAGCGCACGACATGGATGACAAAAACCAATCTTTGGATGTTAAAGCAGACAACAGCCAATAAACGGACGTCATTATGGCCGAATGGACCAATCAGTGCCAGTCATGCCCTCATATGCGTGTGTTTTGACCAAAGTAAAAGCTTTGAACGCCTCAATAAATACTTTTACAGACAATAGTTTAATTCAACCTCTCTCTCTCTCTCTCTCTCTCTCTCTCTCATTATATAACAGCATTTTTCGTTCTCTCTCTCTCTCCCTCTCCTTCCTCATCTCCTCCTTTTCTCTAAGCTTACTTCTCTCCCACACTCTTTCTCCCCCTCCCTTCTCGAGTTCTTCCCTTCCATTACTGTTTTCTCCTTCTCCCCTCTCACGTCTGTCTGCCTGTCTTTTTCTTCTTCTCTATCTCACATCTCCATTATCTCTCTCCCGTCTTCCCACACCTTCTCTTGATTTTCCATGTACCTCTCTCTCTCTCTCTCTCTCTCTCTCTCTCTCTCTCTCTCTCACCAGCCCTCCATCATTATTCCCCCAAAATTTAAGTCAACACCACTTCTCACTCTCTACCTGTCAGGTAAATCTTGCAGCCGCCTTAATTATGAACCCTCACCTGGATGGGTTGACCCTTTACTAATATCACGTGACCCCTGACCCCTTCTTACCTGTATTTGGACACTGATGTTATGTATTATCCACACACACACACACACACACTGTTATTAAGGTAACCAAGGCTGGCGGGTTCAACTCACTGTTACCAGATGGCGTTGTTGAGCCCGGGTTTGTTTACAAACTCTGGGAAATGAACACAAGGGAGCGTGGAAGACGGAGGTAGGAGAGGAGAGGAGGGGAGAGGAGGAGGAGAGGAGAGGAGATGAGAGGAGGAGGAGAGGAGAGGAGAGGAGAGGAGAGGAAGATCAAGAACAAAGTGGATAGACAGGGAAGGCGAGGACGGAGGGGAGGAGGATAGTGAAAGGATGGATAGTGAAGGATGAATTGGATTAGCTTACATTAATTTAGGCTAGATTAGATTAAGTTAGAATAGGTTAAGTTGAGTTATGTTAGGTTAAGTTAGGTTACGTTAAGTTAGGTTAGGTTAGTTATCAGGCGAGATAAGTTGGGGTGTCTAATCTGCAGGTGATCCACATTGACAATAAAATTAGCAACATCCCAGAGTGAAAACACACTTAAGGAGAGAGCCAGAGATGACGACGACGGCCCACAGCCAGGAAGCAAAAGGTGTTGAGGCGTAAAACTGCTGAAGAGTTTATCGACAAGTACTCCAAGTTGAGGAACACGAGAAGGAAAAACATTTAGATGGTGATAGGAGGAGTGTGAGGTTGAGGTGGAGGAGGCACTTAGTGGAGGTCATGAGACGGTGGTGGGAGTGAACTCGATGTTTAGAAGTACGGCATAGGAGTGAGAGAGGTGGGCGAGAATACACCTGCACGGAGATATTGATGGAAGACCAGTGAAGGAGGGTGAATGGTTAGCCAAGGAAGGGAATAATGAAAAACAGACGGAGGCGACGGAGTGGATGAAGCAGCAGGAGGTGAGGAGAGGAAGAGGTCCGCCTGTAGTCACACCACCACCGACAATAAACACACCAGACAACCTCCACAAAGTGAAATTATGGACCATCTTGTCACCTTAACTCGCAACAACTTCTGACAGAGTCAAAATGTCTGAGGGACGCGCCACCATGTCAGCGGAAGCAACTACACAAGCACTCTGACACAACTTAGAAGAACTCAGTGTGTCAAGAGGCACAGCCGGACGTACATTTCCCATGCACGTCTGCAGGTTTACAGTGAAGCAACGTTACAGATGAAGGAATCCCTTAAGACCGATGCTCCACTCGTAGTTTACTGGAGCAGAAAACTACTTACCGACGTTGCGGACTTTTGGGAGGAAGTGCACAGATTTCTTGCTCCGGTGCCTGGGTGTGGGAGGTGCGGTATGCTTCAAGTCACAAGATTACGGACAGGAACGAGAGAGACTTTTCCCACTACCGTCTTCTACATACATCAAGACTGAGTTTTGCGAGACATTATATTAATTTCTTTATTAATGTTATGGTGTATCAGGGGAGGTCAATTGACAGTCTCACTCACTCCTGAGGGAAAATGTTACTGACAAAGTGATGCGTCTCTACTACACGGGGGTAAGAAAGAGGAAAATACACGTTTAGTTGTGAGGTAAGAGCTGGGTATATGACCTGTATTTAAAGATAAGTCTTAGGATGGTGGAGAGATGAGAGAAGTATACAAGGGAGTACCATGGTAGAGAAGTGTGTGAGGAGTGAAGGAGGTGAATGATGATGAGGTTGCAGGAAAAGAGCGATTGCACACAGTGAAGGCGGCGGCGTGACGTGTGATGTGACCGAGGGTGAAGAGAGTGGTTGTAGATGGGGTGAACTGGAAGCAGGAACCACAGGCCATCAGGGGTGAAGGAATGGATCTGGGTAAACATGGAAGCAATAACACTGACTTTATCTCAGGCTGTGGTGGCGGATGTGAGGTCAGGGCAGAAGAGAGGAGGATTTAGCCCCTTACACAAACCCAGTTAACTCTATCATGCTGTGTGATTAGGAGGGGAAGGTGCAGCAACAAGACAGTGATCAGGTCTATCAGGGACTCGTGGCGGGTCAGGGAGAACCCGAGTCACGCCATACATCACAGAAAAGGATTTTGCATCGAGTCAGTTTGTTGATGTCCTAGAGGAGTGGCTGAGTTGAGCAATATAATAATTTCAACAAAGTGATTGGCGATGAAGCTTTCAGTTTTAGAGAATAAGTCGAGGAGTGTAGCAATATGTCTGACACTATAACAATATTACTGATCATTGTTATGTCCTGACACAATAACAACATCACTGATCAGTCTATAATACACAGTTTATTGCAATATATACGGCAGAAGGCTATGATATATTTACCCTATCGTGGGGACGCGGTGGTAGCGAGGCTTTAAGATGGTGGTCGTAGGAGCCATCTAGCCACACGCCCCAGTCTTTAAAGTCTACAGACGCGGTGGGAATATTTGAACAAGACAGCCTTCATCACAGCCAATGAAACGAGGATGTGTCCCTGAGGCTTCCTGAGGCCGGTGAGTGCGTGGGTGGGAGGCAGCCGCTAGACAATTATCGGGAGTTGTCGGAGGTTGGTTCTCAAATTTCCCATCACCTGTCCCTCAGTGCTCCTCCCGCCTCACAAGATGGACGACAAAACTCCCCCCATGGCCTCCAGCTCCAGCCTTTACTGTAGCACTTCTTTCTGGCGACAAGGGAAGAAGAGTCTTTAGGAATTCAATCTATTTTCAAGTCTCATCTCTATGAAAACTTGGTTCTCTCCCCCATCAACAACATCCGCCTCCAAAAGAGCTGCCACTCGTACGGAGAAGAGAACAAGAATACTGTTGAAGTTGACTGACTGCTCTCAAACGTCATCCCCGGCCCTTGGCACAAGACCTTGCAGGACTCAATCTCTTCAGGCTCGACGTTACCAGTGAAGAAATAACTTCTTAAAAAAATAGAACACGGGGGAGGGAGGCCGTCAAGCCCTCAGGAGACAGCTGACTGGGGCGGACACTCTGGCCCTTCACGAGGTCATCACCACTGGATCTTGGCACGGAGCTTGAGGAGACGATAATCGACTTAGTTTACCTAAACCAACACCACCCTGGCAGGAGTGACCGTGAGAGCCACAGATCAGGGAAGGGGGGGGGGGGGAGAAAGCTTAAGATTGTGGCTGAGCTGAGAGAAGGGTAACACTAACACCCAGCTGCATCCTGAAGACAACGAGGAAGCGGCAGGAGGTGACTATAAGAGGCTAGTAAACGTCACAAACCCACCAAGTCTTGGGGCAGTGAAGAGAAATAAAACCAACCACACAGTCATATGTAACCATTAGTGTGAACAGGGAGGGAACTACAACACCTGGCTTTGTTTACTCCTTGTCAACAACATCCTTCCCGATTATGTTATCCGTGACACAGTTTGTACACACGGCTTACTGGCTGTCAAGTCTCTGTCCCCGCCCACTGTCTTCACATTACATTATCCTGTAGCCACAATGGTCTCGTGACCTTTACCCCCTGTGTGTTATAACCCTGTTTTCACCCCGTGTGTGTATGTGTGTGTGTGTGTGTGTGTGTGTGTGTGTGAATACCTGAATGAGAGGAGAGAAGCTGTCACCGGAGAGGGAGGTGAGGAATTGCCAACCCACCTACATACTCTATTCTTAGTTTTCATACTGGATTACCTTAAAACCCGTCTGTCAGTCTGTCGATTTTATATCATTCCATTTGTCTCTTTATCTAAACATTCACACTACCCACCCCACACAAAAAACCTTTCTCACACATACACACCCCCACACATACACATCCCCTTACACCCACACCACACCCCACACATCCTCTATAACACCCTCACATCTACTCCCCACACACAACCCTCACCCACACCACCCACACATAACCCTACCCCCCCCCCCCACACACTACCCTCACATCCACACCCACACCCACACCACCCACACACTACCCTCACATCCACACCCACACCCACACCACCCACACACTACCCTCACATCCACACCCACACAACCCTCACACCTGCACCCTCACACAAAGCTAATTCTTTCTACCTGAACTCATTACCAATACAAGCACTTTCAACTTACAGACTGAACACAACTTTACACAGCAACTTTTCCGTATTGTCCACTGTAATAGGATGATAGTTCTGTGACGTCGCTTCCGGTGTTTTCCCATCATAAACCCCCGACTTTTTTCCAGTTTAAAAATTCTGACCTTTTCCCTAATATACTGTCTAGGAGCTTTTCGCTAATATAAGACTTCGACATTTTTCCCCGTATAATACCCCGACTTTTTTCCCAGTATAATATCATGACTTTTTTCCCAGTATAATACCGACTTTACTCCCAGTCTAAAACCCCGATTTTTTGCCTATGTATACAAAACTCCGACTTTTTCCCAATATAAAACTCATAGTGTCTTCCATTACACAAACGCAACTTTTCTCAATACACTGCAAAAAATTAACCCTCTGATTGTGTTGAGTTTTTTTCCAAACTAATAAAAAAAAGCGACATTTATTACCCACTATAAACCCATAATTTTCCTTACATAAGAGAAAACACGAAATTTTTCCTAATGTATTCTCAAGATATGTCCTGTTTTTCCCTCTCCATGATAAAGATCGACGTTTCTCTCGAGCAATTGTCCAGAATTCTAACCTAACCTAACCTAACTCAAATTTTCCATACATGATATATATTATATTCTGGAACACACACATACATACATACATACATACATACATACATACATACACAGCATATAGATTAACAAACAAAACAGACAGACAAAAGGACAGACAAAAGGACAGACCGAGATATGGGTAGACAGATATATTATGTACCGTACTGAGAAACATAAAGGATTTAATTAAAGCGAGGAGCGCGTGTTGGCAAGAGCGGGACACCAATTGCCACGTGTGTTAATTACCAGCTGTGAATTAATCCCCTGAATTAACGTGGCCAGATTTTAACACGTTTTATCGCCATCATCAACACAGATAATTTAACGACGTCGAATTAAGGATTATTAACATGTTAACGTGTTGCCAGCCAGCCACGCGTGTGTGTGTGTGTGTGTGTGTGTGTGCGTGTGTGTGTGTGTGTGCGTGTGTGTGTGTGTGTGTGCGTGTGCGTGTGTGTGAATATTTGTGTGCATATGAGCGTTAACAAATCAAACTTTGTGACTATATTATACTCTGTCTGTATGTGTCATGTATGTATGTATCATGTCTGTATGTATCATGTATGTATGTATGTATGTATGTATGTATGAATGTATGTGCCAGCTGACAATAAAAATAAAACAAAACCACAACCAATACCCCAGAACAACCACCCCACCACAACCACCACCCCACCACAACCACCCCACCACAACCACCACCCCACCACCCAACTACCACCCCACCACAACAACCACCCCACCACAACAACCACCCCACCACAACAACCACCCCACCACAACCACCACCCCACCACAACCACCACCCCACCACAACCAATACCCCACAACAACCACCACCCCACCACAACAACCACCCCACCACAACAACCACCCCACCACAACCAATACCCCACCACAACCACCACCCCACCACAACCACCACCCCACCACCCCACCACAACACCTATAAACATCTACATAACACCGCGGATTTACAAGCATTAGATGGATAAGCTCTGGAAGGGATGGAAAATATTTACACACAAAAAAATTTAAATGTAAATACTGTAGATATGACTTTGACGGCTTAAACGTTGTTCTGCGATGATGTTCAATTAAAAGATTTAGAACCAGTTGTGTTATTTATTGGATTTGTGTGTGTGTGTGGGGTGTGTGTGTGTGTGTGTGTGTGTGTGTGTGTGTGTGTGTGTTTTCCTCTCTGTCTAACCTAACCTAACCTAACCTAACCTAACCTAATCATTAAATTAACAAAATTATATTAGATTGAAAGTTGCGGAAAGTCTTAACTACTAGCGATCATTATTACCAAATTACCCCCTCCCCCCCCCCCATCAATTGTGTAAAACTAGCGTGTGGGAGGGAGAGGGGAGTGGGGAGGGAGTGTGTGGGGAAAGATGGAGAGAGTGAGAGAGTGTGGGAGAGAGGAGGAGGAGGAAAAGTTGGAGAGAGCGTAAAAGAGGGAGAACAAAGGGCAGAGCAGTGTGTGTGGAGAGAGAGAGAGAGAGAGAGAGAGAGAGAGAGAGAGAGAGAGAGAGAGAGAGAGAGATTGAAATTGGGGGGGCAGTGAGTCAGCAACTTGACATTCCCAGCACATTCCGGGGCTCTTCTCTGGGGAAGGGAGGAACTGGGGGAGAAAGGGAGGAGGAGGAAGGGAGAAGAAGAGGAGGAGGAAGGGAGAAGAAGAGGAGGAGGAGGAGAGAGGAAATAAAGGTCCTCATTGATAATAGCGAGTGGTGTGTAATTTGATCAATTATGTTCCGAGTTACTGAACAGACAGACAGACAGACAGACAGACAGACAGATAGAGCCATCAATACTCCTCAGTCAATCGCCAATTTCCCCAAAGTGAAGAAACCAAATCGCTAAATTAACCCAAATTAATTGATCCTTCGCAAATTTGTTGAACCAAAGAAACGTCAACACCGCGAATAAAGAAAACCACCAAAACAAAACAAAAACGAAAATAACCCATCGCCAAACATCCTTTACCCCCCCCCCCCCCCAAAAAAACAAAACACCATCCTATCCTTCTCCTTCTAAGCCCCGATAAACCGACAGATGAGAAAAATGTAAGCCACCTCCTCTGGTTTATCCCGGGAAGATCCTAAAGGCACGACAAGTGGATTCCCGACCACTCCACGCCTTCTGGATTCATCATCATCAGCCGCGAGTAAATTTTTTTTAAGTCGGGTGAGATTTGCGTCCTGGATACAATTGAATTTCCCCGGGGAACAACCTGACCTAACTAGTGGTAATGGGCGGGCAGCGCAAACACACATTCTTTACGATCAATAACCGCGGGGGTGGGAGGTAGAAGTTGTGGGAGGGGAGAGAAGTTGTGGGGGGAATGGTATGTGGGGGAGGGGGGTAATGGTATATGGGGGGAGGGGGTAATGGTGTGTGGGGGAGGGGGTAATGGTGTGTGGGGGGAGGGGGGTAATGGTGTGTGGGGGGAGGGGGTAATGGTGTGTGGGGGAGGGGGTAGTGGTGATGTGGGGGAGGGGGTAATGGTATATGGGGGGAGGGGGTAATGGTATATGGGGGGAGGGGGTAGTGGTGTGTGGGGGAGGGGGTAGTGGTGTGTGGGGGAGGGGGGTAGTGGTGTGTGGGGGAGGGGGGTAGTGGTGTGTGGGGGAGGGGGGTAGTGGTGTATGGGGGGGAGGGGGGTAGTGGTGTGTGGGGGAGGGGGGTAGTGGTGTATGGGGGGAGGGGGTAATGGTGTGTGGGGGGAGGGGGTAATGGTGTGTGGGGGGAGGGGGTAATGGTGTGTGGGGGGAGGGGGGTAATGGTATATGGGGGGAGGGGGTATTGGTGTGTGGGGGTGGGGGTAGTGGTGTGTGGGGGGAGGGGGTAATGGTATATGGGGGAGGGGGTAATGGTATATGGGGGGAGGGGGTAGTGGTGTGTGGGAGAGGGGGGTAGTGGTGTGTGGGAGAGGGGGGTAGTGGTGTGTGGGAGAGGGGGGTAGTGGTGTGTGGGGGAGGGGGGTAGTGGTGTGTGGGGGAGGGGGGTAGTGGTATATGGGGGGAGGGGGGTAATGGTATATGGGGGGAGGGGGTAATGGTGTGTGGGAGGAGGGGGTAGTGGTGTGTGGGGGGAGGGGGTAATGGTGTGTGGGGGGAGGGGGTAGCGGTGTGTGGGGGAGGGGGTAGCGGTGTGTGGGGGGAGGGGGTAGCGGTGTGTGGGGGGAGGGGGTAGCGGTGTGTGGGGGGAGGGGGTAGCGGTGTGTGGGGGGAGGGGGTAATGGTGTGTGGGGGAGGGGGGTAATGGTATATGGGGGGAGGGGGTAGTGGTGTGTGGGGGGGAGGGGGTAATGGTATATGGGGGGAGGGGGGTAATGGTATATGGGGGGAGGGGGGTAATGGTATATGGGGGGAGGGGGGTAATGGTATATGGGGGGAGGGGGGTAGTTGTGTGGGTGGGAAGGAGGGGGTAGTGTGTGTTAAAAATTATAAAATGGTGTTTATTTAGGCTCTCCCCTCTCTCTCTCTCTCTCCCCTCTCTCTCTCTCTCTCCCTCTCCCTCCCGGTTACTTTTAAGGGTATAATACACGCATGCGCAACGCCAACCAATGTAAACAAAGTCAGGGCTAGTATGTGTTCGTTCTTGAAGGTTGTCCATTAAGTGTGGCGGCCGTCACGCAGGCAACTCTCCTTTATCTAGGCTAAAAATAAATATCCCGTAAAGTTGGCGAGAAAAAAAATGTGAGTGTAAGAAAGGATCAAGAGATTACATACATACATACATACATACACACATACACACATACATACATACACACATACACACATACCAGTACAGGGAGCGCTAAAATATGGAAGTTCAAAGTGAGCATCAGCCAACCATCTGCGCCTACGGGATGGGACCACAAATTCAATGGATTTACGTTGTAGTGGTTACAATGGGGGAGTGGGGGGAGAGTGGGGGGGGGGGCGTCAGAGAGAGAGGGAAAAGGGGAGAAGTGTGTGGGAGAGAGGATTACAGGTGGAACAGAGAGGAGAGAGAGAGAGGAGTGGGTGTGGTCGGGGTAAATTAGGTGACAAATTGAGCGTGTGAGAGTAGAGTGGGGGGAGGGGGTGGGGGAGGGGGAGATGGTGGGGGAGGGGGTGGGGGGAGGGGGAGATGGTGTAAAGGTGGAGGGGAGGGAGGCTAGCTGAAGGAGGAGGAGGGGAGGGAGGGAAGGAAGGAAGGAAGGAAGGAGCGAGGGAAGGAGGGAGGAAGGGAAGGAGAAAGAAAAAAGAAGGGGAGTGAGTGAGGGAGAAGGGGAGGGAGGGAGGGAGGGAGTGGGAGAGGAAGTTAGGGTGGGAGGATGGGAGGAAGTGAGGGGGGGTGTACTAATCACCACTAAATGATCTAATGACCACAATCATCGCAATCATAGCTAGCTACCACCACCACTAGCAACACTACTACCACCACTACCACTACTATACTACCACCACTACTACCACCACTAGCAACACCACCACCATTGCCACCACCACCATGCTACCACTACTACCACCACTATCACCTCCACACTCTGTTTCTACTGCGTCTCGTCCCAATTATCCAAAGGCGGCTTCGTTTAAACGTACTGTCTCTATTAACCGAAGCTTCGATTAAGTAAACCATTTAGCTTTACAATCAAAGGGTTTGATTAGACGAACCGAGTTTCCATTATCAGAAGGTCCAATTAAATTGACCAGTATACGGTGTTCTAGACAAGGCGGTCCTCATTATCCGAAAGGTCGATAAAAACTAACAGTCTGTTCCCATTATCCGAAACTTCGGCAAAAATGAACCTTATGTCTCCATTACCTGGGGCTTCGGTTAAAGCAACCATCTGTCTTCATCATCGGAGGCTTTGATTAAACGAACCGTCCGTCCTCATTAACCGAAAAAAACTCCATCAACTCCTTCACTTATTATCAGATATCCTCGATTATATGAACCTCGGCTAATTGACACAGTACTCGTGGATTCAACTTCCTTAATAGGGTCTTCACTTACCGGGTGGTTCGATTAAGTTAATTTCTGATGATTTCAATTACGACTTAAGGTCATAGCTTGGTGGTATAAGGAGGGAGTCGATTATCAGGGGAGGGGGAGGGGGGCGATGTGGGGGGAGGGAGAAGTGTAGTGGGGGGAGGTGGAGAGGGGGAGGGAGAAGATGGGGGGGAGGTGGGGTAGAGGGGGGAGTCACGGGGGGAGGTTCAGACTGGGCGGAGTCTTTGACCCTTCACACTCTTTTACTCTCTCTCTCTCGCGCAGTAATTCACTTATTATCTCTCTCACTCTCATTCAGTCACTTTCTCATTTTTATCTCACAAACCCTCTCTTTCTTTCTTTCACTCAGTTCTATCTCTCCCATTCACAAGTTTCCTCCCCTCTCTCTCTCTCTCTCTCACCAAAATCATCCCATTCAATTCGATTTAGCAAACAGCTGAAGCGTAACAGAGAATCAAATATAGTTTAATTAACGTGACGAGAGAGAGAGAGAGAGAGAGAGAGAGAGAGAGAGAGAGAGAGAGAGAGAGAGAGAGAGAGAGAGTTTTAATGGTACCTTTAAATACAAGTAATGTTCTCTCTCATCTGAATAAAATCCTAACCTAACCTAACCTAACATAACATAACATAACCTAACCTAACCTAACCCAACCTAACCAGAATAAAATACGTACGGGCTACAGAACTCTCTTGAGGGTTAAATAAAGGGTACGTAAATAAAGGGTAATAATTAAAGGGGAAGTGAAAAAGAGTACTTTAAAAGGGGCACTTAATGGATACTTAAATAAAGGGGAACGAGACCGGGAATATAATGCAACAGCCTTGGTTAAGTGACGTTAAAGTAAGTCTGCCTCCAAACTTTAATTACCTTTAAAAAATGAATCATCTACTACTTTTCAATTCCTTCACTGTATTTAAATTATAAGTGTATTTAAGTGATATATGTAGTGGTGAGCAGGGCCATTAAATTATAAGTGTTGGCCTAATAAAGTGGTTTAACCTAAGTGTAGTAGTAGTAGCAGTAGTAGTAGCAGTAGTAGTAGTAAAGTGTGTGTAAAAGTGACGAGTGGTAAATGGGCGTGGTGTTGCTATCGCTTTCGGTGACTGTGTGTGATCCGATTAAATGAGGGAGCCTCTCTCTCTCTCTCTCTCTCTCTCTCTCTTTCACTATTCACCCTCTCTCTTCTCCACCACTCTCCCTCACCTCTCTCCCACCACTCTCCCTCTCCCATCACTCCCCCTCCAACTTACCTCGCCCTCCACCTCCAACTTACCTCCCCCTCCACCTCCAACTCAACATCCCCCCTCCACCGTACCTCCAGCTTTCACGTCCGCAACACAGCTTTTAGCTTTGCCTTTTAGCTGTCGGAGTCACGCCTGCACTTCTAAAACAGGGTCCTAATGCCTCGCCTGGGCCACTAATGCACCGTTTTTGGTGAAAACTCTCTTGTGTTTTTGAGGAGAGGCGTCGGAGAGGTGAAGCATCTCCGTTTTCTTTATGGTGGCGAGACTTTTACTATTTATTGTTTGTAGTTATGTTGAGAAGAAGTGCCTACTTTAGTCCATTGTTTCTGATTACATGTTAGGTGGTGGGCTGGTTTGTCCAAGTGTGGGTAGGGGGGGAAGGGAGGGTGATGGAAGGTGGGGTACGGAGGGAGGGGGGGTGATGGAAGGTGGGGTACGGAGGGAGGGGGTGATGAAAGGAAAGGGTAGGGAGGGAGGGAGGGTGATGGAAGGTGGGGTACGGAGGGAGGGGGTGATGGAAGGTGGGGTACGGAGGGAGGGGGTGATGAAAGGAAAGGGTAGGGAGGGAGGGAGGGTGATGGAAGGTGGGGTACGGAGGGAGGGGGTGATGAAAGGAAAGGTAAGAAAGGTAGGGAGGGAAGGAAGGAAGGAAGGAGGGTGTCTCTCTCTCTCTCTCTCTCTCTCTCTCTCTCTCTCTCTCTCTCTCATCATAAAGCCCCAAGTGTAAAATGTAAAACGAACCAACATTTTCCCTCTAACGTGACATAAATGACAGGAAACATAACCAGTGAACACCAACCCGGAAAAAACGTGTTATATTAATTTCTTTTAAGAGTTAACATTTAAAGGTAATTATTTTTTCGACATTTACGGCACTTTTATTATAATTGACGACTATATTTTTTTTTACTCTTTTACAAATACTTGGTGATTTATTACTGTATTTTATTAATCATTTCTATGGAATTTTCAAGAATTTACTTGATTTTTCATTAATTTAAAGGAATTTCTTCAATAATTTACACTATTTTCCCACTTTTTGTTATTTACACATTATGTACAAGAATCTACATTTGTTTTTAATCAATTACGTTAATAAGTATTTTCGGTTATTTACCTGTCTAATACCTACGAACATTTCCTAGTACAGGTAATTAAAATTAATTGCAAGTGACTAGTGCGGTAATGTTAACAAGTACCGATATTTACATTATATAATTACGAATATTTACCAGTATTAACAGGTAATGACGAATATTTACCAGTATTAACAGGTAATTACGAATATTTACAAGTATTAACAGGTAATGACGAATATTTACATCTAACTTCGTCTCAAATAACATCAATAGTCTCTACGCTATAAAATTCATCCCCAAACAAAATCAAACGCCGGAATTTAACTACTACGAAATACTACGGTGATTACGCCACCGTACACGGGTCGTTAAGAGTGCCCAGGTATACCCAAGAGTTGTGACGTCATCCATAATCCCGTGTAATATTTGCCAATCTTATAATAATATATCTAAGAGTATTAACTAATGTATGTAATAATTTGACGATGATAAATGACGTAGAAGTGAATTAAACACGTGATTGGGTATAAATATCTGCGGACTACCTTGTAAGACGCCTCGCAGTACTGGTGTTGCTCAGGTGTATTTCTGTGATTGATTTTCGGTCCAAAGTTGAGGTTTCTTTCCATTTCAAGAATCACGAATCACAAACGACACTTATGTACTTTTTTAGGTACTAGTTCTCACACTGACGTTTATTATTGTTCTGTTATCTGTCTTTATGGGACTTTAAAACTCCTGGATTTCGTAATGTCTTCTGCCCGCTGATGTACACACTCCTGTCTCGCCGCTTATACACATAAAAAAAAACATGTTAACCTTTAAATTCACT
This sequence comes from Homarus gammarus, assembly GCA_958450375.1. Classification (NCBI taxonomy): domain Eukaryota; kingdom Metazoa; phylum Arthropoda; class Malacostraca; order Decapoda; family Nephropidae; genus Homarus; species Homarus gammarus. Next base: position 88,950 of record CAUDMG010001261.1, on the reverse strand, counting down.
CACTACACTATATATCTTTTCTTTAAGGTGCACTAATCAAGAATAATAGTAATAACAGGGAATAAAAAGTGGCACAGTTAGCAACGTGTGGCACTAGTGGCACTGTGGACGAGAATGACTGCACGGGAGTGGATGTTATCGGTATTACTACACCCTATCAATTAAGGTCTTTATGGGTGTATACTAAGTTAGTAAATAAACTAACCATCAATAATTAAAAATCAAAAGATATATTATTACTGTGGTTACGTAGAGACATTGTGAGAGAGAGATACGCCTCATACTAGTTTTCCGCGGAGGTATAAAAGGAGTACTGCGGTTAGACCTATGGAAAGGCTAAGACTTTTAAACTTTAAATAACAGAATCATCTTTAAATACAAACAAATTCCATCTTTAATAATTATAGCGAGTATTTATGAATATCTGACAGTCTAAAATAATACTTACGAATATTCCACATTATTAGTTGAAATACACGAGTAGTTACTAGTATTTTAAACCAAATTAAGAATTGTCATAACTTGTCATTCATATTAATTCTTCCATAAACGAAAAGAATTTACATTTATCTTCATAATTTTGTGAATATTTATGAGCATTTGTAATTATTATACATTCATTAACAAGAAAGTTTGATGATTTGAGAATGTATAAATTATCCTACACTTACGAGATATTTAAAATACTACAAATTAATTACTCCTTAGAAATAAAGCATTAAAATTCTAATATACTCCAGGACAGACAACAATTCCCCACAACTCTCAGAGATGATATAAAACTAGTAAAATTATATAGCAAGTGTAGCCTGGGAGTGTTAGAGTGTACGTGCTGAGTTGAGGCAAGGGTGGAGGGGTAGTGTTGTTAGCTGGTGCAAACAACTAGTTAATATGGTGATTATAGTTTGATGTGGTTATTGAGTTCTCTTGTTTTCTTTCTGTTTATTCTTCATTCTCTATGTTTATGTTTGCTTCTCTCTCACACACACACACACACACCCACACCCACACACACACCCACACACACACCCACACACATCATCAAATTACACTCGTACATATTCAGTGAGTAAGAATGAAGACAGAAAAAAAAAACATTGAAATCCCAGCTAAGATTACTTTGATATGTTACAATGGAGAGAGAGAGAGAGAGAGAGAGAGAGAGAGAGAGAGAGAGAGAGAGAGAGAGAGAGAGAGAGAGAGAGAGAGATAAATTAGACATATTAGTGAATAGCTCAATCCAGAGGGGAGGAAGGGTACACTCCTATCCAAAATTAGGAGGAACCTGAACCTGGAATAGGGAAATTGGAATAGGGACCTTGGAATAGGGAACATGGAACCTGGAATAGTGAACCTGGAATAGAGAACTAGAAACTTGGGATAGGGAACTAGAAACTTGGAATAGGGAACTAGAAACTTGGAATAGGGAACTAGAAACTTGGAACTTGGACTACTGAACTTGGAATAGGGAACCTGGAATAGGGAACTTGGAATACAGAATCAGGAACTAGGGAAAGGGCGAGACGGATACACTACTGGTTCTGAACCCCCACATAAACGAACCAAACATTATCCTCAATATAGATTCGAACCACAGACCTTGCAAAACCCTGAACGCTAAACCATCCCTTCAACCACCGTTAAATATTAAACCGGGTACAGAATATACGTAGAGCACTTAAGATACGACGTAAGAACTATTTCCTCAGTGGAGTTCTCAAGGTAAATGTTTCTCACAAGTGGATATCTTGAGAAAGTATTTGATTGATTCACTTCATCTGTAACACAAAAATATATTCTCAAAGGATCGCAAGTATATTTTTTTCTTCTCATACTGGATATGTGAGAACGACTCTACCTGTCGCACTTAACCTACACAATTACGAAAAAAAATAAAAAAATAATTCTCATAAGACCATAAAAGAAACTGTTCCCGATAATCAGGTATAAGAAAAAGGTCTAATTAACCCATTAAACCATTTCACCTCCGGCTCCCCAGGTATAAGGAGGGCAAGATGGCGTCGGAATTGCCCCGAGAAGTGAGCGTAATTAGAGGTGTCCTTACCTGTAGTCAGTGCCAAGGTTACTAATGAAGGCAACTTTGAGAATCACGACTCGGAGTTCCTCACAGGTAATGAACACACCTGAGCTGAAGGTCATACTCATTAAACTCTTGAGGATGTTGGTTTAACCCTTTGAGGATGAAGGATTAAACCATTATCATCAAGGTGTTAAACCAGCGTCCTCAAGGTGTTAAACCAGCGTCCTCAAGGTGTTAAACCAACGTCCTCAAGGAGTTAAACCAACGTCCTCAAGGTGTTAAACCAGCGTCCTCAAGGTGTTAAACCAGCGTCCTCGAGCTGTTAAACCAACGTCCTCGAGGTGTTAAACATAAACCCGTTATATCCAGGGAGTTTTTTTCTTAATTTTTTTTTCATCTTTTTGTTAAGATGAGAAATGTTGACAGGGACACAATGGGGAAAATATCTCTTAAATAATGACTTTTTTCCTCTCTCTCTCTTTCGGTTATTCTTTTATTCTCTCTCTCTCTCTCTCTCTCTCTCTCTCTTTCTTCCTCATTGTAAAGCTGGCTAATGACTTGTCGTTTATGCTTTCTTTTCCTCTTCCTTTATCTCCATTCTTTCTCTCTCTCTCTCTCTCTCTGTCTCTCTCTATTTTACTTTCATAGTTCGACACAAAGCCTACTTAAACACTGTTATACTTTTCCTTTCTCTCCCTCTCCGTTTCTCTTCCTGTTAGAAAAAAACTGCTCTCTCTCTCTCTCTCTCCCTCTCTCTCTCTCTTCCCTCTCTCTCTCTCCCTCTCTCTCTCTCTCTCTCTCTCTGTCTGTCTTTCATAAATTAGGGTAACCAGGAATTTCTCATAAGCTGCGTTACCGAGAGCTGCTTAACCCACCCCAAATGGTAGTGAACAACATATTATTCTACCAATGATAATAACAAAAATAAAACACAAATTATAACATAACTCTAAAAAAATCATTATTATTTACGATTATATTTACAGATTTATAGTCATAGAGAGTGATATCATTGTTATTGTTGTGATCGTACGTTTGGCAGTCAACCATCTCACTGAGGAGTGGTGGGATCGAACTAAGGGAGTATAGAGCTGCCGACGCATCTCCCCTCCACTCACCCACCCACCTACCCCCCCTCCCCTACCCTCCCCCGAAAATAAAATAAAATACCGAGACTGATTAATAGTTTGGTCGTAAAGTTAGTCTCTCTCTCTCTCTCCCGTCCACGAAATTCTCCCTTGCATACATATCCAAATCTCTCTCTCTCTCTCTCTCTCTCTCTCTCTCTCTCTCTCTCTCTCTCTCTCTCATTCTCTTTTTCACGTTACCAAAATTATCTCTACCTTTTTCTCTCGTCTCCCAGCTGAGGGAAGGTTTACGGGGGGGGAGGGGACGGGGGTAGGGGGACGGGTCACCGCCTCTACAACACCTGGGCCAGATTTAGTTCACCTGCTGGCCGATTTAATTAGGATAAAATACCCTTGTTCCTTTCATAACCAATTTAATTTTTGGGGAACATTACTTGTAATTTTTTTGTTATTACTGTAGTTGTTGTTGTGATATTATTTTAACTATTACTGGTTAACTACTACTACTATTACTACTACACCACCACTATCACTAATAACAATAATAACACAAATAATAAAAACAATAACAACAACATTAATATACACCAGCACACTAAAACAAGCACAGTTAGCTTCAGCAACATCCATCATTTCCTCACACAGTCACAAGTAAAGGATTAACAGTCATCCAGTCTACGTGTCCCACCTCCAGTCTGACCAAATACAGAAACTGATGTTGTATATACCTGCAGAGGGGGAGGGGTCACCACATGTCACCAGGGGGAATAATGACGAGAAGATAGATAGATTAGATAGATATAGATCGTATGACAGACAGACAGACAGACAGACAGATAGATAGATAAATTGATAAAGATAGAACACACACACACACACACACACACACACACACACACACACACACACTACCCCCCAACATGCACGCAATATTGAGTAATCTCCCTAAGCTCCTAATAATTCTGTAAAGTTTAACAACATGGTGAAATTAGTTACTGAGAGAGAGAGAGAGAGAGAGAGAGAGAGAGAGAGAGAGAGAGAGAGAGAGAGAGAGAGCTACGTTGTCTTTTAAATTGATAGCGATTTACATTATTGTGTGTATGTGCGTATGTGTGTATGTGCGTATGTATGTATGTATGTATGTATGTATGTCAGTATATATGTGTAGGTGTATATCTCTGTTGTAATTTCCGAGAGAGAATTTTTAATTACGACACTACGTACAAGATAAAAACTCATTGATAAATCCCTTTGGCTACATTTTATACTGTGAGGAAGAGTCGACATATTACAGTACATAAACCATATTGCAATCAGTTTATACCATTAAGTTATTGGAATATAATATTTCTACTATAACAATATATAACTTTAATTGACTTATTCCTTGCAACATCATGCAACACGAGAACCAAAAAATAGGTTTAGTCTATTGAACATATCAATTAATGTTTACTTGCATGTAGACTTTTGCAACAACCCCAGCTTAATAGTTACAACTCTCAACAACCTCAGCTTAATAGTTACAACTCTCAACAACCTCAGCTTAATAGTTACAACTCTCAACAACCCCAGCTTAATAGTTACAACTCTCAACAACCTCAGCTTAATAGTTACAGCTCTCAACAACCTCAGCTTAATAGTTACAACTCTCAACAACCTCAGCTTAATAGTTACAACTCTCAACAACCCCAGCTTAATAGTTACAACTCTCAACAACCTCAGCTTAATAGTTACAACTCTCAACAACCTCAGCTTAATAGTTACAACTCTCAACAACCTCAGCTTAATAGTTACAACTCTCAACAACCCCAGCTTAATAGTTACAACTCTCAACAACCTCAGCTTAATAGTTACAACTCTCAACAACCTCAGCTTAATAGTTACAACTCTCAACAACCTCAGCTTAATAGTTACAACTCTCAACAACCTCAGCTAACATAAACCTAACCTAAATCCAACTTAAATCTAACCTAACCTAACCAAGTAGAGTCATTCAGTGTTGTGCAATGAAGGCTATTCATATCAACTTACAACATTCATTACATGGGTTCGAATCCTGGTTAGAGATACACACAACTGTAATGTGATGAAGGAAATGTGTAAATAAATGTTGTAATGTTGCCTCAGGAATGGTGGCCCAATGTTGTGGTAGTTTAGTCGTAAATATGGCTCTCTTAAGTGCCAGGGAGGGTCAATGTGGACGGGTTCCTCCTGAGATTGAGTTTGGTTAGGTTAGGTTAGGTTAGGTTAAGGTTAGGTTAAGGTTAGGTTAAGGTTAGGTTAGGTTAGACTATCAACAAACCAGAGGAATACAATCTATCCTCTCATATTGCAAAACTCTATCAATTTCTATTTCGGGGAGAACAATTAGAATTTTGAAACTAATTAAAATAAAATATAATACGATTTTTTGGGGCAACCTTCAGATTTTTGTTAAGTTTAATTTGGAAAAAAAAATTAACCAACCCTCAATTAGGACGAAAAATTTTAATCAGGTAATACAGGAGGTTTTATATTCCTACCTGAGAGTAATTAACGAAAGGGGTATTGAGGTGGGCTGCCGTGAGCATGATGTCATTAGCATAAACGAGCTAAGGAATACCTAAACGTTCTTGAGTACGATGACTTCACCTTCTCGAGTACGATGACTTCACCCCTTGAGTACGATGACTTCACCTCTTGAGTACGATGACTTCACCTCTTGAGTACGATGACTTCACCTCTTGAGTACGATGACTTCACCTCTTGAGTACGATGACTTCACCCCTTGAGTACGATGACTGAACCTCTTGAGTACGATGACTTCACCTCTTGAGTACGATGACTGAACCTCTTGAGTACGATGACTTCACCTCTTGAGTACGATGACTTCACCTCTTGAGTACGATGACTGAACCTCTTGAGTACGATGACTGAACCTCTTGAGTACGATGACTGAACCTCTTGAGTACGATGACTGAACCTCTTGAGTACGATGACTGAACCTCTTGAGTACGATGACTGAACCTCTTGAGTACGATGACTGAACCTCTTGAGTACGATGACTGAACCTCTTGAGTACGATGACTGAACCTCTTGAGTACGATGACTTCACCCCTTGAGTACGATGACTGAACCTCTTGAGTACGATGACTGAACCTCTTGAGTACGATGACTGAACCTCTTGAGTACGATGACTGAACCTCTTGAGTACGATGACTGAACCTCTTGAGTACGATGACTGAACCTCTTGAGTACGATGACTGAACCTCTTGAGTACGATGACTGAACCTCTTGAGTACGATGACTGAACCTCTTGAGTACAAATAAATAAACTTTTCAGGACGATGATTTGTTACTTAGGACAGACAGACAGACACAGACAGCTAGACAGACAGACAGACAGACACACAGACAGATCACGATAGCTGGTTCATAATACCGTCAAGGCTCCTTCAGATAAACTCCTCCGACTTCCAATTTGGTGTTCGATCCTTCCTTCCTTCCTTCCTTCCTTCCTTCCCTCCCTCCTTCCCTCCCTCTCCCTCTTTACTGCCCTCCCTTCACTCTCTCTCCTACCCTCCCTCCTTTACCCTCCCCCTAGCGTCTTCTGTTCACATGTTCACAAGGTATTAGACGATCAGCTGAGACATTCACCGGGGTCGTTGAGAGAGAGAGAGAGAGAGAGAGAGAGAGAGAGAGAGAATTACCGGTTTCCTCCACTATGTCAGAACAGGAAGAGCAGTTCGGTGGTCAGTTGTTGGTAACACTTTTACATAGTGAATAGGATTAAATGGCTCTCTCTCTCTCTCTCTGTCTCTCTCTTTGTCTCTCTCTAATACTAATAATAATAACAATAACAACAACAACAACAACAATAACAACAACAACAAAACGCCACCAGATGTCACTAGGAGTTACTTAAACAAATATATAGAGCCAGAGAGTGTAGACCATAACGAGGCCGGGACATATAGTTATCGTCTACACAACTTTAATTTACTTGTTTGTATTGATTTTGTGGAATTAATGAAATATTGTTCAGCTGTCACGAGTTTTTTGGTGTAATTGGGTGGTGGAGAGAGAGAGAGAGAGAGAGAGAGAGAGAGAGAGAGAGAGAGAGAGAGAGAGAGAGAGAGAGAGAGAGAGAGAGAGATATCATAAATAACAGAATTTATCCTTAATTAAATCATAACACCAAAACTATATATACAGTGGACCCTAATAAAAAAAAAATGGCCCCTTAATCATACAAAGACTCTACCATAACCATCCATAGATGTTTATTTATATTTAATTACGATAAAAAGACCTTACTTACCATTTTGTATCCTTTTGACAGTTCCAAATCCCCCCGTACACTCAATGACGTCTAGATTTTCACCTTTTGTATTTAACTTTTTATTTAACTTTCTGTTGAAATATATTCTTGACACGTAATAACTTTTCGACATGTTAGTCTTGGCCATATTTCCTTTCTAAAGATACCTGTAGCGACATGTCCTGAACGTGTTGGTGACAAGTTTGGACATGTTTGGCTAAAGTGTGTATGGTGGGGAAGGTGGGGGGGGGGGGGAGGTGGAAGGGGGGATGTTTACCTCTCATATGCTCCCTATCATTTACTCTCCCTCACTCCCCCCTTCATTCCCTCACCCTCCTCTTCTTCTCTCTCACCCTCCTCCTTCCCTCCCTCCCGTGAGACCTGCCGGGGATACTTTGTTATGGTGTTGGAGAAACTTGACACTCTCTCTCTCTCTCTCTCTCTCTCCTTCTAATAACACACTTCCCTAATTATTCCATTCTATTATAATTATCATCATTGCTATTATTATTACAACCTTACAATTATCATTACTAATGTCATTATAATTATCATCATTATCATTATCACGTACCTGTCACAGCAACACCTAGGCTTAACAAACTCTTAATCTCACAACGGTATTCGAGAAGGTTAATTTATCAGCCCCATTGTCTCTCAGTTATCAGCCCCATAGTCTCTCAGTTATCAGCCCCATAGTCTCTCAGTTATCAGCCCCATAGTCTCTCAGTTATCAGCCCCATAGTCTCTCAGTTATCAGCCCCATAGTCTCTCAGTTACCAGTCCCATAGTCTCTCAGTTATCAGCCCCATAGTCTCTCAGTTATCAGCCCCATAGTCTCTCAGTTATCAGCCCCATAGTCTCTCAGTTATCAGCCCCATTGTCTCTCAGTTATCAGCCCCATAGTCTCTCAGTTATCAGCCCCATAGTCTCTCAGTTATCAGCCCCATAGTCTCTCAGTTATCAGCCCCATAGTCTCTCAGTTATCAGCCCCATAGTCTCTCAGTTATCAGCCCCATAGTCTCTCAGTTATCAGCCCCATAGTCCCTCAGTTATCAGCCCCATAGTCTCTCAGTTATCAGCCCCATAGTCTCTCAGTTATCAGCCCCATAGTCTCTCAGTTATCAGCCCCATAGTCCCTCATTTATCAGCCCCATAGTCTCTCAGTTATCAGTCCCATAGTCTCTCAGTTATTAGCCCAATAGTCTCTCAGTTATCAGCCCCATAGTCTCTCAGTTATCAGCCCCATAGTCTCTCAGTTATCAGTCCCATAGTCTCTCAGTTATCAGCCCCATAGTCTCTCAGTTATCAGCCCCATAGTCTCTCAGTTATCAGCCCCATAGTCTCTCAGTTATCAGCCCCATAGTCTAGTAGTTATCAGCCCCATAGTCTCTCAGTTATCAGCCCCATAGTCTCTCAGTTATCAGCCCCATAGTCTCTCAGTTATCAGCCCCATAGTCTCTCAGTTATCAGCCCCATTGTCTCTCAGTTATCAGCCCCATAGTCTCTCAGTTATCAGCCCCATAGTCTCTCAGTTATCAGCCCCATAGTCTAGTAGTTATCAGCCCCATAGTCTCTCAGTTATCAGCCCCATAGTCTCTCAGTTATCAGCCCCATAGTCTCTCAGTTATCAGCCCCATAGTCTCTCAGTTATCAGCCCCATTGTCTCTCAGTTATCAGCCCCATAGTCTCTCAGTTATCAGCCCCACAGTCTCTCAGTTATCAGTCCCATAGTCTCTCAGTTATCAGCCCCATAGTCTCTCAGTTATTAGCCCCATAGTCTCTCAGTTATCAGCTCCATAGTCTCTCAGTTATCAGCCCCATAGTCTCTCAGTTATCAGCCCCATAGTCTCTCAGTTATCAGCCCCATTGTCTCTCAGTTATCAGCCCCATAGTGTCTCAGTTATCAGCCCCATAGTCTCTCAGTTATCAGCCCCATAGTCTAGTAGTTATCAGCCCCATAGTCTCTCAGTTATCAGCCCCATAGTCTCTCAGTTATCAGCCCCATAGTCTCTCAGTTATCAGCCCCATAGTCTCTCAGTTATCAGCCCCATAGTCTCTCAGTTATCAGCCCCATAGTCTCTCAGTTATCAGCCCCATAGTCTCTCAGTTATCAGCCCCATAGTCTCTCAGTTATCAGCCCCATAGTCTCTCAGTTATCAGCCCCATAGTCTCTCAGTTATCAGCCCCATAGTCTCTCAGTTATCAGCCCCATAGTCTCTCAGTTATCAACCCCATAGTCTCTCAGTTATCAGCCCCATAGTCTCTCAGTTATCAGCCCCATAGTCTAGCAGTTATCAGCCCCATAGTCTAGCAGTTATCAGCCCCATAGTCTCTCAATATATCATTAAACCTTCTCGTATGGTAATTATGTAAGCTAAAGTAATTATTTCGGCAATTATAATCCCGTATATCTCAACATACCTGGCCCACGTGCTCACTTGATTATATTAAAGTGTAATAAAGCCTAAACTTGGTAACATAGGGGATGGGGAGGTGTAGGTGTGGTGATGGGGAGGTGTGTGTGTGTGGTGATGGGGAGGTGTAGGTGTGTGGTGATGGGGAGGTGTGTGTGTGTGTGTGTGTGTGGTGATGGGGAGGTGTGTGTGTGTGTGGTGATGGGGAGGTGTGTGTGTGTGGTGATGGGGAGGTGTAGGTGTGGTGATGGGGAGGTGTAGGTGTGGTGATGGGGAGGTGTGGTGATGGGGAGGTGGAGGTGTGGTGATGGGGAGGTGTGTGTGTGGTGATGGGGAGGTGTGTGTGTGTGTGTGTGGTGATGGGGAGGTGTGTGTGTGTGTGTGTGGTGATGGGGAGGTGTGTGTGTGTGGTGATGGGGAGGTGTGTGTGTGTGTGTGGTGATGGGGAGGTGTAGATGTGGTGATGGGGAGGTGTAGATGTGGTGATGGGGAGGTGTGTGTGGTGATGGGGAGGTGTGTGTGTGTGTGTGTGGTGATGGGGAGGTGTAGATGTAGGTGATGGGGAGGTGTAGATGTGGTGACTGTGGTAGTGTGTGTGATGATAATGGAGAGTTGTGTTTGTCTGTGTGTTTGCATGTGTGTGTGTTTATCTGTCTGTGTTTCTGTCAATCTCTGTCTCTCTTTCTGTCTTAATGTCTCACATCCACATAATGGTTACCCCTCGTGTTTGAGGATGGCCGACTCTAAAGCCACCTAGGCGTGAATCTGTTTAAGGAGTAGAAGCCGTCGCCAACACAGCAACCACACCCTGAGTTAACGAGCTGCATGACCCAGTATTAAGGAACAGTCCGAGAAGGCCGGACAACTCGCCAACTGCACTGGCTAACCATTACCCCGGAACACGATCCGCAAATCGATTAACATCCAGGTTCCCAATTACTGCTGGGTAGACAGAGGCAAATGGCATAAAGAAACTTGCCCATAGTTTCACCCTGCCCAAGGATCAAACCCGGGTCCTCTCCCTTACGAGGGTAGTTTAGTGATCATTACACACACACACACACACACACACACACACACACACACACACACACACACACAATACCAAATATTCAAAACTCAATAAAAATAAATAAAAAAATTTACTGAACACTACAACAGCAAAATTCCTGTGTCGAGAGAGAAGAATTTAATTCGCTTAAAAGCTGATGAAAACTTGTCCAACCTACATCCTCTGAGCTCCAGTCAGCCTTTGAAAGATGTACAGTATAAAAAAACAATGAAAAAATACGATAAAAAAAAATCTTGGGAAAATGGCCTTTGTAAAAACAGATTGAAAGTCGTTAAGAAATACAAATTTTTCCTCTATTTTATGGCCGAAAAAACGTTGTTCGTCTAAATCAAAGATGAATTATTTTGTGCAGTGACTCGTAACGCTGAGTCGATGAACAATATGTATCTATGGGGTTGGTGGACAAGTGAACAACAATATGTACTTGGCTGGTGAACAAGAGAACAACAATATGTACCTAATTGGTGAACAATGAACATCAATATGAACCCCTGTTATGAACTGATTCGAACATTTAATGTGAACCCAAGACATGAACCTCCAATTAGAAACAACCCACAAAGCCCGTGTGGACGTCAGTGCTCGAAGATTTGGACGCGGGGACAGAGAGCATTCTTTGATATCAGGATATTAGACCCACTGTCCGCCTGTCACCGTGACCTGTCTCTCGGGGCTGCAAACAGAAGAACGAGAACGACAAGAACAGAACGTAAGGAACGAGAACGACAAGAACAGAACGTAAGGAACGAGAACGACAACAACAGAGCGTAAGGAACGAGAACGACAACAACAGAGCGTAGGGCGGGAAATCCAGAGCGTCGACCAAGGCAGCTTCACAACATCGGGGGGGGGGGGGGGGGGATGGGACCTAGTACAAGTTGCTTCTACGCCAGACTGGCCGAAGTATAACCTGAAGAGAAGCAACAGCCCAGAAACTATACATTGTGATCAGGTTGAATTGTTACCTTTCCTTCTCCTTGCTCGGGTCTGCAATGCCTCAGGGGAACAAAATCGTCGGCCCCTAAGCCAACAACAGTCGCAACAGCCACTAAATGCCTCATAAATCTGCAGCTTAACTAACTCAGCTGGGGTATAGTTACTTTTGTATTAGCATAGTTAGGTAATAAAATGTGTAGAGAAAGTTTGGCTATAAGGGGAGGTTGGAGGACATATTATAAAAAGTAGTAGAAGTAGATTGATTATAAAGTTATAATAGATACAAAAATTACCTGTAGAATGTAGGTAATTAATCGACAGTAACACCTAACAAGATTTCCACATACTCTTTAATGTCCTAAGTAATAAAGTTCCTATAACCCTCAACCACAACAATCTACACAATAACAACAACAAACAAAAGAAAAAAACAAAAAAAAACACGAGACTGATTAACATTACGCTAATCACGGCTGGAGACAAGTGGTTCTATACTAAATTAATTATAACTATGGCCTAACAAGACGCAACGGTGAACTAATAAAATACTCAAAAGTTTAATTAAATGTAATGGAACAATAGCCACACACACACACACACACACACACACGAGTTCGCTTGTAGAGTTGTTCTGTGTGTCTTCAGTGATCGTGAGGAGGAGGAACTCTAGTATACTGTACTTGGGTGTTGGCTGCCACTGAATCACTGATGAAGAGTGAGTGAGTGAGTGAGTGAGTGCGCAAATGAGTGAGTGAGTGAGTATCGAGTGAAGGAGTCTGTGAGTGAGTGAATGAGTAACACAAAAAAACACAGATATCAACGTTAATAAGATAGAATATTTTTTTCCACATTGTCCCGGAAAAATATTTGATAAGATCCGACATGGAAAAAAAAAAAAAAAGGAAAAATAAAAAATAAAAAATATTCCAACTGTTCGGAACCAGAACTATAATGACTCCCAATTAAGACAGTTTTTTCTCCTCCCATAATAACCTTAATGATGGTAGTTTGGTAGTTCTTCCCTGATGACGAGTTTTGATTGTAATTTGGGTATATTTTGAGGAGATCTCCTTTATATATTTTCTTGCGTAATTAGCGAAAAAAAGTATATTGGAAGTTGTTAATTGATAAAATAAGATAATAACATGATTTAAATATATAGATATATTTTTTTTTTATTTAGTATTACGTTAAGGAAATTTATGGTGTTGTGATAAATGTAAACGCTGTAACTAATAGATCTGTTAATGAGTTTCATTAAGTTAAATTTACCTGTAATTAAGGTAGTAGGAGAAATGTTTATAACAACATTAGAGGAGTTAATTGACGCTCACTCTCCGTATGTCTGTCTGTCTGCCTGTCTCTGCCTGTCTGTCTTTCTCTCTGTCTCTTTCTGGTTCTCTCTCTGTCTTTATCTATTTATGCCTGTCTCTGTCTCTATCATTTAGCGCACACACACACACACACAGGTTAATTGTCCACCTCACGGATTATTTTTTAATTGAGTTTTAATGTTGCTTGTACTTGACTCCTTCTCTCACTTTCTCTCACCCATTTCACCCCTCTCACTCCCTCTCATTCCAAGCACCCCTCTCAGTCTCTCCTAACGGCCTCCTATGTCGCTTGTATTTGACTCTCCACTCACTCCCTCCCACTCTTCTCCCTCCCTCTCACTCCACTCACCCAGTCTCACTCCCCTCTGTCTCACTCCACAACACTCTCTCTCCTCTTCTCTCTCCTCCCTCTCTCTCACTCCACTTACTCCCTCTCACTCTGCTCCCTCCCTCTCACCCCTCTCACTCCCTCTTAATGCTCCCCTTGATCCATCGTCTCCAAATTATTATCTTGAGGAGAGAGGAACGTGGCGAATTGTGAGCAGTGATGTGGCGAATTTCAGGGACGATGTTGTGATGTTGTGAAGTGTGGTGTGTGATGTTGTGAACTGTGAGGTGTGATGTGAACTGTGGTGAGTGATGTTTGTGGTTGTTATGTTGTGAACTGTGATAACATGTTCTTATTACCACCATGCTATTGTACTATTCCAGATGATACTAAATGTTACATAATACTTCCTTGAAATAAATGTATAGTATATATCAGGTGCCTAAAAGAGAGCTCAGGTTCTCAACTGGCTCAGTAATGTTACTATTGTTATTATTATCCACTCTATATCTGTGTTTTCCTGGCTAAGTAAACTGTTTCAATTCAATTCAACACCTGTATCACATTGTGTAGTCACGTGCATAACAGTACACAAAACTCTACGGCTGTTTCACTCCAATTTCACTACTATTACCGCAACCTCTTTCATGTGCTGTAGCGAGGAAACTATGAGGATTACTGCATTTTGTTATATCGACATGGTGCCTTAGAGAGAGAGAGAGAGAGAGAGAGAGAGAGAGAGAGAGAGAGAGAGAGAGAGAGAGAGAGAGAGAGAGAGAGTTTATTGTATATTTTCAATAAACAACGTTGCATGTTTTTGTTTGCTTGGTTTCAAAAAATGCAGAGAAATATTGTGGTAGTCGGGAGGGGGAGGGGGGGAGGTGGGGGTCCTGGTGTGGGGGGGGGGTAGGGAGGATGACGGGGTAGCCGGATGTTGGGGTGCGGGGGATAAATCGAAAGCAAAGAGTGCGTGGGGTGAAAGGTTGTGGGGGATTGGGGTGTGTGGGGGGTGAGGGAGTGTGGGAGGATGAGGGTATGTGGGGAGGGATTGTATGAGAGTTTGAATGTGTGTAGGGGGTTTGGGGGGGGTGTGGGGGGTGGTGTACAGGTGGCGTGGTTTTCGTAAAGATGTGACGGCTGAGTCGCTCTTGCGGTACCTTCTCTGACTTGACGGGTCCAATTTCAACTTTATTTGAGGGAGATATTGCAAATGGCGTTGATGTCAAGTGTGGTTTGTTCTTATGGAGGGGTGGCGAGCGTGTCATCACCTGAGGTAGTACCTGGTGTGTGTGTGGGTGTGTGTGTGTGTGTGCGTGTGTGTGTGTGTGTGTGAACATATACTGATATAACACTCAGAATATATAACAGAGAGACAGATATGAAAAGAGAATAATTTTTTATATTTTATTTTAATGAATTGTGTTCCCTCCTCTTCCTTCCTTAACCCCTTTCTCCTTCCCACCCCTCCACTCTCTCTCTCTCTCCCTATCATCCTCCCTCCTTCCTTCCTCCTTCCCTCACTACCTCTCCCAACCCTCCCTCCCTCACTCCCTTCAACACAATGTCTGCAAGATTACATTTTTCTTATGATTCTTGGGTCACTTTTACCAACATCAAGATATTTTCTTCTTTTCATTTATCTTTTTCTTAAATCTTGGATCCTATTACATCTATCTCTATCTTCTCTCTCTCTCTCTCTCTCTTTTTTCCTCTCTTATTGTCGCTTTTTCTTCTTCTCGTTCCTTCTCCGTGTCTTTCGGTCTCTCTCACAATGTACCTATACCTGTCTGTCTGTCTGTCCGACTCATATATTCAGTCATTCAATCCAACCATTTCTCTCCACAGTGAGGTTGACGGGTTGAATTACCGCTCAGTCCAATCTTCTTAAGCATATACTTTTCTAGACTTCCTCAGAGAGAGAGAGAGAGAGAGAGAGAGAGAGAGAGAGAGAGAGAGAGAGAAATTGGCAAAAATGAATAATTTAATTGACCTTATAAATTCTCTCTCTCTCTCTCTCTCTCTCTCTCTCTCTCTCTCTCTCCCTCTCTCTCTCTCTCTCTCTCCGTTCTCTCACCCTTGACAATCCTTCCGGGTGACAGTGAGGTGTGATGTGTCAAGATTAGTTTTAACTGCAAAGTCTTCTCTCTTTCTCTTCCTCTCTCTCTCTCTATGTTTCTATTACTCAATCATTCTCTCCTTCTCTCCATTTCGATTTCCCTACCCATGTCTCTCACTTTCTCTCTTTTTATCACTTTCTCTCTTTTTTTCTATTGCTCCCCCCCCCTCTCTCTGTTTCTTTTATTCTCTCTCTCTCTCTCTCTTCCCCATTCATCCAGTCTTCCCCTTCCCCATTACATTTATCATCACCTCCTACCGACTATATACTCTAAGGTCAGAGTTCATGTGTAGGTGTCGAGTACTGAACAATCCAGCGAGCTTAACGAGGCGACTGTACACGCGTTGGCCAGCTCGAGAGATCAACCCACCGAGATGTTATAGTTATTCTTAGACCTCTCGCTTCTCAGGGCACAAAGAACCGAGACACCTGGTGGATAATACACTAACTAGTCTATGTATTTTATGTATGTGTGTACCGTAGGCCTGATTATCCGGCTCCACTATACTGCATATTAAGCCTTCAGTGAGGCTGTAAGGCCGGTAATGCACTAAACTACCTTCACTTCCCCAACTTTAAAAGTCAAGTACCCATTCACAGCTGGGTGGACTGAGGGCGCTTCGGGCGACAACCAGCGGCCTTTAAAGAGAATAAGAGGTGGGCGTTGTAGCCACTCGAGGAGATGAATTTTCTGAAATCATCAGTAAAAACTATTATAATCAGTAAGATAGTGTGAATCACGTGAAGATTAGGCACCCCACTTAACCTAACCTAATTTAAACCAATCTTACCTAACCCAACATAACTTAACTTAATCTCACCTAACCCAACATAACTTAACCTAACCCAACATAACTTAACCTAATCTAACCTAACCTAACCTAACCCAACATAACTTAACCTAACCCAACTTAACCTAACCCAACACAACTTAACCTAACCCAACACAACTTAACCTAACCCAACATAACTCAACATAACTTAACCTAACCCAACTTAACCTAACCCAACATAACCTAACCTAACCCAACATAACCCAAGAAACTATATATCAACACCAGTACAGGACCTTTTTCCCACCCAATTAACTCCCTGTCATTAGTGTAGTCATTATATAAGATTATTAACGTTCCCTTCATTATATCCATCTAAAAGGTAACTATGACGAAATATATAATCCTTGCTGTTGTTATTACTCTACATAAAAAAATATAAATGTAGAGGTTAACTTTTTTGTAGTTTATATCATTAAAAATTCCCCTTGAAAAATAATGATATCTCTCTCTCTCTCTCTCTCTCTCTCTCTCTACGGTAAACCTATAGGACTTGTAAGCGTGTGAGGTGTGACGTCAGTAAAGGTAGTCGTCCATTATTTACACGGACTCCAACACTAATTAACAGGGCAGGTAAGATCGCTTCGGTATAGATGCAAGTCATAATTATTTTTTTCTCTCAACAACTTTATGATCACGTAAAGCTATCTGGAAATTAAACAATATATTACAGGTAAGAATTAGTTACTCTAAGATAATGATGTGGAATTGACCTCGTAATTAACACAGGTAGACCCATCCCCCCCCCCCCCCCCCCCCAGACAGGTGAGCAGCGACCTTCCGTGTTGACTGGTCATACTCACTCACTCACGGAACCTTGGTCACTGTCAGACGCCTCACCCAACAACAACAACAACAGCTGATGACGTAATACCTATAAATTAGTGTAGTTAGGTCCCACGAGAGAGAGAGAGAGAGAGACACTGCACTTGACTATCTTTATATCCCCAACTGTACAAGCATGCCCCGCCCCCCCCCCCAAAAAAAAATGGCTCCTCTTACCTTAGACAACGCCATCATAAATCTCAATCCTAAAACAATTATTAAAAGTAATTACTGGTATGTGAAGTCCATTTACCCCCGGCTGTCACTTCCTTATTAATCCATAGAGGAATGTCATGGCCACTTATGTCTCACGCTCCACACCCGACTTTATATATTTTTACATAAAGTGTTACCCAAAAAAAAAAAGTCATTTACATGTTTCATAAATTTTTTGATGTAAAGAAATATTGTTGACATGAATTTTGTAACTTATGGAAGTGATTTAAAAAAAGTTTATTATTTTTTATATTATGGTTGAGTTGAGTTAGCGTATGTGTAGCGTTAGGTTAGGTTAGGCTAAGAGTTAGGTTAGGCTAGCGTTAGGTTAGTGTTAAGTTGGGTTAGGTAGAGTTGGATTAGGTTGTGTGAATAGGTTTGATTAAGTTAGTTTTCCCTATTTAATTTTCATTTCCCAGTTCTCCCAATTTACCCTTCAACTTTCTATTTTTACTTTCTCTCCCTATTACCTTTCATTCCCGGTTTCCTTTTACTCTCAGCTATACTTTCTATCCCTATTTTCTTTTCACTTTCTTTACTCTCTCTCTTTACTTGTGACTTTCTATTAATTTTCTTCTAATAACTTTCACTAATCAGACACCAAAGATGTGGATGACAAAGAAAGCTAACCTAACCTAACCTAACCTAACCTAACCTAACCTAATCTAACCTAATTTATGTTTCTCCCTGTTAACTCTATTGTGAGAGATATTTTATTCCCTTGTCTCACGGTATCTCAAAAAAAAGAGACCCAGTTCAAGAGATACCCTCGTTGTAATATCTCTTCCTCCTCCCCCCCCCCCCCCCCCAAAGTAACAGTAAGTAGCAGTAGGTAACGGGAGCAAGTTCCGGGCCACGTTTTGTTTACATTCAGTATATTCCAATAATATTTTCGAGGATGTAACTCGCGGCGACAACTTGTTCTTTTAAAGGTGCTTGTTTCAGGTCCCGCTACTGCCTCCCTCCAAGCGCTATTGCAGGCTCTGACAAAACATTATTGAACTGTATCAGATTTTTGTAGGATTGGATCGTAGTTTGGGCAGCGTTCAGTGGTTCGTTACTGCTAAAACCTGGATAGCTCGTAGTGTTGTTTTGGGGGACTGCGCGCGGGCTTAGTTTGCGGAAAAAAAATAATGGACCAAATTAACTTTATTGAGGGTAAATTAATTAGCATTCCTTTTGTTGGTTAAGGTCAAAATAAAGGATAAGAGGCGAGGCTAAAATACTCTTTCATCATGAGACATTATTAATCTTGGTTTCGACAACCTTGACGATCTCAAAGGTCATACCTGCCGAAAAGATTGTTTTAGCCTTTCAATACATCTAACACTAACTCCGTCTGAGAGACACTCTGATTCTACTGTCTCTCACTCATGCATCTCAAAAGATTCATACCAGAGATATTCTTTTTACTATGCATCTCTCCCACCTCAAAGAAGGAGACCTCTAGTGTATCCGAGTCAAGGGCAGTCTCTTAAAACGTTCCGGGGATCATCAAGTAAATGGAGATGTGAAGGTGTCAAGTTGACTCACATTTTGCGTGAATGTATAGAAGTGACTCACCTTTTTTGACGAACTCGTGGAACTGACTCGACTAATTTTGGCTAGCGACTGGAGTTGACTCACCTTTAGTAAGATGAGTATAATTGTTGATGGCTCGCTCGGCGTTCTTCCTGGCGATGAAGAACCACTCGGAGGTGTTGGAGAGGTATTTGTATTCGACGGCGAGGTCCTTCACCAGGATAGTGCCCTCAGGTAGGCGGTAGGCAAAAGGACAGAAGAGGATGTAGTCCTGGTACTCGAACTTGTCGTAGCAGTTCCCCGCCGCGAAGATGTCCTCATCCAGCTCCACCATGGTGAGGACCTCGGCGTGCAGGAGGTACTCTGACGCCAGCACCTGTGAGGCCGAGTACTTCCACAGGCGGGTGTACAGGTTGGCGCGGTTGACAGCGATCTCTCCCTCCAGGCGGAAGCGTTCTTGAGCATAGCGGTCCACCACGCCCTCACCCAGGTTGAAGCTGGTGCCCTTCGTACAGTTGTCCCCCATCAGGTGTTGCGACTCCACAATCCTTAAGAACTTGGTAACTATGTCTACCTCGTCGTCACTCGGTTGTTCTGGCGTCACGCCGTCCTCCTCGTAGGTGTCCATCTCGCTGGTGGGGACCAAGTCTCCGGTGGCGCGGAATTTGTTCTCCAAGTTGGGGGCCCCGGAGGAGTACCAGGGCGGAGAGGTGGGTGTTGCCCCTGCAGACTCCTCCGTCATCATCATCATCTCGCCAGTCTGTTGCTGCAGCTCCTCGGCTTCCGAATTCCAGTTGATCTCAAAGTCGGGGACGGTTGGCTCAGATATTCGCAGCGCCTGGTCATAATCACTGGGGTGTGAGCGAGGCCGCATCTTGGGAGACTTTCTAGTTCTGACGAAATTCCGCCTTGATTTTCGATGACGGATACTTGAGTGATAGAGACGTTTTTCAAGGAGGGTGAGTGCGGGGCCCGTGGGGTCCGGCAAAAGGGCTTCGGGGTCGTCTTTGTCCACGCCCTCCAACACCTCCTCTTCTTGTACGGAATAGTCGTCGATATCTGTGAATCTTCGACCGTTCCACTGCATACTTCTGTTCACTGACGACACCACCTCTTTTCCCTGACCTAACCCTAAGATAGACATCACAGGATCGTCCTTCTGTTGCGAATCATGAACAATATTTGATTTGTAATTTTTTTTAGTGCCAAAATCACCACCACCGTCAACATCAAGACCCCCAGGAAACACGTCCCTGCCAAGGTCACTCTGCACCCCCGGGGGACTCCTCATAGTTACATTTCTAGAAGAATTTCTCACAACGCTGTTACTTGAGTCAGCCGTGTAGTTGAAATAGCCTCTGGAGTTTGAGACATCCATATTGAAATTTTTGTGTGGAGGAGCGTGAGGGAAGGTGTGAGAACCAGGGCCCCGTGCACTCCCGCCATGGCCTTTACTCCGACCTCTTGCTGGTGCATGGCGCGCGGTGGTGTGGTGAGGAGGTGGAGAGGAGAACGGCCTTATGGGCTTGATGAAGAGTGTATAGGAGGGACGTGCACCATTGTTGGCCTGCCGACGAGCAACATCCTCCTTACCACCACTGCTTCCTGACCCTCCTACACCCGCCGTCAGGAGGCCCGCCACCACCACCAGGAAGAACCAGCAGGAGGAAGACGACTCCCCCAGGAGGACAGGCATCGTCGTCTTCTGTGTCACTAGAAGAAGACCAGCGGCATCGTCGTCGTCGTCGTCTGCCTCAGTCTAAGGAAGAGCCTCCATCGTCAACAAAGAGGAACTTGCAACATTCCCGTAACTTTTTCTTCTCCTCCTCTCACCTGCAGCTGCCTCGTCTTCCTTCACACTTGTTCTCTCTCACATATATTGTTTTATGTCGTTTCTCTTACATCTGGTCGTTTACTACAGTTGAGCGTCACACGTGTTGTAGAGCCTCTGTTGTGAGTCACACGTGTTGTAGAGCCTCTGTTGTGAGTCACACGTGTTTTGTTCTCTCACTGACCTCTGTTCTTTTAGGTGTGTCCCTCCCAACCTGTTCCAAAGCTGCTTCTTTCTATCTTGATTTGCTTACATATGTTTTAATACACCTGTTCTTGCTTCATGCCTGTTCTTGCTTCACACTTGTTCTGCCTGATATCTGTTCGTTCTTACACCTGTTCTTGTTTCACACCTGTCCTGTTTGACAACTTTCTTATTTCACACCTGTTCTTCGTCACACCTGTTCCCTGCTTTATATATGGCCGATTTATACACCTGGCTTATATCACACCTGTTCAATTTCACACCTGTTCTACATTATTTCAGGTCTTGCTTCAACACGTGTTTAATGTCTGGCTTTTGTCACACCTGTTCAGTTTTACTTTGGGTTAGTTTCACACCTGTCTCGCACTTGGTTTGTTCATTGTTGATTGGCTGAAAATAAATCTAGATTCACTTTTAAAAGTTTCTTCCCCCCTCTTGTTCCGGTACTAATTAGTTTCTCACCTGAACACCTGTTTTAGTTTTTTACAACTGTTCTCTTGTTCACACCTGTCTTCTTGTTTACACCTGTCTTCTTGTTTACACCTGTTCTTACTCCATTTTCAATTAACATAGTTTATATTCGTCGAATTTTATTTTTCTTTGTTTATTTCGTTTCATCTTTCTCCTTCGTGTTGCAGATGTTGTACTACACACCTTCCCTCACCTGTCACAGATGTTGTACTACACACCTTCCCTCACCTGTCCATTGTTTACCTTTCAAGTGATTCACCTTTGCACACGTCCTCGTTTATCTTCATTTTTACATTTGTTTTCTCCTTTCTTCTCCTTCCTTTTCTTTTCTTCCTTCTCTTTCCCTCCTCCTTCTCCTTATCAGGTCTTTATCCCTCACCTCCGTTCAGGTATCATCATTATCTCATCTCCGTCAAGAAAGCGTCAGCATCTATCATCGCCTTCCACTGATTAACTTTATTTTAAATATATAATTTTCACTCGTAATTCAAGTCCCGTTCTCCCGCTCGCTCAAAGATCCCGGAATTATAACCCAAAAACTCCACAAACAACAAATACATTATTTTTCTAAACTTAAACATTAACCCGATATAAGAAAAAAAATACTATATATATATTTTTTTTTTTTTTATTAGATGATATAGATAGATATATAGATTAATATATACGGGAGAATAGTTTAGTTTATGTCTGCGTGTTCGAGGGGGGAGGAGGTTACAGAGTTGGACACTGGTTCCTCGCCCTGCTCTCACGGTACACGACCCACCTCCACACCGACCTGCTCACCGCCTCACCCACCGCTTTATACGTTGCTGCCGGGAACCCGCTGGAAAACGTCTCGCTCCACATCTACTTTTTTTTTTTAACTAACATTTATACTACATAATAATGAAATATATATAGTATAGTATATTCCTTTGATGGGAGTTAAATGTTATGTTTTTTTTTTTTCTTTTACTAATCCTTTGAAGTAGTAGTAATTAATATGTGATATTCGTACCTTAAATTTTTCTAAATATTTTCTCTATATTTTTGTGTTAAAGAAATGAAAACATTTTAAGTTAAATTTCATTCATGGGTTTTAAAATTTTTCATTTATTTTTAAAACATATATCAACGACTACACGAGTCACGGGTCACGAGTCACGGGTCACGGGTCACGAGTCACTAGTCACGAGTCACGGGTCACGAGTCACAAATCAGTCACGAATTATGGGTCACGAGTCACAAATCAGAGAGAGAGAGAGAGAGAGAGAGGTTAAACTATATCACTCCATAACTCCCCCCACCTAGACAATACCCATACACACCATAACTCCCCCCCACCTAGACAATACCCATACACACCATAACTCCCCCCCACCTAGACAATACCCATACACACCATAACTCCCCCCCACCTAGACAATACCCATACACACCATAACTCCCCCCCACCTAGACAATACCCATACACTCCATAACTCCCCCTTACCTAGACAATACCCATACACACCATAACTCCCCCCCACCTAGACAATACCCATACACACCATAACTCCCCCCCACCTAGACAATACCCATACACACCATAACTCCCCCCCACCTAGACAATACCCATACACACCATAACTCCCCCCCACCTAGACAATACCCATACACACCATAACTCCCCCCCACCTAGACAATACCCATACACACCATAACTCCCCCCCACCTAGACAATACCCATACACACCATAACTCCGTCCTGTTATACAAGTGTTCTCGATGACGTCACATGGTCTATACGAACGCTGGCCGCCATGTTTGTTGGATATATAAACAAAGTCGTCACAGCAGTAGGGAGGACCACAGCTCTCGGTCGGTGGTCGTGAGAAAATTAGATTCCATAATTTTTACGAACTGGAATATGACGTCATAGAGTCGTTCGGTAGCTGGTAGTTGTGACATAAACGACCTTGACGACCTGTCCTGGAACGTACAGTGAATTAATATGAGGAATTTTGTACTACTCTGTGTGTGTGTGTGTGTGTGTGTGTGTGTGTGGACATTTCTCCTCCAAGGCTTAGTCCTCTTCTAATGGTTAATCCCTTCCTCTTGTTTCCATTCTGTCTGTACGTGTAAGAGAGAGAGAGAGAGAGAGAGAGAGAGAGAGAGAGAGAGAGAGAGAGAGAGAGAGAGAGAGAGAGAGAGAGAGAGAGAGAGATTAAAGGAAACGTAGAGAAGAGGGGTTAAGGAAGAGTGTGGGAGAGTAAGGTGAGAGTGGGTAAGCGTTAATGAGCTTGGGAGAGTGGATGGATTTTATACGTACCACACACACTGGGTGAGAGAGAGAGAGACGCACAATTATCGTACTAAGACTATCACTACTTTCTCTAATTCTCTCACTTCGGACTTTCCCCTTCTCACTCTTCTCTCTTAATCTTTTCTCCTCATCCGCCTCTAATTAATTTGTGTTGTCTTTCATTAATCCCTTTCTCTCTCTCTCTCTCTCTCTCTCTCTCTCTCTCTCTCTCTCTCTCTCTCTCTCTCTCCCCTTTCCATCTTTCCTTCCCCTATTCCCCCATTTCCTTCTTCGTCTTTTCTGAATACCTCTCACCTGTTCCCCTCCTCCCTCTCACCTGTTCCCCTCCTCCCTCTCACCTGTTCTCCTCCTCCCTCTCACCTATTCCCCTTCTCCCTCTCACCTGTTCCTCTCCTCCCTCTCACCTGTTCCTCTCCTCCCTCTCACCTATTCCCCTCCTCCCTCTCACCTGTTCCCCTCCTCCCTCTCACCTGTTCCCCTCCTCCCTATCACCTGTTCCCCTCCTCCCTCTCCCCTGTTCCTCTCTCCAATTCACAATAAAATAAATGTTTTCCTTCAGCCAACAGACGCGGTTATATTAACACAGCCACACTACACGACCTTCATATATAACTTACAGACAAGTTTTATTAGTGTCCGTGTACCTGTAGATACACTAACCTAACCTAACGAAATAAAACCTAGCTTAACTTAATCTGGGAAAGTACATTTAACCCAATCTAACCTAACCATATCTAAGTGAGCTTAATCTAACCCTATCTAACTGAACCTAATCTAACCAAACCTAAACTACCCTACAATGAACTTAAGGTAATCTAATCTAACCTGTATTTAACCTGTAACCGCCTTCACCCCCCCCCCCCCCCCCACCCCCACACAGAGCAAGGTGGACTGAGGGTGACTGGGCGAACCAACGAAGAAGAAGAAGAAGAAGAAGAAGAAGAAGAATATAAGAAGAAGAAGAAGAATATAAGAAGAAGCAGAAGAAAAAGAAGAGGATGATAAAGGAGTGAGAGACACCCCCCTAATTACATCTCCCTGAGAGAACCTCAAAGGGAGAGAGACTGAGAGAAGTGGAGACAAATTTTTCACTACCAAAACAATGACGTCTAGTTAATTACAATTTTAATATGTGACGAACTTATGATATTTTTTTTTTTTGTGTGTATGTGTGTGTGTGTGTATGTTTGTGTGTGTGTGTGTTTTATGTCTCCGAGTGCAAGAATGTGTAACATGTGTGTATGTGATAATGTCCACACACACACACACACACTAAACCTGGTAAATGTTAAAGGTTCACCTGCACACAGAAACATCACTAATAGCGGCTCACAATTCCAGCCATACACCTGTGAATAGAATTTCATTAATATTGACCTCAATCTGACCTCGTGTTATAACATTGTATTTCTTGTATTGAAAGTTGAACTGAGAAACACAATAGTGAGAGAGAAGTGTGTGTGTGTGTGTGCGTGTGTGTGTGCGTGTGTGTGCGTGCGTGCGTGTGTGTGTGTGTGTGTGTGTGTGCGTGCGTGCGTGTGCGTGTTTTATTATACCCTCAAAGTCAGTCCACACATACCGTTTTTTATACCTCTTAAGTCAATACCCACATCGCGTTTACTATGCTTCCAATATATAAATACGGTGGCGTTTTCTGACCGCCAGACGCTGTTGAAGACCTGAAAGGCATTTTTAGCGTAGTGACCCCAAACCCTTCATAGAGACTCGCTGATATAAATATATTTCTTTCTCTCTATCTCTCTCTCTCTTTATCTCATTATATCTTTCCTTCTTTCTTTAACACTCTCTCTCTCTCTCTCTCTCTCTCTCTCTCTCTCTCTCTCTCTCTCTCTCTCTCTCTCCCCACGAGACGCAACACAACAATAATCTCCAGCGCCCAAAGATGAAAACCTCTGGTGAGAGCCGCCCTCCCTGGCCACTCCATCAACGACCCCTCCTTAAACTGCTGCCTTTTATCTCCCCTCTCACAACCTCCCCCAAATCTTTTATCTCCCCTCTTACAGTTTCCCCAAAATCCCTTTAAGAATATTTTATATATCTGCTTGGAGTCGCAAATACTAACCTTTGCCTCTTCCGTCCTTCAAAATCCTTTCAGGGTCCTACAAGGCGACCTCACATCCTTCAGCTCCCCACCTCCTTCTCCTTCCCACCCACTCCTCCTTCTCCCCACGACCAATTTCTTGCTACTAGTTTTCCCCGTAAGAGGTGAGTGAATTAGGGGAGAAGAGTAGTGTGTGTGTGTGTGTGTGTGTGTGTGTGTGTGTGTGTGTGTCGCAGTGTTCATTTTGAAATTCATCAGACCTCGTAAAGATACTTTGTGGACTGACTATTACCGGAGGTAGTGAGGGAAGGAGGTAGTGAGGGAAGATTTTGTTATTATTATTATTATCGTTGTTAATTTTCATTCTGGAATTTTCCTAACATATTAAGCACAGGTAAACTAACCTACAGGTCAAAACCCAGCTGATGACCTGTGGAGTATACTGTCCAAGGTATACTGACGTGATATGCTGGAACAGTATACCTGTGTTATGAGGGAAGGGTCGTTATACTCGGTTGTAAGGGAGCTGCTGAACATGGTTAACGTTGATTAAAGTTAGTTAAGGATAAAACTGACAGAATCTAGGTGTAATGGTTGACTGAAAAAGAAGTTTGACGCTGACTCGAACGAGGTAAAGTTTGGATTAAAATTAGTTACCTTTCATTAACTTAGTAACTTAATAACGAACTTGAGATACCACCCTCTGTTACGAACCCTCAGTTAAGATAAACCACATTAACTTTCGATCCTTTGAACATTAACTCGAATAATTAAGTCTCCCACGTTTAGTCCAAGTGAAAAACTAACTTAAGATCTTCTAAGAATCACGGGAGTAGAAGTTAGTTGATGAGGGCACCATCTGTCAGTGAGGACGGAGACTAATAGCAGGAGGGTAAACTTATGTCATTACTCTGCCTGCTCTGTATAATGCTAATGTGGCTCGCGCTCACCACGTCAACATTGTCTCACAGAATTTGCCACCAAGAACAGTTGACAGATTTCGTTTTCTTTTTATTAAGTGTTATGGCTAGTAATGATCCTAGTAATGATGTGGCTATTGTTTCTACTACTACTACTATTATTACTACTACTACTACTTCTGTTGCTGTTACTATTATTTCTACTACGACTACTATTTTCATCCTGCTAGTGAAATCTCCCCAAGTCACACATTCTCCAAAATGCACTCTCTTTAAGATGCACTCTATCTAAGACGCACTTTATCTTAAACGCACTCTATCTTAAATGCACTCTAAGACGCATTCTACATAAGACGCAACTCTGTTTAAGACGCATTTTATCTAAGACGCAATATTTTTCAGGTTGTCGCTGTGACTATTGCATTATACGATGAACCAAATGTAGCTTTATGCAGTACAGTAATTGTGATACATCAGTGTGTGTGTGTGTGTGTGTGTGTGTGTGTGTGTTTACCTTGCCGAAACATTCTCAGAAATTATCCAAGGTCGAGCAGTTGTAAGTGGTCTGGCGTTTATTTTGTATGACAGATGAAGGAGCAGTTAATGCGTCATGCTGTCAATAGTGTTGCCTCAGCTAACCTTATCTAACCTAACCTAACCAAACCTTATCTTATCTAACCTAACCAAACCTAACCTAACCGCAGCTGAGAATCAAAGCTTATTTTTTTTATTCCTTATCTATCACTCTTACTATTTATTCAATGTTATACTTCTTAGTCTTTCACTTGGTGTCAGTTTATCAAATTTATCTCTCTCTCTGTATTCTCCCTCTCATTCTCTGTCTGTCTCCATCTTTCCATTTATCTGTTGAATTTTTCTCATCATTTTGCTCTCTCTCTCTCTCTCTCTCTCTCTCTCTCTCTCTCTCTCTCTCTCTCTCTCTCTTCGCCAACCTGACCTCCATTGTCGACCGGATCTTCGTCACTGCTGGAGCAGGTCAGGTCATGTAGGGTTTAATGAGTTAATGTCCTCACTAACAAGGTCAGATCGTTGGCCAATCACCGAGGGGGGATAATGGCAGGTAATAATGGGCTCGTGGATGAAGTTAGGACCAAGGAAATAGTGGTGGATGAGGCGGGTGGATGATAACAGGTAAGAAATAACTCGTGGATGATGAGGCGGGTAGTTAATATCGTGATTAATTAAGTGAAGATAAAGTGTACAGGTAAAACGTTAATTAAGACTCAATTAATAAAAGTTAAGTTATGGCTTAAAAAAATGGTAATCGATAACTAATAAAAACAATAAATATGTAAAAAAAAAATATATATATATGTATGGTTTGAAATGTTGGAACCGGATATCGAAAGAGTTTGAATAAGTTAAGTCTTTAAACTGAACGGCAAACTCAACCCAACAGTGACATTGGTGGATATTTTAGAAGACTTTGTTTATTTTTTTTTTATAGCGTTTCGTCAACTACTCTCCCCATCCACACCTTTAATTAGTCCACGAACGTCTTGCCACTTATCAACGTACGGGAGAAGTGTGTGTGTGTGTGTGTGTTGACGCATCTCACCTCTGTCCTCGATCACGTCCAGTCACCACAGCCACCTCTATCACTACCACCATAATGACGAAAATGATTCCGGGACTTAGAAACCTTCCATATCAAGATAGATTAAAGAAACTAAACTTGCATTCCCTAGAAAGACGAAGAGTGCGGGGAGACATGATAGAAGTATTTAAGTGGGTGAAAGGAATCAATAAAGGGGATATAGATAAAGTTCTTATAATATCCGAGCAGGATAGGACTCGGAACAACGGATTTAAGTTGGATAAGTTTAGGTTTAGGAGGGAGATAGGAAGAAACTGGTTCACAAATATGGTGGTGGACGAGTGGAACAAGCTTAGCAACTTTGTAGTAAGTGCTGGAACTCTGGAAAGTTTTAAAAGGAGGCTAGATAGATTCATGGATGATAGAGAGTGGTAGTAACTCTCGACAGGAACTGCCATGCACAGGCCAACCGCCCTATTGCAGACTCCTTATTTTCTTATCACCACCACCACAACCACCATCACCACAGCCACTTCTATCACCACCACCACCATCACTCCCACCACCATCACCACCACCATCACCACAGCCACCTCTATCACCACCACCACCATCACTCCCACCACCATCACCACCACCATCACCACCACAGCCACCTCTATCACCACCACCACCATCACTCCCACCACCATCACCACCACCATCACCACCATCACCACAGCCACCTCTATCACCACCACCACCATCACTCCCACCACCATCACCACCACAGCCACCTCTATCACCACCACCACCATCACTCCCACCACCATCACCACCACCACCATCACTCCCACCACCACCACTACCATCATCACCACCACCACCACCACCATCACTCCCACCACCATCACTCCCACCACCATCACCACCACCATCACTCCCACCACCACCACCACCACCACCACTCCCATCACCACCACCACCACCACTCCCACCACCACCATCACTCCCACCACTCCCACCACCATCACCATCACCACCACCACTCCCACCACCACCACCACCACCACCACCATCACTCCCACCATCACTCCCACCACCACCACCACCTCGCCTCACACTGTTATCAACGCTCCTCCTCCTTTTCGCCGCCATCATCCACACCACGAGTCCTTTCATACCCGGATTACTTTTCTTTTCTAGTTTACCGATCAGTCTTTACATAGTTCAGTTCCCCGTACACATACTCTTGGCTACATAATGTGATGGGTCAGTGCTCCCGTCTTGGTCCTCTCACTGACAATAAACAATGTTGTCTCTGGTCATAAGTTTTCTATGCACTGGAAACTGATCAGGGTGACTTGTTCTCATCATCACTGTGTACATTGAAGATTTGTTTCTTCCCTCCTCAACTGTTTATGTTTTGGGTATTAAGTTTCGTTTATTAGTTATGTTTACACTCTGGAACTACTACAAGCACGTCGTCAACACACCAGTACTGAGATGTAACCCTTCCCATCACCCTGCTGAACTTGTCCTACTCAAGGGTGCCTATATAGAGGCAGGATACAACAGCGGTGACCAGACCTCTGTGTTCCTCACCTTAGGACGCTTAAGCACCAAACTTTACACGTTATGATACCAATTTCATACAGTCTCCCTTCCATATAAGTAAATCATTGGCCTTAACACTCCCCGTGGCTCGCCTCACTGGTAGTGTTGGCATATTCCAGAATATTGTTTTAACATCAAAACTTTCTAATTTCTTCCCATTAAAATTAATGTTCTTTAGCCTTCCTATTAAATCACCGAAGTTGTTTATGTTACGCTGCTTACTAATTCAAGTGTGGCCGAAAGAGGCTTGGCCAACCACTTGGCCAACCGTCTGGCCAGTTTGTGAGATGCCCGACCTACTTCAGATGTTATGGGCCTCGAGGGCGTCCTGGGGGGGGGGGGGGGGGGGCTAATCCTAGGTGGGCGGGGGAGGGGGCTCATCCTTGGTGGGCGGGGGAGGGGGCTCATCCTTGGTGGGCGGGGGAGGGGGCTCATCCTTGGTGGGCGGGGGAGGGGGGGTTGGGGTTATAACTCATTTCCTCTCTCTCATGGGTTGAGTATTTTCTTCACTCCACTTATAGACGTTAAGACTTCATGCTGACGTCTTCTTGTATGTTGTATTATTTACTCGTTCCTTCATTTTACTCACAGTCCAATTTATTCATCACAATTACCTCACCTCCTTCATCCGTTAGTTCACAACTGTTTCCGACCATTGTTCTAACGCTTCCTTCTGCCCCCTGTACAGCACCTGGCAGGGCGACCACACAACACCTTGTCTCAACCCTCATTCTAATTTTAATATAGCGTTATATTCTCCCTGTAACTTGTCCCTCTTCACGATAGTTAGGTTTCTCTGATACCGTTAGTTAGTTTTATCACGGAGAGAGTTTTCACTATAAGGTCTTTCTCTATACATCTTTCCAGGTACTGTTTTCACACAGGTATGTTAGCTCTCACCTGAATCTTTCCCTCTGGTTATCGTTGTGTCTCCGTTATAGTCATCACCTTTACTTGAATATTATGACTTCCTTTTCCTTCACTGTCAGTCAGCGAACAAAGGCCTCCAACTCAGACGTCACACAGTCAACTCCACCATTAATATTTGTCTTCATATTCATTATAACATTAAGACGAAATACTTCTACCAAGGGAAATATATTGACAAAAACAGAAATTAAAAAGGAAAAGAAAAAGACAAAATAACCAAGAAAAAAAAATGAAAATATTAAAAAACAATGAAAAAATAACGAAAAAATTGTAAACCGAGAAAAAAAAAGGAAAAAAATACGAAACGAAAAATATTACAAAAAGAATATAAGAAAAATGTTGATCATCTCCCAAAGTTTGAAAGAAGAATCAGTGTCCATCACGTCTGACAACGATGTTAACATTACCAGCTAACAAGATCAAACTGTAACTTTCTAACATATTAACTTTCCTTCTCTGGTGGTGAACGACGCAAACCACTCGCTCCCTGGCCACTACCATACTGCTGCTGGTTCATGGTGTTTATGGTGCCTGGTGATGGTGTTTATGGTGCCTGGTGATGGTGTTTATGGTGCCTGGTGCTGTTATGGTGATGCTGGTTTGGTGTTATGGTGTCTAGTGATAGTCTTTATGGTGATGGTGTTATGGTGTTATTGTGTAGAGAGAGAGAGAGAGAGAGAGAGAGAGAGAGAGAGAGAGAGAGAGAGAGAGAGAGAGAGAGAGAGAGAGAGAGAGAGAGAGAGAGAGAGAGAGAGAGAGAACTCATCACCCTTGTGTCTCTTTGGAGATAACTTAATTTTCTTTCCCCCACAAATTGAGAAAAGGAGAAGGAAGGAGACAGAATGGAGAGAGAGAGAATGAGATCATGGAGACGAGACATAAGCCAATGAAAAATTTGAGATAATGGGAGTTTATTATTGTGAGAGGAGGGAAAGAGAGAGACAAACTGTGGAGACGAGAGACAGCTGAAAGAAAAGTAGAGACAGTGAGAGATGGGTGAAGGACAGGAGAGGTGAGGGAGACCGATAAAGAGACAGAAAGAAAATAAGAGATAATTTAGATGGTGGGAATATAGATCGATAGCTCACACACACACACACACAATAAGTTAATACATACATTGGCTACATTTAAGAAAAAGAAAGAACAAAAAACACATTGGTTCATTGGGATCTAGAATACACTGGACAAGACCTCAAAAAACAAGAGGAAAACAACATTAGTATTACATTGGTACCACATACTAAGGGTTCCAATGGTCTGTTTGTGCCCCAGGGAAGAGAGAGAGAGAGAGAGAGAGAGAGAGAGAGAGAGAGAGAGAGAGAGAGAGAGAGAGAGTTTGTTTTTGTTATCAGAAGGGCTAACTCAGTTATTCATGAAACAATTACTGGCGTAAATGAGTTAAAAGCGTCGATTTATCTTCATGTTAGGGTGTTGCTTCAAGGTGCCCAGCTTAGCACGCCAAGTGTACTCTCTCTCTCTCTCTCTCTCTCTCTCTTATGTGGCTTTGTTCTCTCAGATGTGGGATTTACGTGAGCTCATAGTTCGTATACATAACACTGTCTCAAGCTCACATTAGGTTAGAATACACAACTCTAACCTAACCAAACCCAACCTAATCTAACCTCTAGCCTAGCCTAATCTAACCTAACCTCACCTAACCTAATCTCACCTCACCTAACCGACAGGAAGGTAAGCCGGAGGGGGAGGCTACGGACTTATCTTACTGCAAACCGTGTCCTATTTTGAAAGAGAGAGAGAGAGAGAGAGAGAGAGAGAGAGAGAGAGAGAGAGAGAGAGAGAGAGAGAGAGAGAGAGAGAGAGAGAGAGAGAGAGAGAGAGAGAGAGAGAGAGAGAGAGAGGCTCTTTGTGGTCGTGACAGTAACGACAAGTTTTTGACCTTAAGTTGTGAATAAATTGAAAAATTATACCAAGTGAATATCTTTATACCTCAAAGGATTATAGCTTAAACCATCGTCCTCGAGTGAGTTATAGCTTAAACCATCGTCCTCGAGTGAGTTATAGCTTAAACCATCGTCCTCGAGTGAGTTATAGGTTAAATGAGCGTCCTCGAGTGAGTTATAGATTAAACCATCGTCCTCGAGTGAGTTATAGCTTAAACCATCGTCCTCGAGTGAGTTATAGCTTAAACCATCGTCCTCGAGTGAGTTATAGCTTAAATGAGCGTCCTCGAGTGAGTTATAGATTAAACCATCGTCCTCGAGTGAGTTATAGCTTAAACCATCGTCCTCGAGTGAGTTATAGCTTAAACCATCGTCCTCGAGTGAGTTATAGCTTAAATGAGCGTCCTCGAGTGAGTTAAAGATTAAACCATCGTCCTCGAGTGAGTTATAGCTTAAACCATCGTCCTCGAGTGAGTTATAGCTTAAATGAGCGTCCTCGAGTGAGTTATAGATTAAACCATCGTCCTCGAGTGAGTTATAGCTTAAACCATCGTCCTCGAGTGAGTTATAACTTAAACCATCGGCCTCGAGTGAGTTATAACTTAAACCATCGTCCTCGAATGAGTTATAACTTAAACCATCGACCGTAACAGCGTGAAGAAAAAAATAGTCCTCCTCAAAGGACTCATAACATAAAACACATCGTCCTCAAAGACTTAATTGATCAGTTTTACCCTTGTGCTATCATCCAATATACCTTCACAGATACCCCCACCTCACCCCACCCCACCCCACCCCACCCTACCCCACCCCACCCTACCCTACCTCACCCCACCCCACCCCACAGCACCCCACCTCACCCCACCCCACCCCACCCCACACGTCCTAATGGTACCTACAATATATAAACAAAGATTTATCTCCACCTTCACCCACTTCTTCAGGTTACCCGAGTGTGTCTAAACATTGGTGGGGGATGGGGTTAGAGGGGGGGAGGGGAAGGGGGGGAGGGGAAAGGGGGTTGGGGGAAGGTACAAGAAAGTGTTCCTGACGTGGGGAATTGATAGGAGTGATTGGTCTCCCCTCGTAGGTAGGTAGGTATAGGAAAATAGGTATAGGGAGGTAGGTAGGTAGGTATCGCCCCTACCTAGAAGAGACGTGTGATTATTTGTTGTTTAGGAAAGGACTTTACGCTAAAAAAAATGCACACACACATATACAAACACACACTCACTCACTCACACACACTCTCTCTCTCTCTCTCTCTCTCTCTCTCTCTCTCTCTCTCTCTCTCTCTCTCTCTCTCTCTCTCTCTCTCTCTCTCCATTCCTTTGGCTCCAAGACGATGTGTAAAAAGATAACAACTAAATAAAGAAATACTGAAGGCAATATTGAGGATGACAAACTCACCAGGGAGAGTAAAGACTTTAATTAAATATATATAGACTAATATATCTTGGGAGTTTGAATTCTACTCCATGTAAAGATGACTAAATTAAATAACGGAGAAGAAAATTACTGGAGCCGTAATTAGGTTTTAACACTGCCAGAGCTGCGGGTCTAAACATGGCCTCACAAAAACCGCTTATTGTGTTATATGATCGTGAATACCAGACACAGAGGCGCTTTATTAAGTGTGTGTGCGGAGTGTAAGCGACCTGGGTGTGTTGAGCCCTCTAGTGGTGGTTCTTGGTACTAGTCCAGGATATAGTGAAGTACAGGACATATTGTAATGTATTTGAAGGAAGCAGAGCGGAGCACATTACACATTACATCTGAATAAAGTACAACACACACACTGTACTTGAATTAAAGGCATCATAGTATATATCTCAACTGAAGGAATTAACAGGTGTGTAGCATCACCAACATTGACGTAACAGGTGTGTGTACCATCACTGAGTCAGCAGGTGAGTTAACAGGTGTGTACTATCACTGAGTCAACAAGTGAGCTAAGAGGTGTGTATTAGCACTGAGTCAACAGTGTGTTAACAGGTGTGTACCATCACCAACACTGAGGGATCAGGTGTGTTAACAGGTGTGTACCATCACTGAGGCAGCAGGTGTGTGGCGGGAGCTGGGAGGGTCTGGTTAGTCCTCAGCTTTAAGACACAACTTGTTGTTCCATGAGACGTTCAGCTCCTCAGGTCAGTCCCCAGTAGTCCCCAGGGCCATGACCAGCCATCAGTAGTCCCCAGGACCAAAACCAGCCCCAGGTAGACCCCAGGGCCATTATGAGTCTTCATCAGACTCGCTATTTTAAAATTATTAGTCCCCTTGGACCACTAGCAGCATCCTGGCTGCTAAAAGACCCCATCAGTCCTCAGAGCCAATGAAAGCTCTTTACTATTATACCCACTCCGCCATCAGTAGGTCAAAGCTACCTGTATCTTCCTGGCTATTAATGATTCACTCACCTCAAGCTCCAGACACTCATTTATTGACGATAAGAACCTTCCGTAAGCTTTATCCCTCGCCCCTAACGCCCTTACTGACGTTTCCCCCTCTATAGACCCCCCCCCCCCCCATACCTCCAACGACACAAACTCCTACCCTCTCTTAAAAACAATACCACCATTAACCTCTAATTTAAGTAACAATAACCTCACTCTAAATCACCATCTACTTCACTATTTTTACGTCAACAGGTTCTCCCGCTCCAGGAAACACTATATATGGAACATTACAAAGCGGCTTCGTCTCTCCTATACTGGGTAGTGTGCCGGGAATATTGGTCACCCTGTCTGCTGTATTGGTACCACACTACCACACCATCACCACACCACTACCATACCATAACTCAACCACCACGCTACGACACCACCACCATACTACCACCATAACTCTACTACCACAACCTCACCATACTACCACACCACACCACCACCATAACTCTACTACCACACCCTCACCATACTACCACACACCCTAACTACAGTAACCAACCCTTCGAGACTTGCCCTGTAATATTCAGAGGCTCTTAGCGGCTTACAGAAAATCTTCATGTCTTACACACACTTTCCACTATCTCAAAATTCTGAGGAGAGACTGAGAGAACCCCACTCAGAGAATCCCCTGAGAGAACCCCCTTAGAGAACTACCGGAGAGAACCCCCTGAGAGAACTCCCCCTGAGAGAACCCCCTTAGAGAACTACCGGAGAGAACCCCCAGAGAGAACTCCGAGAGAAACCCTTTAGAGAACTACCGGAGAGAACCCCCTGAGAGAACTCCCCCTAAGAGAACCCCCTGAGAGAACTACCGGAGAGAACCCCCTGAGAGAACCCCCCTAAGAGAACCCCCTGAGAGAACTACCGGAGAGAACCCCCTGAGAGAACCCCCCTAAGAGAACCCCCTTAGAGAACTACCGGAGAGAACCCCCTGAGAGAACCCCCCTAAGAGAACTCCTGATAAAACTCCCTTGAGAGAAACTTGAAGTGGGAATATCAGTTGTCTGTCAGTCTGTCTGTGCGTGTCTGTCTGTCTGTCTGTCTGTGCGTGTTTGTCAGTCTGTCTGTGCGTGTCTGTCAGTCTGTCTGTTTTTTTCCGCCACACCTACTACAACAACTCCAACAACAACAACAACAACCTTATCATCTACATCACCACCAATACTATTCTTACTAATCACATAAACATATTTTTCATTTTATACATTACAACACAAAATAACTTCAATGATAAAATGTATAATAAAATACTGGTAAAGGGAGACAGCGAGGTAACCTTTTATGACATACAATATCTATTTTATGTAAGAGATTTAGAGGAGTAATTTGCTTACTTTATTTCCATTCAAACTTTATGAGGGGGCTATGTGTGTGTGGGTGGGTGGGTGGGTGTGGGTGGGTGGGTGGGTGGGTGTGGGTGGGTGGGTGGGTGGGTGTGTGTGGGTGGGTGGGTGGGTGTGTGTGTGGGTGTGTGGGTGGGTGTGTGTGGGTGTGTGGGTGGGTGGGTGTGTGTGTGGGTGGGTGGGTGTGTGTGTGGGTGTGTGGGTGGGTGGGTGGGTGTGTGGGTGGGTGGGTGGGTGTGTGTGTGTGTGTGTGTGGGTGTGTGTGTGGGTGGGTGGGTGGGTGTGTGTGGGTGTGTGGGTGGGTGGGTGTGTGTGTGGGTGTGTGGGTGGGTGGGTGTGTGTGTGTGTGGGTGTGTGTGTGGGTGGGTGGGTGGGTGGGTGGGTGGGTGGGTGGGTGTGTGTGGGTGTGTGTGTGGGTGTTTAGTATTTTAAGTTATTTATGAGGGAGTTGTAATAATGTTTCCGGGTGTTGTATTAATGAGAGAGAGAGAGAGAGAGAGAGAGAGAGAGAGAGAGAGAGAGAGAGAGACTGATTGACAGACAAAGATGCACACTCACCCATGCACACACACACACACACACACACACACACACCCACACCCCCCCACCCACCCACACCCACCCACCCACACGCGGTGGTTTTAAGAATTACTGATCATCACAAATTCTGAACAACGTCATTTTATTGACTTGTGTTACCTGACCTCTCTCTCTCTCTCTCTCTCTCTCTCTCTCTCTCTCTCTCTCTCTCCAGTTAAGTAAGGATAAATCGTCTGTCTGATGCAGGTCACCTCAGGCATTATTTAACATGCAGAAGTCATTTGAAAGCTCTTACACAAGGGAGTGTCCTCATGATGAAAAAGAAATAGGTAGTGGGTGGGGGAGAGGGTGGGGGGTGGGGGAGATGGATGGGAGATGGCGTGGAGGGTGGGGGGAGAAAGTTTGGGGGCGTGGGAGAGGTAAGAGTGGTGGAGGAGAGGGAAGAGTGATGGGGAGAGGAAAGTATGGTGGCGAGGAGGGGTTTGATGCGTGGGAGAGGAGTGAGGGGTCGACGGAGAGGGTATGGGGCTTGAGTGAGGCAGGCACTAATGGAGCGTGGGAGAGATTTAAGCGGTGTGGATTTGACATGGGTAAGGCGTGGGTAAGACGTGGGTGAGGTGTGTGTGAGGCGTAGGTAAGGTTTGAGTGAAGCGTGGGTAAGACGTGGGTTAAGCATGGGGGAGGCGTGGGTTAAGCGTGGGAAGAAGAGTGAAGTCGTGTGTACTCCACCAAGTTCAAGAAACAAACACAGTACAGTTATCCCGAAGAGTTGGTAGTCGCGACACTGCCTGAAGGAGGAGAACCCACACGACTTATAGGAGACACCTCACACGTTAGTCACTCCTCCCTGCTTCACCCAGGTAATGAGAGGACAGGTTAAATATGCCTTAGGATATAATGTACGAAGGGTGACAGTAAGTTACTAAGGTTTATAAATGTAAGGGCTGGTGAGGTACCCGTGTGAGGTGGCTGACTGTGTCGTTGAAGGATCATATAAGCGATAAAGTCACTGCAAGTTGACCCAGATGATGAGATGTGGACCCAGACGACGCGGGGTTCACTCCTTTAGATACATTAACCTTAGGATGGCTTCACTGTGGCCTTTGATACGATCCCCATTTTAGGTACGGCACAGCACTACGGCATCCCCACAAGGTGAAAGACATCCAAGCACTCGAAATTGTTTGGAGACGTGCAACTGAATTGGTACGTGATCTGAAGAAATTGGATTCTGGGTAGACCGTCAGAAAGAGGTAAAAGGTTCCATCAAGGTGTACCGCAGGTGTGGGCGAGGCTTCGGTGAAGATGATGAGTGTAAAATATAAAGAAATGTGTCAGGGACGGAGGCAACACCACGGCGCTCTATACCAAATGTTGTCACAGCTTTTGAGGGATTCAGGACACGTCATAACACCAAGCTGAGCCTCACAACAACTCATTACTGGGTATTGTGGACGGATGGTATCAGCTTATCCCAACAGGTGGTCACTTCTCCACACCTGTTGACCTTCGGGAGACGACTCAACAGAGTAGTAAATCAACATATGGACGATGGTGGTGCTTTGAGTGTGTGTGTGTGTGTGTGTGAGAGAGAGAGTGTGTGTGTGTGTGTGTGTGTGTGTGTGTGTGTAGTAGCCTCCCTCACTCACAAAAGGATGACCTAACCTCTACAGTACATCATCATCACAACATACTCAGTTAAGTATGACGGTCTTATCTCTCACTCAGCATCCTTCCAGTATAAAGACGTGTTAGTGTCGCAAGTTACAGGGATCTTACAGTACTTAATATCATGTAGCTCTGTAATATCATGTAGCTCTGTAATATCATGTAGCTCTGTAATATCATGTAGCTCTGTAATACATAACACATACTCAACACACAGTCTCCTACCGCTAACCTAACTTAGAGTGAAATAAGCTAAGGTGTCTAACCATCAGGTGTAATAAACTGGGCTAATACTCAGGTAAGAGAGATGAGTAACGATGGTCTAAGAAGAGCAATTTGTTATACCAAACCTTTAACGTGAAAACTATAATAAAATCAAAATATATTACCAATTATATATATACTTTTTAAATAGAACATCAACACATCAAAATTTTAACACAACATACAGGTGAATTCCATCCATGTTGACCCAATTCCAGTGAGCGTGTTTACTTATCGCGTCGCTTATACTGACAAACTGATGACATGACCGAAAACGGGGAGTTAAAAGGGACTACTTCGTTATTCCGCTATAGGTTATTGTCACTAGACGCCAACTAATAAATCTATGTCGGGTTTTTTACCTAAAATTTATAAACTTTAGGATGAAAATGTTATAAGACTTATGACGGGAGACGAGGGTAGGACACACACACACACACACACACACAATCCCATTTATTGTTAAAATAATAAATAACTCCTCATTTATGTACTGTACAGCCCTGTAAATGTATTGAACGTATATTATTATTGAATCGGCTGCTTGTCCCAGAGAGAGAGAGAGAGAGAGAGAGAGAGAGAGAGAGAGAGAGAGTTCGTCACAGAATATAAATAAATAAAATACCCAAAACATCATAAAAGGAATCAGACAGACAGATTAACTTACAGGAGAGGAATTATCGTTGCAAGAGTAAGAGGAGGAAGGAGCTTGGCAGAAGATTGACCCTAACATGACATCCATCCATCTCAATCACCTCAAACTGCTCCTACTCTTCAACCTTTTACACGAGGTGGTGGTAGTGGTGGGGGGGGTGGGGGGGGGGGTGGTGGTAGTGGGTGGTAGTGGTGGGGGGGTGTGGTAGTGGTGGGAGGGGGTGGGTGGTGGTGTGTGGTAGTGGGTGGTAGTGGTGGGGGGGTGGGTGGTAGTGGTGGTGGGGGGGGTGGGTGGTAGTGGTGGGGGGGTGGGTGGTAGTGGTGGGGGGGTGGGTGGTAGTGGTGGGGGGGGGTGGGTGGTAGTGGTGGTGGGTGGTAGTGGTGGTGGGTGGTAGTGGGTGGTAGTGGTGGTGGGTGGTGGTGGGTGGTAGTGGTGGCGGGTGGTAGTGGTGGTGGGTGGTGGTGGTGGTGGGTGGTGGTGGTGGTGGGTGGTGGTGGTGGTGGGTGGTAGTGGTGGTAGGTGGTAGTGGTGGTGGGTGGTAGTGGTGGGTGGTAGTGGTGGTGGGTGGTAGTGGTGGCGGGTGGTAGTGGTGGGTGGTGGTAGTAATGGCGGGTGGTAGTAATGGCGGGTGGTAGTGGTGGTGGGTGGTAGTGGTGGTGGGTGGTCATCATGGACGATCCTCAACGTAATGGATATAGATGGAGGGATAGATAGATGAGTCTAGCCCACTATCCATCCATCCACGTCTCTCTCTCTCTCTCTCTCTCTCTCTCTCTCTCTCTCTCTTTATTGTATATTTGATTCCTGTATGTCTGTGTGTCTGGACGTATTTTTATATATTTTCTTGTGTGTGTGTGTGTGTGTGTGTGTGTGTGTGTGTGTGCGCAAGAACAACAACAACAACAAGAATAATAATAATAATAATAATAATAATAATAATAATAATAATAATAAAATAACATTAATAATAACAATAATAATATAATAACAACAATAGGTTTACGGAAATATTGAGACGCCAAAGACCGAATATATACAGTACAGGATACAAAAATAACACACACACACACACACACACACACACACACACACACACATACCCACAAAGTAGTGACAACGGGGATTGGATTATTTGATAAAAGCTTTCAGTACAAAAGAAACAGACACCGAGTGAATGTATAATTTATCATTGAATAACTGATAACGTGTGTGTGTGTGTATGTATGTGTGTGTGTGTAGTCAATTTGCATAACTAACACCTCACTTCACACTTCAAAGGGAACTAAAGCAATTCGGTTTAAACTATCATCACATAATTATCATAATTAATGAGAAGGAGAGAGAGAGAGAGAGAGAGAGAGAGAGAGAGAGAGAGAGAGAGAGAGAGAGAGAGAGAGAGAGGATAAAAGTGACAATAAAAGCGAGAGAAAAGAAAGGAAATGAACACAGGTAACAAGAGAAGAGGAGGAAAAGAAGAGAGAGAGAGAGAGAGAAGGAGAGACGTGAGGTACCGTGACACAGGTAGTTACCCTCCTATCCCAAGAGGAAATTACAACTCATTCTCCCGCTAAGAAACTCAACACCCATTGGTCGCCGTCTTCAGTTACCATGTCATCAACTATCACCTGAGTGTTTTGCCGCGTGCCATTTACAGGTGGAATAATAGAATTTTGTTTAGATACACATTCAATAAGGTGTATGGAGTAGGTAGATGCAACAGGAAATTAAGACTATTAACCTAACGTAGAGAACTCGTAGAAAAATATAACGAAACAGACATACAAAGTAACACGTCTTGTTGGTTAAGTTGTGTTAGTGAGTGTTTAATTACAAGGTTCAGGGGCCATGTATTCAATAACTTACAAGGTTCAGGGGCCAGGTATTCAATAACTTACAAGGTTCAGCTGCCATGTATTCAATAACTTACAAGGTTCAGGGGCCAGGTATTCAATAACTTACAAGGTTCAGGGGCCAGGTATTCAATAACTTACAAGGTTCAGGGGCCATGTATTCAATAACTTACAAGGTTCAGGGGCCATGTATTCAATAACTTACAAGGTTCAGCTGCCATGTATTCAATAACTTACAAGGTTCAGGGGCCATGTATTCAATAACTTACAAGGTTCAGCTGCCAGGTATTCAATAACTTAAAAGGTTCAGGGGCCATGTATTCAATAACTTACAAGGTTCAGGGGCCATGTATTCAATAACTTACAAGGTTCAGGGGCCATGTATTCAATAACTTACAAGGTTCAGCTGCCATGTATTCAATAACTTACAAGGTTCAGGGGCCAGGTATTCAATAACTTACAAGGTTCAGCTGCCATGTGTTCAATAACTTCAATACCCCTACCCCCTCACCACTCCTTAAATAACTGTTAATATTATCGTATTTCATGAGACACACACTTCAGGTCAAATACTAAAGGCAGTACAATATTTAACGAGCAACAAAAATGAACGGATATTAAATGCTAAAAACGACAGGATATTTAAGAGTTGTATTGTCATTAGGAAACGCTGCTCTCTGACGCCATCAACACCAGCTACCACGTCGTCAATTACGGTAATTTACTCCTGCATGTGTTCGTGTAAACAAGAGGTAGAACGGA
This sequence comes from Homarus gammarus, assembly GCA_958450375.1. Classification (NCBI taxonomy): domain Eukaryota; kingdom Metazoa; phylum Arthropoda; class Malacostraca; order Decapoda; family Nephropidae; genus Homarus; species Homarus gammarus. Next base: position 46,628 of record CAUDMG010001261.1, on the reverse strand, counting down.
AGTCGATAGCATTTGTTTTTCTTACCTATACGCACAGAGAGAGAGAGAGAGAGAGAGAGAGAGAGAGAGAGGTGATCAGGACATGGATAAAATTAATGGTGTCATCATCAGGTCTTAATGGTGGTAACATCATCAACTTCTCCACCTCCCTCCATCCTCCATCCCCCCTCACTCCTTCCTTCCCTCCCTCCATCCTCCATCCCCCCTCACTCCTTCCTTCCCTCCCTCCATCCTCCATCCCCCCTCACTCCTTCCTTCCCTCCTCTTAAGTCGTTTTAATAACAATGGGTAATTAATGGGCTGTTGGGAAGGATAAGTCGTCTGGTAATTGAGACATAAGGGATCATGTAATTAAATCACCGAATTACTTAATTGAAATTATTGATGGATGAGGTCGATGATCAAGTATTTAAAAAACATGAAATTTGAGGCAATAATTAATGACGTAAATATATACCTGTGTTTACCTGGCGTCTACACCTGTGTTAACTGGCGTATATACCTGTGTTAACTGGCGTATATACCTGTGTTTACCTGGCGTCTATACCTGTGCTAACTGGCGAATATACCTGTGTTAACTGGCGTATATACCTGTGTTTACCTGGCGTCTATACCTGTGTTAACTGGCGTATATACCTGTGTTTACCTGGCGTCTATACCTGTGTTAACTGGCGTATATACCTGTGTTAACTGACGTGTACACCTGTATTTACCTGACGTATATACCTGTGTTAACTGACGTATATGCCTGTGTTTACCTGGTATATACCTGGTCTCACCTTTGACCTTTAAACAGTAAACTGGGATGTCAATGAGTTAATTACGTGGTTGTCTGCTGATGATGATGAGGAGAGAGAGAGAGAGAGAGAGAGAGAGAGACGTTAAGATCAGATACAATGAATGTTACAATCAATGTTTTAATCTCTCTCTCTCTCTCTCTCTCTCTCTATTATTGATTTTTTCCTCACCTGAAAGTTCTTTAAGTACGTTAAAGATCACCCCCAGAAGACCTTTGTGGGAGGGAGGGAGAAGGAAGAGGGAAGGAGAAAGATAACGAAGGAAGAGAGAGGGAAGAAAGAGGGAGAAGGGCGAAGGAAGGAGAACGAACAGGGAGGGAGGTAAATAGTGAGGGGAGAGAAAGAAGAGGGAGGGAGAAGGAAGGGAATAATAATAGGGAGAGGGAGAAAAGGAGAGGGAGGGAGAAGGAAGGGAATAATAATAGGGAGAGGGAGGGAGAGGAGCGAGAGAGGACGAAGAGAGAGAGTGCGATGTGTACGATAGTTGAGTGTTCTAGTGAGACAGTGTACGAGAGGTCACTGTGCGACAGGACAGTGTGTGCGACAGGCCGGTGTGTGCGACAGGCCAGTGTGTGCGACAGGCCGGTGTGTGCGACAGGACAGTGTGTGCGACAGGCCAGTGTGTGCGACAGGCCGGTGTGTGTGCGACAGGCCAGTGTGTGCGACAAGTGAGCGTAATATACAGTGGGAATCCGGTTTGTTGATTTGTAAACACAATTAAGGGAGACGTCCTGACCCTATGTCAATACCCGAGCCCCTAGGGAGAGTGAGGTGGGGGGGTCAGGGAGAGAAAGGGTGAGTGATGGAGAGTGAGGAAGAATGAAGGAGAGTAAGGGAGACGGAGTGAGAATAGGGAGAGTGAGGAAGAGTAGGGAGAGTGAGGAAGAGTAGGGAGAGTAGTAGAAAGTAGGGAGAGTCTATCTGTGTGTTTGTCCGATTTACTCCCATTGTATTTCTTTCTCTCTCTCTCTCTCTCTCTCTCTCTCTCTCTCTCTCTCTCTGTCTTCCATCCTTTATCTAACTCATGCCTCTGTCTGTCTGTCTGTCTGTCTATCTTTCTGTCTCTCTATATCTATCTCTCTCTCTGTTCATATATCTCTATTTACCTGTCTCTCTGTCTCTAAACCCCATCTGTCTCTTTGTGATGTATCTGTCTGCCTGTCTACCTGTTCACCGCACCTGCTAACCCATTAAACCCTTTACATCAGGGACACGTAGTAATTACCTGTATAGTAACCATGGCTTTAATTAACCTGGGGAGGGGACGGGAGGGACGGGAGGGACGGGACGGGACGGGACGGGACGGGACGAGGGGGGAGGTAGTAGTCATTACATTAACCTGCTTACTGACTCAACTACCAACACCTTGTCTCATTCACCATCAATAACACCCACACTCACACAGAAGTTGATCAGTTTGTTTCATTAGTTGCTGTGTGTGTGTGTGTGTGTGTGTGTGTATGTGTGTGTGTGTTGCTTATGCTGAGTGATAAAGAAACTAGAGAGAGAGAGAGAGAGAGAGAGAGAGAGAGAGAGAGAGAGAGAGAGATTATACGCCTGGTAGCTAGTATATAAAACCATTACTTAGAACAACAAGAAAATTATATAAACTATTTCTCTATTACCGAGAAAGCTCATTAAACTCTCTCTCTCTCTCTCTCTCTCTCTCTCTCTCTCTCTCTCTCTCTCTCTCTCTTTGTAGTACTTAAGAAAATAGAAAATCTCTCTTTTTTTTCTAATGACTTTACATAGCCAACGTGTCTTTGTTTATACTAGGAGAGGAGTTCATTTCATAGACGACGTAAACAGGAGGGTCGCGAGTCTCTCTTAATCTATAGAACAAAAGAGAATCAAGCAGCTAATTAGTCTCGAGAGATCTGTAGCCTTAGTACAAAAGATGTGAACCTCCTTTGACTTTTAAAAATACAAGAGAAAAGTTTCCATTGACATCTAGGAATAAGAGAATAATTGGAGCTCAATTATTCAGTTTGGAAGATTGAGTGAGTTATGAAAGGGAATTCAATTGTTTCCAAAGATATTCCCACACTTTAAAAGAGGATTCGAGGTCTTATAAAACGATCTTAATCTCTTTAAACGTAATTCAGTACCTTAGGGTTGGCTTAAAAAGGGGATTGAGCACCTTGTAGACGTCTTCAGGGCTTTAGACAGGTTAATTATCTTAAGAGGGGGAAATTAAGCCTCTCTCTCTCTCTCTCCAATAGTATTAGTCTCTCTGTCTCTTTATCTATTCTGTCTGTCTGTCTGTCTGTCTGTCTGTCTGTCTATCTGTCTATCAACGTCTATCCGTCTCTCCTTCCACGTCCCCTCATTACCAAACATCAAAGGACATACACAAGTGCAGTACTGTAAGTAGGCACTAGGGAGTCCATATAATTAACGACTTCATTACCCTACGGTCATTAGCTACTGCCATCGAGACCTCATTAGAGCCTATCAGTGGAAAGGTAGTTAACTGGGGTCAAGGGTCATGCAGTATGGTAATTTGAGGTCAATAGCTGCCGATGACTGATTAGTGAGGAGGAGAGGTGAGAGAGGAGGTAAGGCAGGAGGGAGAGGGAGAGGAGAGGTGACAAAGGAGGTAGAGAAGGAGGAATGGGGAGAGGGGAGAAAGGAAATAGGGTAGGGGAGGAGGGAGCGGTAGGAAAAGAGAGAGAGAGAGAGAGAGAGAGAGAGAGAGAGAGTATGAAATTCATGAATCACTCGAATATCTCATTTTTTTTTTTTTTTTTTCTGGTTTGGTTATATTTTCATAGACGAAATAATTAGAAACAAAAGCGGGGAGGATCGGGGCATCTTGTCATCTATAGAACAAAAGAGCATCGTGGGAGGGGATTAATTAAACCTTGTTAAATTTGAGCCTATTATTAGGGAATTTCTCTTAGCTTATTGAAAAAAATATATAAAGAATATTATAGTTAGATAACACTTAAAGATGCATTTTTATATTATTATTATTATTATTATTATTATTATTATTATTATTATTATTGTTGTTATTATTATTATTGTTGTTGTTATTGTTGCCTTGATAATTATTCCCGCCATCACATTGTTTTCTTTACGTGTTTGAGGAGAATAAATCACCTGTCACTAAGAACACACCAATTCGGCAGTAGAGAAACTTAAGATCCACTAATTAGCATGGATGAGAAGCGACAACAGGTGTTATGGCTAATTAGCTTTGTAAGGTTGTCTACAATGGAGACCAATTAGGAGTTTATTATTTTTTATGGTGCTGGAGAATGGTTAATGATGCAGGGTATTGTGGTGTGAGGTGATGGTGAGTGGTTAATGGTGCAGTAGTATGGTGTGAAGTGATGGTAGGTGCTTAATGGGGCAGAGTATAGTGGCGTGAGATGATGGTGAGTGTTTAATGGTGGAGGATACTAATGGTGCTGGTGATGGTGAGTGGTTAATGGTGCAGTAGTATGGTGTGAGGCGAGGGGAAGGTATTTAATGGTGCAGATTATTATGGTGTGCGGTAAGTGGGAAATTTTTAATGGGACACGTTACTTATAATGTGTGGTTAGAGTGTGGTGGTAATGGTGTGGTGAGAGAGAGAGAGAGAGAGAGAGAGAGAGAGAGAGAGAGAGAGAGAGAGAGAGAGAGAGAGAGAGAGAGAGAGAGAGAGAGAGAGAGAGCACGTAATCTAACCTAACCTTTGATCTACGTAGAGTTCTTCAGAGTGCATACTTTACAGTAATATATAAAACTGCAGTGCATTTTAATTATAGTTTAACTTCTTTAATAATGTATAAGTCTCCCTCCTCGTCAACCCCCGTTTTCTTTTAAGTTTTCCCCTTGCTTACATTCGTTTTCTGTGAAGTCTATCCCTCAGCTACCGTACAGACGCACATAAAGTTACAGGTAAAATTAATAATATAGACAGAATTACATATATTAAATGCATGAACAGACAGACAGACAGTTACAGTGCACATAAACACACATACAGACACACAGAGGTACAGGCATAGATAGTTACACACACACACACACACACACACACACACACACACACTCAGGGTAACCTACTGTTTGTCTGCGAGTTGTAATTCTATTCGTGTTAGTTGACGCAGTTACCCAAGGCTTTAGAAAACGGATCCGGTTGACTCTCTCACAGCTATGACTTTGATAAATTATAATGTGTGTGTGTGTGTGTGTGTGTGTGTGTGTGAGGAAGAGTATACCTTGTTCTGTCTCTCAGCCTGTCTCTCCCTCTATCTCTATTTATATCAGTCTGTCTCTCTTCGTTTTTCTATCTGCAAGTCTATCTGTCTGTCTCTTCCCACTGTATCACACACGCACACACACACACACACACACACAGCTGACTGTCAAGACACTTAAGACTGTGCCAGGACACACACTCCTATTAACTGAAGGGCTTCTCATTATACCCCAAGTATATTCCATACTCTCACTCACTCTCTCTCTCTCTCTCTCTCTCTCACACCATAATATAAGTGGGTGGTGCAGTGAAAGTGAGTTAAGCATTAGTTCACTACAGTATCTTTTTAAGTGTATTTCACCAACCAAACTAGTAATATCACATAAAATAAACATAGAATAAATATATTTCCTCTATCTACACATTGCACAAGAGGTCAAGTGGTGTATTTATTGAGAAACAACAAAAAATCGATCAGTTTTGTAACGCGGACTAAGCAATGTTTACACTAGGGTTGGCTGGCCTATAGTTCACGTGTCATCCGCTAGGTGGTGCGAGACTGTACTGTATATTACTCAATTTCACTAACGTCACCAAAACCAGATTTAATTTCGCGTCAAATTTGCATGAGTATTAAAACATGACAAAATCCGCCAAGCCAAACTAGGGTGAATTATCTGACGACTGCTATTTATAAATCTGCTAAAGCCAGTCGAGTTCTACCTGTGGACAATTCTCCCTCTCTACTAGCATGAGGGTAAGAGATGTGCCGATACCGATAACTGGTTTTTGTGGGTATACGTTTCATTCAGCCGATACCTGTGACCCTCAAGTTCCTACCACACCTACGCACCTCTCACCCTACGTCTCTCCCACAGAAAGAGAGAGAGAGAGAGAGAGAGAGAGAGAGAGAGAGAGAGGGGGGGGGGAGGGGGTGAACTTTAGCAAATGTCAACCAGCCATGATTACCATGCAGTCTGGCGGAGACTCGGAGGGAGAGGGGAGACGAGAGTTTGGGAGAGGGGAAAGAGAGGGGTGGAGAGGGAGAGGTAGAGAGAGAGAGGAGGTGAAGAGGGAGAGGTAGAGAGAGAGAGGAGGTGAAGAGGGAGAGGTAGAGAGAGTAGAAAGAGGAGGTAGGGAAAGTAGACGAATTCAATGGAAAGAGGGAAGAAAGGGGAGGGGGGAAAGGGTACAAGAGGGAAGAATGGAGAGAAGATAAAAAGGGCAAGAGGGGAGACGGGTGAAGATATAAAGAGGATAAGAAGGATGAAAGGAGAAGGAGGAGGAGGAAGATAAAAGAGGGAAGAAGGGATATTAGGAGAAATTGGGAAGGAATAAATAAGGAGGGAGAGGAGAGAAGGAGGAAGAAGGGAGATGAGAGGAAGAGGATGAGGAGGATAAAAGAGAGAGAGAGAGAGAGAGAGAGAGAGAGAGAGAGAGAGAGAGAGAGAGAGAGAGAGAGAGATGTTATTTGTGTTTAGAATCGTTTGAATGAACAAGTAAAAAAACATTCTCACGGTAAACACATCCCGGAGTTAACATTTACAGTGTCCGGGGTCAACAAACATTCAACATTTTAACTAAACATTTACATAAATTAAACAACAAAGTCAACGCCGGTCTGTTAATTACCAAATTAAGTTGTTTAAATCACTTCATTACCCTGATACACCGAACCTCTGTGTTAAAGGGCTAGAGAGAGAGAGAGAGAGAGAGAGAGAGAGAGAGAGAGAGAGAGAGAGAGAGAGAGAGAGAGAGAGAGAGAGAGAGAGAGAGAGAGAGAGAGAGCCACCCTCGGCCGTGTACCCGCCCACTCTCAAGGTCTTAACCTGGGTCAACAAAGACTGAACCAATATAATATGTGTTGGCCACCTGTGTGCTCCAAGTTTTACCTCTCACCCCTCTCACCATCACCACTCACACTTCTCCCTCCCCTCTCACCATCACCACTCACACTTCTCCCTCCCCTCTCACCACTCACACTTCTCCCTCCCCTCTCACCATCACCACTCACACTTCACCCTCCCCTCTCACCATCACCCCCCACTCATATCATCAATACCACTCACCATCATCCTTCACCCTCCCACTCCACCTCCTCTCACTTCCTTTTCACCCTCGTGTCTCCTCTTCCTCCTCTCTACTTTTACTCTCCCTTCTCTCTCCCATCTTTATCTCCCTATGTTGCCTCCTCTTACCCTTTCTCCCTCTTCTTTCTCTCCCATTTTCGTTTCCCTCCTCACACCATCTTCTTTCACCCTCTCTCTCTCTCTCTCTCTCTCCTCTCACCCCTTTCTCAATCGTCTCTTCCCTTATTCTTCTCTCCAAACTTTATCTCCCTGTCTCTTCCTCTTCCCTATCTCTCTCTCTCTCCACTTCAAAGAGAGAGAGAGAGAGAGAGAGAGAGAGAGAGAGAGAGAGAGAGAGAGATAAGGAAGAGATAGATAAATAGACGTAAATAGAGAACTAGAGGAAAATGATAACTATATAATTGGGAGAGAATTGGTAAGTAGTAGAAAGTATTGACAAGGGGACCAAGATCAATGGTGAATAAGTAAGCGAAAAAAAGGGGAGAGGGAGGAAGGTGGTTAATAAAAGATGAGAGAGAGAGAGAGAGAGAGAGAGAGAGAGAGAGAGAGAGAGAGAGAGAGAGAGAGAGAGTAAATAATGGTGAAGTGTGATTTTAGTGTTAATAATGTGGTGGTAGTAGTAGATGCAGGTTGTGGTGGTGTTGGTAATGGTGGTTGTGGATTGTGGTGGTAGTGTTTGGTAGTGGTGGTGGTATTAGGTGGTGGTGGTGGTGGGTGGTGGTATTAGGTGGTGGTGGTGGTGGGTGGTGGTGGTGGTGGTGGTGGTGGTGGTGGTGGTGGTGGTGGTGGGTGGTGGTGGTGGGTGGTGGGTAGTGGTGGTGGTAGTAGGCGGTATTAGATGGTGGTGGGTGGTAGTATTGGTGTTGATGGTGGTTGTGGTGGTGGTGGGGGTAGTAGTGGTGGTAGTAATAGTATCAGCAGTGGTGGTAGTGGTGGTGATAGTGGTGGGTGGTGGTGATAGTGGTGGGTGGTGGTAGTAGTGGTGGTGGTGGTAGTAGGTAGTGGATGTGGTAGTAGTGGTGGTGGTTGGTGGTGGTAGTAGGTAGTGGTGGTAGTAGTATCAGTAGTAGTGGTGGTGGTGGTTGGTAGTGGTTTTGATAGTGGTGGGTAGTGGTAGTAGTGGTGGTAGTAGGTAGTGGATGTGGTAGTAGTGGTGGTGGTGGTAGTGGTTTTGATAGTGGTGGGTAGTGGTAGTAGTGGTGGTAGTAGTATCAGTAGTAGTGGTGGTGGTGGTTGGTAGTGGTGGTGGTGGTTGGTAGTGGTGATAGTGGTAGGTAGTGGTAGTAGTGGTGGTAGTAGGTAGTGATGGTGATTGCTAGGATGACGATCACTGAGTCTGTGTTACCATGACTACGGGGACGCCACAACAGCTGATGGACTACTGAAGCAGCAACACGTCAGCTCTGGACCTTCTCTTAGCCAATCACAGCTCACGGAGTCACGTCTCAGCCCTGACCACGCCCACCCTCACGCGCCCTTCCATGAGACCACAAACACAATCTCTATGGTCATTGTTGAGCTGTGTAAACGTACAAGTACAGGCCGTATCCTGATTGGCTTATTGAGCTGTTTGTATTTTACAGTAGCAGCCAATCATAAGGCAAGAGATAAGCCACGTGTCACGGTCATTGTTGTGCCGTTAGTGGAGGCTGTGTCGTGATTGGTTGTGTTCACTAGTGTACACAAACAACTGGAGGGCGTATCTTAAGTGATTGTGTTTGTGTGTGAGACAGGATCCTAGACGAGGCCAATGAGAAGCGACATTGTTTCCCGCACGTGAGGAGTTGCCACGGAGGTTGTAAGTTCTCCGCGTACTAACAACAGCAAAAACTCTTCCCTGATTGGTACATTAATGTGTTTGTACTGTACAAGAACACCAAACAGCCAATCAGAGGCGTCGACTAGTCCGCCCTGCCGCAAAAACCCAAACACTATCCTGATTGGCTGACAGCAATACCCATCAACCAATCATAAGCCTTAACCCCATCATCATAAAAACACCGCCACCAAGGTGGGTTAATGCCACGAGGGAAGGAAGTGTGTTTGTTATCGTCCTGAAGTACCAGGGTAAGAGTCCTGAAGTACCAGGGTAAGTGTCCTGAAGTGACCATAGATTAATGTCATAAAGTGCGAGAGACAGTGACAGTTTTGGGTGTCAAGGAGATACTGAACCTTGAAATGTTAAAAAAAAAAATTTTGAAATGAGAAAAAAATAGTGGATTGTAAAGAGGTAGAGCCAGGATCACGTCCAAAGGAAACAGTTTAATTAAGAGGTGTTCAGACTGAACTGTTCAAGTAAAAGTGTCCGACTACAGAGTAAATTGTCCATAGTTAATTGTCTAGACCACAGTGGCAGGAAGAACTATGACCTAGGTGACTCACCCACCACCTAGATCATGGATGGCAACACGCCCCTTCATTACACTCACACGGTCTAGTTTATGCCTCACCTGGGTTAGTTTTCATCTCACCAGAACGACTCTGAGGATCATCAGTTTACTGTACCACCTCCACGGCACCTACTGAAACCTAATGAACTAGTTACTGGTCACCTAATTCAGCTTTCGGGCACCTGGAAGGTGAGTGTCACCTGCCTCGTACGCCCTAGTTCACCTAGACGCATTTACCCGGCCACCTCGGCGGCTCCTGTCCCACCTGGATGACCAACAAACAGGTGGACAGGATGGATGTGTGGATGTCTCGGAGTCACGTAACAGACACCAAGGCGCCTGCTGACCCGGGGGTGCTCTACCATTACGGCCACATGACTCCTGCAGAAGAGGCGAGAGTTCAATACTCACACAGGACTCTTGCTGACGACGGGCGGGCCTTCTACGGCCACAGGGGAGAGTACACCCCAGAGAGGCAGCAAAGTACCGTCTGCCAGGAGTCTGGACGGCGGGAGACCGGGAACTCTATGGGACAACAGCAGTATCCGTCCATACCACCAGTCTCCTCATTTCCCGGTGTCACTCCTACCCCACACTGGTACTACCTCACTACACCAACGTCAGGGACGCTGCAGAAGAGTTCTGTACTCCCAGGATCGCAAGCTACATCGTCAGGAACAAAAGGGGAGACAGCAGCGTTAGGAGGACCACCAACAGCAGCAGCTGCGGACACAACAACACCTACCAACGCGACTCCTTATGTCAAGGGGTCATGGGTGGGCCCTACAGGGCCAAGGCGGAGTCGCCGGAGGTACCAGCTGTGGCGGGAGTCCCGACAGTTCCTGGACACTTGTTACTACCAGGATAGGCGGGGTCAACACGGAGTCAAGCTGCCCTACTGTCCTCCGGGAATGCCACAGCCGCCACCACCACCACCGCCGCTACTGCCACTACTGGATCTCCCCGACGGGAGGTCTTCGGGAAACACCAGCAAACCTCCTCCACCTCTCCTGCCCCTCTCAGATACAGGCATGATTCAGCCACCTCCTCCACACCACCTGTATCCTCCACAGGTAGACTCTGAACCATCACAACATCACTCCCTCTCCCCGCCGGAGACTTCAGCACCGTCAAGGGTGAAGACAACACAGCAGACCACCCGTAGTTACTTACAGCCCCACCACCACTTGCCGGAGATCACCGCCACCCTACCACCACACCCCCACCATCACCAGCCCTACTGCCAGTACCACCGTCATCTCAACCTCCAGGACTACACCACTTACCCGCACCACCTCCCTCTCCCTGGAGACGGCGGGGATACTCGTCTAAGGCTCAGGTACCCACTACCTCATCCTCCCCCTCCCTGCCCACACAGACGTCCGGAGGCCCTGATCCACCTCCCCCAGCCTGTAGGGACGCAAGAGACCCTGAGGGACCAGCAAATCAGGGCTGCAGCCTACCTGAGGACCTTGTACCATCCATAACGTGATCAGGACCGTCAGGGAGGATCCTCGTGTGCTGGTCAGGACCGTCAGGGAGGATCCTCGTGTGCTGTGTATTAATAAACATGCTGATGTGCTTTACACACTGTAGGGTCAACGATATATAACTTTAACACAACTATAATTCTAAAACATTCTTGTTTAGTTTAATACAACTTTGAACAGTAAAAAAAGTACTGTAACACGAAAACGGCTGTGTAGTGTCCAAACAGCTGTGTATGGTGTCTAAACAACTGTATAGTGTCCAAACAGCCGTGTATGGTGTCTAAACAACTGTATAGTGTCCAAACAGCTGAGTATAATCATAAAAAATATGAAATACTAAAAGGTGTATATATGAAGTGTTAGAATAAGAGTCATTTGTGTATGATTGTGTATACCTTCAAGTGATGGAGGAGTGATGGCGCGTGTGTGTGTGTAATATGTAAGGTTTATACACGCTCTATATACAAACAATTGAAGAACGATGATAAGCATTATTTTTACATGATCCAGAAATTATAATTTATTTGTTATCAATACCTTTATAATCGTCTATAAACGGTGAGGTTAGGTTAGTGTTAGGTTAGGTTAGTGTTAGGTTAGTGTTGGGTTAGGTTAGTGTTGGGTTAGGTTAGTGGTGGGTTAGGTTAGTGTTGGGTTAGGTTAGGTTAGTGTTGGGTTAGGTTAGTGTTGGGTTAGGTTAGTGTTGGGTTAATGTTAGTTTTGGGTTAATGTTAGTTTTGGGTTAGGTTAGTTTTGGGTTAGGTTAGTGTTGGGTTAGGTTAGTGTTGGGTTAGGTTAGTGTTGGGTTAGGTTAGTGTTGGGTTAATGTTAGTTTTGGGTTAATGTTAGTTTTGGGTTAGGTTAGTGTTGGGTTAGGTTATTGTTAGGTTAGGTTAGTGTTAGGTTAGGTTAGTGTTAGGTTAGTGTTAGGTTAGGTTGGGTTAGGTTAGTGTTGGGTTAGGTTAGTGTTGGGTTAGGTTAGTGTTGGGTTAGGTTAGTTTTGTGTTAGGTTAGTGTTGGGCTAGGTTAGTTTTGTGTTAGGTTAGTGTTGGGTTAGGTTAGTGTTGTGTTACGTTAGGTTAATAAAATAAAAAAGAAATATCGATTTTGATTTTAGTTTAACAGAATATCACCGACGATGTTAATTTAGTTAAAAAAATTAATAGATAATTTATTTCACTATGGAAGAAAAATTAAACTAACCTTTATTGTTCATAATTCAATCAAGAGCAACGATGATTAATTCCCTATCAAACTTAACTACCAAAATGATATACATATTTACGGACAAAATTTTAAAGAAGTCAAAGGGGATTTTACCCATCAAGTACTTATTATTACGAACTCAAAACACTTCTGAATCTTATACGAAAGGAAGGCCGACAGAAGAAAGACACGATTAATGTAAATAATATGAATAAGACGAAAAAAAAGTAAAACGAAAATGAATCCCCACCACACATCAGATACCTGTAATTTAAAAGTTTATATTCGGGTCTGGCGCCACCACCACTCATGATTCATGCAGGTGTATGAGGGAGTGGGGAGAGATTGAACCCGTCCCTGCCACCACCACCCCTGCCACCAACCCTGCCACCACCACCACCAGTCATGATTCATGCAGGTGTATGAGGGAGTGGGGAGAGATTGAACCCGTCCCTGCCACCACCACCACCACCCCTACCACCACCACCACCACTCATGATTCATGCAGGTGTATGAGGGAGTGGGGAGAGATTGAACCCGTCCCTGCCACCACCCCTGCCACCACCACCACCACTCATGATTCATGCAGGTGTATGAGGGAGTGGGGAGAGATTGAACCCGTCCCTGCCACCACCACCACTCATGATTCATGCAGGTGTATGAGGGAGTGGGGAGAGATTGAACCCGTCCCTGCCACCACCACCACCACCCCTGCCACCACCACCACTCATGAGTCATGCAGGTGTATGAGGGAGTGGGGAGAGATTGAACCCGTCCCTGCCACTACCACCACCACCCCTACCCCTGCCACCACCCCTGCCACCACCACCACTCCTGCCCTCGCTACCTCCACTTCTATCCCTGCCGTCACTACCACCACCTATATCCCTTGCCACCACTTCTACCCCTTGCCACCACTACCATCCCTGCCACTACCACTATCACCACTAGCTCTGACATCCCTGACGCAGCACTCAACACGTTGGTCGTATAATGTGTGGGTGTCTGGGGGACTTGGGAAGGTGTGGAGGGGGGGGGCACCTCACTCACACCTACCCCCTGTTATTGTTGTGGGGTGGTGGTGAAGGGGTAGTGGTGGTGGTGAAGGGGTAGTGGTGGTGGTGAAGGGGTAGTGATGGTGGTGAAGGGGTAGTGATGGTGATCATTACGAGGTCATGAGACGCACTCCGATTCTATCCTGTTTTGCGTCCATCTTGCGTCATTTTTGCTGTGAGTCGTCTGTTTAAAAACAATTGCATCTCACAGTGTGTTTTAGTGGAGAGGACGAGTGTGTGGTGCTGCCTGTGTCTTGTTCTCAGAGCGTCTGGTGTCCCGTCTGTATGAAGAGGTCCTTTTTTTTTTTTTTTGTCTTTTGATGTTTACTTTTAAAAAAATTCTGTTTTTTTTTATGTCGCTTTGAAGATTTTGTTGGCTTTCTCAGGCAGGTAAGAGTCAGCCCCCTTGATCAATGGTGCTCACCCCCTCCCCGGCCCCCTCACACCCTTTCTCTCTACACTAACGCTTCCCCTTCTACCTCCTTCTCACTTCCTCCTTCATCTCCTCCCCTTCTATCTCATCCACCTCCTCTCCCTGTCTCTCTATCTCCTCCTACCCCCCCTCTTCTTCTACATCATTCATCTCCCCCTTCCCCCCTCCTACCCCCCCTTCCTCTACATCATTCATCTCCCCCTTCCCCCCTCCTACCCCCTCACCCCCTCACAGTAAACTAATCAGAGAGAGTAAGAGGGTACAGGAGGCGCGGGAGGAGGGCACAAGAGAGCGCGGGAGGAGGGTACAAGAGGCGCGGGAGGAGGGTACATGAGGCGTAGGAGGGAACAGGCGGCGCGGGAGGAGGGTACAGGAGGCGCGGAAGGAGGGTACAGGCGGCGTAGGAGGGTACAGGAGGCGCGGGAGGAGGGCACAGGAGGCGCGGGAGGAGGGCACAAGAGGGCACGGGAGGAGGGTACAAGAGGGCGCGGGAGGAGGGTACAAGAGGGCACGGGAGGAGGGAACAGGAGGCGCGGGAGGAGGGTACAGGAGGCGCGGGAGGAGAGTGCTGGAGGAGTAACAACCTTATTTCCTACCCCAACTAACAAGATGTTTGGAGGATAAGGAGAGAGAGAGAGAGAGACCAGTCTATCTATCTACCTCAGCCTCAAGCAGACACTTGTGGTTGTTGGGCTCGTCCTTGAATAGCTCCTCCTCCTCCCCCTCCCCCCCTCCTCCTCCTCGTCCCTACGGTACATGGTTCTGTGAGGACTTTACAACACCCTCTGATTAAAGAACTCCTCAGGGTTCTTCCTTCATTACCGGGGGACTGAAGAGGAAAAGTTCATACTGGAGAATCTTGAATTGTGTGTGTGTGTGTGTGTGTGTGTGTGTGTGTGTGTGTGTAATCTGCTTATATTAAAAGTTTCCCATTTTGTTTACGATAAAATACATACATTAGACAAAATTTAAAACAAAAAGATACATTATACATAAAGCCATACATAAATATACATTATTTATATAAACTGATACAAAAACTACTCTCTGTAACTCCATGTATTTGCTTTATGTATTTTAAGTATTTACCTGAGTTTGTATCACCTGGATGAGAGATAATTATACCTGTATGTTCCTGTATAGTTTGTATTATGAGTTAACAATCTATTAACGATTATAATCAACGAATTGGTATACTGGCTGTGTTAATCAGGAGGTCAGAAGGTCAAGTTAGTTTGTCGGTAAGCCAATCAGTTTCTCAGTGAGTCAGAAGGTCAGAATGTTAATCAGTGAGTCAGGAGAGGTGTTCACTGGACTGACTGACTCAGCCAAATATAAAACTTATGTCATTTACTCATGTTGAGACCTCATAGAGCACCTTCCCTTCCCCTCCCATCATTCTCTCCCTTTCCTCCTCCCCTTCCTTCCCCTCCCTCTCTTCTCCCCACTCCCTGCCCCTCCCTCTCCCTGCCCCTCCCTCTCTTCTTCCCTCTCCCTGCCCCTCCCTCTCCCTGCCCCTCCCTCTTTGCCTCCTGTCCCTTTCCTCCCTCCTACCCTTACCGCCTTCCCTCTCCCTCTTCCCACCCTTACCGCCTCCTCCCTTCACTATCTCAGCCAATACATAGCAGTCCAGTATGAAACAATTATTTATATAAAAAAATGTAAATATATTCGTAAATAAAATATACGTCAGTTTTTGTAAGTGTTTATGTGTCCTTGTTAACCCCAGAGAGAGAGAGAGAGAGAGAGAGAGAGAGAGAGAGAGAGAGAGAGAGAGAGAGAGAGAGAGAGAGAGAGAGAGAGAGTACATAAAAAATGGGACAAAAATGAAAGAACAAGATAAAACGAAAAACAGGACAAATAAAGAGAAAGAAAGAAAGATAACGAGAGAGAAATAGAAACAGATATATATCACAATTTCTCTTCTATATATGTATTTATAAAAGGAAGGTAGAGAGGAGAGAGATGAATGGTGCACCAAGATTGATAGCACCAGACGTGTTTTCATTTTGCCGGTGGTGACAAATTTCTCTCCTGGGTCGCTTGTGTTGATATTTTACCTCGACTGCTGTAACAATGCCGCCCACTGCTGCAACAATGCCGCCCACTGCTGTAACAATGCCGCCCACTGCTGTAACAATGCCGCCCACTGCTGTAACAATGCCGCCCACTGCTGCAACAATGCCGCCCACTGCTGCAACAATGCCGCCCACTGCTGTTTCCTCGTCGATTGTTGCTATGACAATGCCGCCCACTGGTGTAACAATTCCGCCAACTGCGGTTTCCTTGTCGCTCACTGCTGTTTGAACGTCGCCCACTGCTGTTTCATCAACTCCCACTGCTGCTTCATCGCCGCCCACTGCTGTTTCATCGCCGCCCACTGCTGTTTCATCGCCACCCACTGCTGTTTCATCGCCGCCCACTGCTGTTTCATCGCCGCCCACTGCTGTTTCATCGCCACCCACTGCTGCTTCATCGCCGCCCACTGCTGTTTCATCGCCGCCCACTTCTGCTTCATCGCCGCCCACTGCTGTTTCATCGCCGCCCACTTCTGCTTCATCGCCGCCCACTGCTGTTTCATCGCCGCCCACTGCTGTTTCATCGCCGCCTTCTTGTTCTTCGTCTTGTTGTTCTTGCTCTTCGTCTTGTTATCTGTTCTTCTATATCTTTCTCTCTCCTCTTCTCTTATCATCCCTCCTCCCCTCCACTTCCATCTACCACACCCCTCGTCCCGTCCACTGTTATATCCCACACTCTTCTTGCTTCCCTCTCTTCCTCCTCCTACTGTTAATCATCCACGCTCCTCCTCCTCCCCTCTACCTCCATATCCCAGTTATTCCACACTCTTCTTACTACCTTCTCCTCCTCCTCTCTTCCTCCTCCAACACCATCTTCCTTCTTCGGAATCGTTCCTTCATCTCAATTTCCTCTTTCATCTCCGTCAACCTTCCTTCATTCTTTCATTCACTCGTTTTTCACTCCACATATTTTTCAGACCCGGTTGTTCAGTACCACCCGTGGCGTCTCTTCTCACCTGGCTGTTATAACTTCCTGTTTGTGTGTGTGTGTGCGTGTGTGTGTGTGTGTGTGCGTGTGTGTGTCCTCATAATATTGTACTTACAGTCAGTGGGTACAGCCAAGCAGTCACTGGTGTAGGTGTTCGCTGTGTTGGGGAGGTAGAAGGGGTGGAAAATGGAAAGGGGAGGGTAGTGGGGTAGTCAGTGGGAAGGGTGTAGGAGGGAAGGGAGAGGGGGAGGGAGTAGGAGGGAAGGGAGAGGGGGAGGGAGTAGGAGGGAAGGGAGAGGGGGAGGGAGTAGGAGGGAAGGGAGAGAGAGGAAACGTTATATTCAGCCACCATGGTAGTGGAACTAATAGCTACTCTCTGGTGGTGGTGATGATGGTAGTGATTGTGGTTATGGTGGTGGTAGTGATTGTGGTTATGGTGGTGGTAGTGATGGTGGTTATGGTGGTGGTAGTGATTGTGGTTATGGTGGTGGTAGTGATTGTGGTTATGGTGATGGTAGTGATTGTGGTTATGGTGGTGGTAGTGATTGTGGTTATGGTGGTGGTAGTGATTGTGGTTATGGTGATGGTGGTGATTGTGGTTATGGTGGTGGTAGTGATTGTGGTTATGGTGGTGGTAGTGATGGTGGTTATGGTGGTGGTAGTGATGGTGGTTATGGTGGTGGTAGTGATTGTAGTTATGGTGGTGGTGGTTATGGTGGTGGTAGTGATTGTAGTTATGGTGGTGGTAGTGATTGTGGTTATGGTGATGGTGGTGATTGTGGTTATGGTGATGGTGGTGATTGTGGTTATGGTGGTGGTAGTGATTGTAGTTATGGTGGTGGTAGTGATTGTGGTTATGGTGGTGGTAGTGATGGTGGTTATGGTGGTGGTAGTGATGGTGGTGGTAGTGATTGTGGTTATGGTGGTGGTAGTGATTGTGGTTATGGTGGTGGTGGTTATGGTGGTGGTAGTGATTGTGGTTATGGTGGTGGTAGTGATTGTGGTTATGGTGGTGGTAGTGATGGTGGTTATGGTGGTGGTAGTGATGGTGGTTATGGTGGTGGTAGTGATGGTGGTTATGGTGGTGGTAGTGATTGTAGTTATGGTGGTGGTGGTTATGGTGGTGGTAGTGATTGTAGTTATGGTGGTGGTAGTGATTGTGGTTATGGTGATGGTGGTGATTGTGGTTATGGTGATGGTGGTGATTGTGGTTATGGTGGTGGTAGTGATTGTAGTTATGGTGGTGGTAGTGATTGTGGTTATGGTGGTGGTAGTGATTGTGGTTATGGTGGTGGTAGTGATGGTGGTTATGGTGGTGGTAGTGATTGTGGTTATGGTGGTGGTAGTGATTGTGGTTATGGTGGTGGTAGTGATTGTGGTTATGGTGGTGGTAGTGATTGTGGTTATGGTGGTGGTAGTGATGGTGGTTATGGTGGTGGTAGTGATTGTGGTTATGGTGGTGGTAGTGATTGTGGTTATGGTGGTGGTAGTGATGGTGGTTATGGTGGTGGTAGTGATTGTGGTTATGGTGGTGGTAGTGATTGTAGTTATGGTGGTGGTGGTTATGGTGGTGGTAGTGATTGTAGTTATGGTGGTGGTAGTGATTGTGGTTATGGTGGTGGTAGTGATTGTAGTTATGGTGGTGGTGGTTATGGTGGTGGTAGTGATTGTAGTTATGGTGGTGGAAGTGATTGTGGTTATGGTGATGGTGGTGATTGTGGTTATGGTGGTGGTAGTGATTGTGGTTATGGTGATGGTAGTGATTGTGGTTATGATGGTGGTAGTGATGGTGGTTATGGTGGTGGTAGTGATTGTGGTTATGGTGGTGGTAGTGATTGTGGTTATGGTGGTGGTAGTGATGGTGGTTATGGTGGTGGTAGTGATGGTGGTTATGGTGTTGGTAGTGATGGTGGTTATGGTGGTGGTAGTGATGGTGGTTATGGTGGTGGTAGTGATGGTGGTTATGGTGGTGGTGGTGATGGTGGTGGTAGTGATGGTGGTTATGGTGGTCGTAGTGATGGTGGTTATGGTGGTGGTAGTGATGGTGGTTATGGTGGTGGTAGTGATTGTGGTTATGGTGATGGTGGTGAGGTGATGACGACAGGGCAGGTTAACACCCACACATTACTGTCCCCTACAGGTAGACACACACTGTTGTACCCAGGAGGCCACAACACCCATTAAGGTACAGGTGGTTCAGTATGACAATAAATAATTATGTTACCACAGTGAACACTTCCCTCCAGACACTGATCAAACTTTACATACCAGGTTAAATTTATGCTAACTTGTTAATTTTCAGACAGACTAACTAATCTGTGTGCATATTAACAAGCTGGCATGAATTTTACTGAGTATTGAAAAATAGAGAAACGGAGCGAATGACAACTGGAGGCACAAGAAAGGGGTGAGAAAGTTTGTTGGGAATTTTAAGAAGAAAGACTTGAAAGAATTGAGTGAGAAGTCTCGTGGCTGAGAGACAAAACTGTAGTTAAAACTTCCCAGTGAAGCGAGGAAACAGAAATGTGACATACAGGTTAAAATATAAAACAAGTTGTGGAGGCAGATGACTGAGGCAGCTACTAACAGGACCTGAAGGTGGTCCCCCTCACTCTGGACACTCCTGATGGCTCCCTCAAGAAGACAAACAACCCAAGTTTAACCCGACAACTTGACAGCGGAGTGAAGGCAGCTGGGAGTGTTGTCTTGCAGCCAGCTGTTTCAATCACTGATGGGATATATACCACAGTCAGGGGTGAAACACAGCCACTAACACACTGACACAGCTGATTGGGAGATGAAGAAAGACAATGTGACGTCATCCTTCATGTGCACAAAGACGTAAATATATCAACAGCAGAAAAACAAACACGATTCAATTCAGTTTTTTTTTACATAGATGACGTCAGCACACAGGGGGGGGGGGGACTGATGCTCTCATGAACCTTACAGGACTGCCCATGTAACAACACCAACAACTCAGGTCAATGATCACCGTGACCTAGTATCCAGAGTTGATAAAGGTAGGATAAGAGTCTGGTCACTTGGGTACATTTATACGGTCAAACAGCAGGTGTGAGGCGGCAGTTTTGGCTCTATAGTCTGGGGAAGTATCACGTTATGGAGTCTGTTAGGTGATCACGGGTGTCTGGTAAGTGATCACGGTGTCTGGTAGGTGATCACGGTGTCTGGTAAGTGATCACGGTGTCTGGTAAGTGATCACGGTGTCTGGTAAGTGATCACGGTGTCTGGTATATTATCACGGTGTCTGGTAAGTGATAGCAGTTCAAATAGATGACAGGATATGTAGGCCCTGATAGTGCTTCAGTTAATGCTCTGAAGGTGTTCGCTCGCCTACCAGCCTACTAGTTGCTTAGCCTGCCAGCTGCCTAGTGTGCCAGTTTCTTACCCCTTCAGTTGCCTAGCCCGCCAGCTACCTAACATGACAGCTGCCTAGCCCGCCAGACTCTTGTTGAAGGTACAGCATGTAGCAAATGTCAGACCTCAGTTGTACACCACATCTCCCAGGCTCACGGTGATGTCTGATGTCTTAACTATTAATAAATCGTCTTAATGTGTAGACAAAGAGCTACACTGTTTTTGTGTTCATACCAGTAAGCGACACAGACTATAGGTTACGTGTCACTGTTATCCTCTGTTGTTGACGTCCATAAATTATAATATCTAGTGTTTGATGTTCTCAGTCTCGCCGACTATTTTGTTACCTGGAACATAACGAATTTTTGTGGTTCTTAAACTCGTTAATTTACATATCACAAGAGACTTTGTTTCTATACTACGTTTCTTTATTATTATTAAGAAATCACACTAAGTCCTCCACACACTGATGAAAGAACTTGGGACAATTGGGAGCTACAACACTTAACCCTTTCGGTGGGCGATTACTGTAAGGTTAACGACCATGTGTACAAATTTAAGATAAAGCCCAAAGACAAAGTTCATAAATTCTTTTGTAATAATTTCGTGGTCTAGAACAAGTAACAACACGACATAACCGGTCAGAAGAATGTACTGTACATTACCTTCAACTGAACAGCAAGTTGAAATTTTATGTATTGAAATAAATACGTGTTAGTTATAAATTGAATTAAACCTAGACACTGTAAACCAACCTAACCAAACACTGCTACAAGCCTTGATTTATCTCAGTACCTGACGTTACCACCGTGGGGTTCCCAGTACTGAAGTGGCAGCAGTGTTACTAAGATAGCTGCAATAACAAATATAAAAAACAAAAATATGCTGCCATATAAAGTAAGGCTCAAGAAGCAACATGTCCTTACCATGTCAAATTATGAAAAATACCGATAACTTTATTCATTTCTGTAATTCTTTATTTAAAATTAACGTAAAATATTATGTTTACGAATTTATAATCCCTGGAACTATTTATAACTTTGGATGTGCAAAGTTCAAAACTGCAGCCTATTATAATGGTATGTTGCCTCTCTGAACCTGACTATGTGTACTTACCTTGTACTGATGCCTCGGCTCAACCTGTCAAAACATAAACCAGTGTTAGATACAAGGATTTGTCTTGATAAAAAAAAATTAAGATTAAAATAAATTATTCCCTTGAGCATACGTCAGCTAACAGTGACTTTCATCCCAATTTTTTTCTGAAACTTTTTATGATTTTTCTTCCATACATAATTCACTGAGAAAAAAAATGTAAAAAATCTACTAAATATTAATGTAGCTGATTACTTAACATTCATTATTCAGCCACCAAATGCCCCCCCCCCCCCCTTCCCTCCCAAAAAAATAATAATAATAATAAAAACAGGCAAAAAATCATTGACTATTTGTTAAGCTACAGTTGTTGATAAAGCTGTAACTACTGTACTCCCTTCCTTTGATGTTTTAATTGAGAATATATAAAAATAGTTAGGAGCCATTTAGTGAGAGACCAATTACACCTAATCATAACTATTTTTTATTGGATTCAAGTTTGTGATTATAATAGGAATTTAACTACCGTATATAAGTGTTGTGTATACCAGGGCAAAAAAAATACACACAAATTAATGAAATACAATAAGGTAGTTGGGTGTATACTGTCGTCCTCTGGCAAGATAGGCGAGTCAGGGTGATCATCTCCCCAGGTTATCTTCTAACACTTGTGACAGCACGTCTAAACTCTCCTCGCCTCCCACCTCTTGCTCATACCGGGAATTGTCTGATATCCTCACCTTAATCTTCCAAGACCACAACATCAACAAAGTATTGGGTGTTATTCCTCTACTACTGCTACTACTACTACTACTACTACTTTTTTTTTCTTTTAAACGTGGCCTCCAGCCTCCCCCAATAGCCACACCTTCGCCACCACTTAATTACCTTAATATTAAATATCCTAATACATAAGAAGCTATCCTATCTGTGTTAAATTAGTTGAGCCGCTGATCTATGCGGCATTCAGTGACAGTAGCCTCATAGTCAATATCTGCAGCAGTTGTCGGAGTTGGGGGCAGAAGCTCTCGTTCCCCTGAGGCAGAGCAAAGCCGACCGAAGGAGAGAGAAGGACAGTCGACATCTCATCCAGGCTGTAACATAACTTCTGGGCTGCTGCTTCTGTTCGGAGATCAACTCCGCGAGTCTGGCGTAGAAACATCTTGCACTTGGTCCCATCAGCCAAAGGTTGTGAACACTAGAGGAGTGAAGCTGCCTTGATCAACGTTTTGAATTCTCTCCCCATATGCCCTTCTCTTGTCGTTCTCGTTCTTCCTACGTGCAGCATCGAGAGCTAGGTTACGGTGACATGCGGCCATGGGATAAAAAATCCTGATGTCGAAGAAAGCTCGCTGTCCCCGTGTCCAGAATCCTCGAGCACTGACGTCCACGCGGGCTTCGTAAGATGTGTTTGAAGTCCTGTGTTGGAAGATCTCACCATCCAATGGAAGGAGGGTCGGTTCTACCATGACATCCCGGCAGATTTCCTTCAACATATTTGCTGTGAGGTCCCTTACCTCGTCATGCCTCATGCATATGAAGCCCCCCCTTCTTGCACACCATGGCGTCATCGCCATCATAAGAAGAGCTACACACGCATTGGGAGGGCAAACCTTCTACTGGCCGACCGTACCTTAGAGCAATGGCATCTGTAAATTCTTGTTTATTAAGACTGAAACCATTTGCCCTTATCGATAACGTAGTTAACCAGTTCGAGGCGCCCACCTCCTGCGCTATAGCTACTTTTTTTCTTCAAATTTTCTGGTACCTGCAGCAATAGTTGCTGCAACTTATCATTTTGGCAGTGCTGTCGATCTGTCGTAATGAACCTACGAATCTTATTTACTTCACTGGTATCCACTTCCCCTGTTGCATTCTGGGCTATTATGTGGTCCGTGAGGGCTGCCGTGAGCTTAAGTGAATTTTGATGTTCAGTGGCAGCAATCTCCTCTGGATTTGTTAGTCCCATCCCTCCCAGTCTTGGTGGAAGTGCAAGAAGTGCTCTTTCTGCTGGGGTTAAGTCAGGGTGTTTCACTAATTTGGGAATGAACTTGACACTGATAGCTTCTTCCAGAGGGTGGAGGAGGGATCCGATATCAAGGATAGTAAGCATCAGGTAGTTCCAACGATGCTTGACTCCATGGGTGAATGCAGCAAAGGCCGCATGTGGCTCTGTGTTAGCAATCTCAGACAGAGCTTGGATTTCACTAACCCACTCATTCACCTTTCCCGCTACGTACTCGGTCTTGAAGTCCTTAGTGCCAATTACTGCGCCTAGATGTCTTTGGCCGTCCTTAGTTATTTTGACCTCACTTCCGCCAAAAACCTCCTTTGCCCGTTCATAATGTTTTGGCTTCACGATGAGGAAGGACTTGCTGGCGTTTGGGTGGTACCCTATTTGTGGACCTCGCGATGTTACCAAGTCCCACCACTTTTTGATGCCCTCCACTTTTCCTGCTCCTGTAAGGTCATCAGCATATGCCACTTGTTTGACCGCAGTTGTTTCAAATTTTATTTCTTGTTGGAGCACTGATAGGCCAATTGCATACATTGCCATTGCAACAAGGTCCCCCTGTGTTGTTCCCTCGGTTGACTGTAAGATGGTATCACCTCTTAGAGCCTTGTTGTTTACTATGTAGAGGTCTGATGGATTCCTCTACGAATTTTCAACATACATCGCAAAGCTAGGACACTTGATCTTGATGTTGTGCAGTGCAGCCTTGCGGTTAAGTATGTTCAATGCGTTTGAAGCATCCACCAGGAGAACGGCCTCACAATCACGCTGCTCGAATATCAATCTCATGGCGTGAATGGCCGCCTCCCCACCAGCCTGGTGGCCAGCACACACTTGTAGGTTCCCTGCTGCTGCCCTGACATCATCCTTTACCACCGTCCATTATGCACTTTCCGATGATCCGCCTCAGCATTTCCCCCACCCCTATAGGTCTACATCCTGGTTTCTTTTCCAGAGGAATAAGGCGGCAGGCCGTCAGGGCCTGGAGGTGATGGCAGCAAGAGGATGCAAGCTTTCTTGCAAGGGCGGCAATGGCAGTGCAGAGATCGCTTGCTACAGGGCCAAACTTGTTTGTGCTGAGGATGACTCTCCAACCGTTTGCATCCAGACCTGAAGGGCCGGCTCCTCCTCGAGTCTTCGGTGCCTTTTTCCACACCATCCCTTCTGTTATTTTCTCGAACAGGACAGCATTTGGTGGGATATAGTCACCCTGGAGCCTGATGCCTTCATCTTCACTTGCAGGGGGATGTTTCTCTTTCAATAGTCTTAATGTCTCTCTGTTTATTGGCATCACCCCACCGGAGGATTCCTCTGTGAGAGACCTTACAGCAAGAGACACTTTTCCCACACGCATATTGT
Organism: Homarus gammarus; assembly: GCA_958450375.1. NCBI lineage: Eukaryota > Metazoa > Arthropoda > Malacostraca > Decapoda > Nephropidae > Homarus > Homarus gammarus. Next base: position 22,123 of record CAUDMG010001261.1, on the reverse strand, counting down.
TTTCAAATTTTCTTGCCACGTCATCGGTGTTTTGCTTTCCGTCACCCGTAATTTTTAGTCTCTCCTGCAGTGTTCTTGCTTCACATAGGAGATCATCTAGGACCCCAGTCTGCCACATTGCCAATCTTCTCTTCATTGCTGCCACATTTTCTTTGTGCTTAGCCTTTGTGTGTGTCCTCTGACAAAATAGATGAGGCATTATTGCCAGTATTTGAAGAGCTAGAGGGGCGAGGAAGCGGTCCTGAGTGTAATCAATCATGAAGCAAGTCATCTCCCGAATCATTTCTTTGGTGGCCGCACACTTGGGTGGTTCAAATAAGTTAGCTGGCGACCACTTGACAATTTCTGAGTAGGTTTCTTTGACCCATATGTCTGCATTTTCCATCGACATGCCATTCCACTGAGGCGGCTGTCTCTCATTCTCCTCCTGGACACCTGCTACTAAAGGAGCAGCATTTATTAGTACTACATTTTCGGGTTGAGTAGACTCACTGCTATCATTTCGGATATCATCGGGTGGTTGGGTCCCGGCGATATCCACTACTACTACTACTACTACGGCTACTACTACTACCACACGCATATAGCTGTCAGAAGGGACCATCTTACATAATACCTCACACTGCCTATTCTCAGGTAATCTCATTTCACCTGTTCCCTCGCCAGTATCTACTCGCTGTAAGCTCCAGAGGGATTTACCTGGGCCCTCAGTCACGTGGGCCTGCCGTCACACACACACACACACACACACACACACACACACACACACAGGGTGAGATAGTCAGCCCAGGGTGTCAGTCACGTGGGTCTGACGTTATACAGGAGGAGAAATTCAACCAGTGTCACATGTTTGGGGGCATCTCATGTTCAGACAGATAAGAAATCCCATTTATATTATGGAAATGAAAGAAGAGGATATATGTGCGTGTGCGTGTGGTAACAATACAGTTTAATATCATGACGGTTCCCTGGTAACACTGTCTTATCTGGACATTATTGCCTGAGTGTTTAACTTACACTGAAATATAATTTTACTTATATTTTTCTCTTAAGTTGTAAGTTCCTCAGATATGTAAATAAGACAAACTTTACCTGAGATATTAAGTCCATGCAATAAAACAACTCGAAATACACACACACACACACACACACACACACACACGATATAAACGTATACACTTAATTCAGGCATGATAAGATTTACTGTTAAATTCTAAGGTGTATTATGTTAGGTATTATAGCAGTGGCAAATTTTAATCACCAGCCCGGCGAAATGCAATAATAATGACGCGTTTGATGTGAGCAGCTGCTGTTGAGTTATATAGAAGAGTAATATACTGACGGGAGCGTTTAACGGAGGAGTTATTAATATTTTAATGGTCAGACGGTCACTGCTCACAGAGACCTATGGTAGGAGACAAACACAAGAGGAGACATAGGAGAGACACATAATGGTGTGGTCGGAACCTGCAGATTGAGATATTTCTGTAAGAGTTGAAGACAGTGTGGCCGAAGACAAGACATACTGAGGAGAGCAAAGTGTGTATGAGTGAAGCTCTGACCTAGTACCGTAGTGTGACTCTCTCTCTCTCTCTATACATATATATATATATAAGTAGGAAACATACAGTAATTAGCAAGGCGTCACAGACACCTGACGGCCAGACAGACACATTGAGACATGTCCTTGATTGCTACCTGAGTATACCCCCCTCCCCACCTCTCCCCCACCTCTCTCACCTTTCCAACAACCTTCCTCATCTCCCCCACAATCTCTCGAAATATCAGAAATCCCTTTCACTCACTCATTTTTTCCTCTCCCTCTCACCCCTCTCACCTATCTCCTTTTCTTGTGTCCCTCTCTTTTCCTACTTTTTACCCCTTTCCTATTCACTTCCCTCCCTCTTGTCCTTTCTCCCTCTCACTACCTCTACTTTTGTCCTCTTATTCCCCTCCATTTCATTTCCTTCCGTTTACTCACTCTCCTCTCTTCTATTCCCGTTCTCCCTCTATCCCTCTCACTTTCTATCTCCCTCTCACCTCCCCTTCCGTCTCACTTCCCTTCTCCCTCTCATCTACTCACTCCCACTCGCCTCCCCTCTCCTGTTCACTTCCCAACTCCCTTTCACACCCCCTCTCACTTCCCTTCGCCCTCTCTCCTCTCAGCTACTCGCACTCTCTCGCCCTCTCACTTTCTCTCCCTGTCTCCTTCTCATCACCCCTCGCCCTCTCTCTCCTCCCCTCGTCCTCTCACCTCACATCCCCTCTCCTCTCGCCCTCTCACCTCCCCTCTCCTTCAATAAGCTCCGTTAATCCGAAACTAATTTCACTCTCGAAGTGGCGAAGGCATTGAGGGGAGAGAGTTGAAGTGGTTGACGATTGATGGACTGTCCGAGTCTATTGTCTTCTCTCTCTCTCTTCGTCTTTTCCTCTCACACACACACACACACACACACACACACACACACAGATCAAACAGCCCACAATAAATATTACCCAGAGTTTAAGCAATAGAACTTTTACCACAAACTTTGGCCAGTTGATTGTGTTGACTGCTCTTCAACTCAAGGGTTACAAAGTTGCATCATTTTTTTAACCCCGCATCCCAACCCCGACCCCCCCCCCCCCCAAAAAAAAAAATAAGACCTTAATAATTGATCAAAGTTTTATAATAATACTTTAAGTCCTGTCTATAACAAGTGATCTCATGGTTGTTCCTTGAGGGAGTTTAATGGTTGTTAATATTTGTTTCTGTAACCCTGAGAGTGGCGTGCTTAGGGGGGAGAGGGGGGGAAGGGGGAGGGGGGAGGGGGGTAGTAGTCTTGCTGTTTATAAGTATGTTGGATATTATGGTTTGGGTATTTTTGTAGGCTATGTAGAGAGAGAGAGAGAGAGAGAGAGAGAGAGAGAGAGAGAGAGAGAGAGAGAGAGAGAGAGAGAGAGAGAGAGAGAGAGAGCACAATAAATACTTCAGTCCCAGAGTGAACAATACTGGTAAAGAACATCGAGACAGAACCTCCCTACCCACCACCACACCTTCAGGATAACGGAGGACTGCTGAAGAAGGTGACTTGAAGTACACCTGATGGTTTATTTACCTTACAAATACCTCCCAAATATAAACTAGGTAATGAAGGTGATGATATGAGTAGGAATAAGTGTAAAACGTAGAAGGAAAATAAAAAAGTAGAGTAATAGGGAAAATAGGAATACAGTTAGAAATAGGGAAAACATAGAAAATGGGGTAAAATTGGGAAAATTTGGTAAAACTCGGAAAAATAGGTAGAAATTGGAAAACCAAGAAAAAAATTGGGGGAAAAGTTATACAAAAGGAAGATGAAAATAGGGAAATAGTGGAAGGGATTACAGATATCTCCAGTGTGTGTGTCTCGCCACTGTCAATTCAGGGCTGGGAGACGGAGGTGGACTGATGTATAGGCAGGCGGCTCTATTCACCCGCCACCACCAGCACTCAATAGATGCCTGCTTGGAGTGTGTGTGGGGAAGGTGTGGGGGGAAAGGTGTGTGGGGGAGGTGTGTCGGGGAGGTGTGTGGGGGAGGTGTGGGGGGAAGTGGGGGGAGGTGTGTAGGGGAGGTGTGTGGGGAAGGTGTGGGGGGAAGGTGTGGGGGGGAAGGTGTGGGGGGGAAGGTGTGGGGGGGAAGGTGTGGGGGGAAGGTGTGGGGGGGAAGGTGTGGGGGGAAGGTGTGGGGGGAAGGTGTGTGGGGGGAAGGTGTGGGGGGGGAAGGTGTGGGGGGGGAAGGTGTGGGGGGGAGGTGTGGGGGGGAAGGTGTGTCGGGGAGGTGTGTGGGGGAGGTGTGTGGGGGGAAGAAGGGAGGGATGATGAACAGGAAGGAAGGAAGGAGAGGAAGAAGGTGGGATGTGGAGGGAGAGAGAGATGAGCAGGTGGTCACACAGAGAGGGAGAGGAGGGAGATGGGGGAGAATATATTACATTACAAGAGGATGTCTGAAGGAGGGAGGGGGAGGGAGAGAGAGAGACCACCATCACAACTACACTAACACTACACAACCACACCAACATCATACCACCACCATATCAACGGCACACCATCACCACACCAACAGCACACCATCACCGGCACACCATCACCACACCAACGGCACACCATCACCAGACCACACCAACAGCACACCATCACCGGCACACCATCACCACATCAACGGCACACCATCACCACACCACACCAACAGCACACCATCACCGGCACACCATCACCACATCAACGGCACACCATCACCACACCAACAGCACACCATCACCGGCACACCATCACCACACCAACGGCACACCATCACCACACCAACAGCACACCATCACCGGCACACCATCACCACATCAACGGCACACCATCACCACACCAACGGCACACCATCACCACACCAACAGCACACCATCACCGGCACACCATCACCACACCAACGGCACACCATCACCACATCAACGGCACACCATCACCACATCAACGGCACACCATCACCACACCAACAGCACACCATCACCGGCACACCATCACCACACCAACGGCACACCATCACCACACCAACAGCACACCATCACCGGCACACCATCACCACATCAACGGCACACCATCACCACACCAACGGCACACCATCACCACACCAACAGCACACCATCACCGGCACACCATCACCACACCAACGGCACACCATCACCACACCAACACCACACCATCACCGGCACACCATCACCACATCAACGGCACACCATCACCACACCAACGGCACACCATCACCACACCATCACCGGCACACCATCACCACACCAACAGCACACCATCACCGGCACACCATCACCACATCACCGGCACACCATCACCACACCAACAGCACACCATCACCGGCACACCATCACCACATCACCGGCACACCATCACTACACCAACAGCACACCATCACCGGCACACCATCACCACACCAACAGCACACCATCACCGGCACACCATCACCACATCACCGGCACACCATCACCACACCAACGGCACACCATCACTACACCATCACTACACCAACACCACACCAACGGCACACCATCACTACACCATCACCACACCATCACCACACCAACAGCACACCATCACCGGCACACCATCACCACACCAAGGGCACACCATCACTACACCAAGGGCACACCATCACCACACCATCACTACACCAACACTACACCAACAACAAAGGGAAATAAATTAGCTACAGAAAAAGGTGGAGGCAGAGATTGCATCAAATCACTCACTTTAGACGAGAGTTCAGCAACTGTCTGAGAGCTACACCTAACTTAAGACGGAACTGTCGCACAGAACTGAGGGCGTGGATCATGTGCAGGAGGAGGAGGAGGAGGAGGGTTATGTCCAGGAAGAAACAGGAAGAGGAGGGAGGAAGGAACAACCTGGTGTGTGTGTGTGTGTGGGTGTGTGTGTGTGTGTGGGTGGGGGTGTGTGGGTGTGTGGGTGTGTGTGTGAGGGTGAACGAAGGCCCCCAGCAAGCAGGGAAGAGTCTCGACGTATCTATAGTTAGGTTTGATCAGGTACAAATAGCGTTCCCCCTTCAGCACCCCGTCAACGTGATGGTAATGCAATATTTACCTCCCCCTCTGAGTGAAAGAGAATCATCGCTACAGTGACGGTCAGAGGTGAAAGGATCTCTCTCTCTCTACCTTCTCCCTGTTAAGGCGTCAAAACTCAAGATAAATATGTGACTTTCAACCTTAAAACCACCTATGAAGAACCCCGGACAGGTGAGCACCCCCCCCTGCCCCCATCACCTACCCCTCACGCCTTCCTAGAGATACCTCCAGGACCCCACACTCCACCCTCTCTTCAGGTGTCAACGATGCCTTGCTCTGGGGCGTCTCTCCTACTAGCCCAAGCAGAAGCAGGGGGAGGGGGGGGGGGTCTACTCCACCCACATTAAGCTTATCTGATGGATCCTCCCTCATCTTGAACACCACCAGCAGCTTAATACACCACCTTCATCCTCTACTCCTGTTGTTACACCCACCCACCAGTCACTAACCTTAGGCCTCCTTAAATGTCATCAACCACCCACCCATGTAACCTGCCTTGACCTTCCTCTTTCTCTCCTACCACTGTAACCTCCCTGACCTCTCTTTCTCTCCTCCCACTGTAACCTCCCTGACCTCTCTCTCTCTCCTCCCACTGTAACCTCCCTGACCTCTCTCTCTCTCTCCTACCTCTGTACCATTCCTCACTTCCCTACCTCTCACACCTCAGTGACCCTGGATTTTACTGTTCCTTAATCAATATCGTCCTCCCACAGTGAAGACAATGACAGCTTCCCTCTGGTTGTTCTGAAGCGTGTGTGTGTGTGTGTGTGTGTGTGGGTGTGTGTGTGTGTGGGTGTGTGTGTGTGTGCTACATCATCTTTACCCGTGATGTCGCACAACTCTCCTGGCAGACTTCCTCCAACACTGCCTTAGTCACGTCAACACTAACTTTACCGTCTCTCCTGTGTTCAGTTGTAATCTCCTGCCATTAGTTTCCTTCTTAATAACGAGCCACGTTATCCTGCAGCCTTCCTACTACAGTGTACAGTATAACTTCACTTGTACACATCCTGGACGTTCTGTACACTGCCAAGGGCCTGCGAGACGAAGCTCCCCGTTATTTTGAGCACCTACATAATTATTCCAATTACAGTAAATAGTGCAGCCATGTAGCCCGTCATGGTGGTGCTATTCTGTATCTCATTGTTAGACACACCTGTTCTAGACGAGATGGCTTACAGATTCAGCAGGTGTACATGGTGACTGTTTACAGAGGAATACGTGCATATCCTGGGATTATTATAGAAGGAATAATCTATTGAAGCTCTCACGCTAACGCCAGCAAGTTTCTTCATAACATAAATGAAATAATCTCCCACATAAAATTGTTGACGGAAGAAGACTTTTATTACGGTAGATCTCGACTTAGACGCGCACCTCAGTCATACACCTGCTTGCTCCCTGCTATTCTATCATCTTTGTCAGCACAGCAACCACACCCACCCGTCAGTCGTTCACCACTGAAATATTAACACATGGGTTGATGCAGCGCTCCAGTCTTGCCCGGACAACTCCGTCAGGCTTATGAGACCAAATTTCATTAAGCTCTTACATCCCCACTTGAGTTACTATCAAACACTGTAGCGAGACTCGGCCACGGCTCAGACAAAACCTCCGGAAAAAAGTTACGAATGATAGAAGTCATCCCTCAGTCTCCGGGGAGCAGCCCAGTGTAGTACTATACGGGAGTGACAGTCTCCAGTGTAGTACTATACGGGAGTGACAGTCTCCTCTGCTGCTGTCACAAATAAAAGTGTTTCCAGCCCTGGTAGTCCGTTCTCCATTCTCTTGTCCAGCAGATCAGGTCTTGTGCGAGTTTTTCCCAGATGTTTCGGTTGATGTCAGTGTTATTAAGGTCGCCCCTGTAGAGGTCTTTGTATAGCAAACGAGGGACTCTGACTGGCCTGGTGCCTGAGGCTACCTCCCGCCCCGTAAAGGAGGTCCTTCGTCCGTCCACACTGACACTACAAACTACTGTACAACTTCACCACAGCCCCACCCCACCACCACACCACACCACAGCCCCACCACCACCACCATACCACACCACAGCCCCACCACCACCACACTACACCCCACCACCACCACCACACCCCCACCACACCACCCCACACCCACCACCACACCACATCTACTTATAGAAGCAACAACTCAATCAGTCGATCACGTTGATCATCATAACTATGTTACCGCAATAAAATTACCCATACAAGATGGAACCTTCCCTCTGTTGTGTTGTACCTCACTGTGTTATAATATTCCTGGTGTATATCTTATTATTTATTTGTTTTTTATCTGTTCTTGGTACGGCAGATTTCTGTGAGTGTCTGTCTCTTTGTCTGTCTAGTTTGTCTGTCTGCCTGCCTGCCTTCCTGTCTGTCTGTCTCTTTGTCTGCCTATCCGTCTGTCTCTTTGTCTGTCAGTCAGTTTGTTTCTCTTCCTTGTCTCTCTCTCTTTTAACAGCTAGTAGTGTCACTTTCCACTCTTTTCCCGTATCTTTTCTGTCTGTCTGTCTCTCTCTTTTTCCTTTGTCTGTCTCTTTCTCTCGTCTCCTACTCTTCCTTTCTTCCTCTATCTCTCATTTATATATTCAACATATACTTTTGATCACGCTTGGCTCACGTATAAATTTATTCTCTCTCTCTCTCTCCCTCTAGTATTCTTTTCTACTTCACGTTTATATGTTTTCTCACAGTTTTAAAATTGTCATATGGATACCAACATACCAAAATTTGCATTCTTCCATTTATTGTGCGAATATTTTTGTGTTTGTTAGTTTTCAGTTTCTGTGACAGATATCTTTCTTTTTTTAAATTTTCTTTGAATATATTGAATATCTACATACGAATATATGTTATTTTGTGTGTGTGTGTGTGTGTGTGTGTGTGTGTGTGTGTGTTGTATTTCACATTCTGTTTGAGAGTTTTCGCTGGTGTAAAAAAAAAGGTTATTTCTTTCCCACGGTCAATTATATTTTTTCCCACGGTCTATTTCTTTTTTCCCACGGTCTATTTCTTTTTTCCCACGGTCTATTTTTTCCCACTGTCGATTTATTTTTTCCCACGGTTTACTTCTTTTTTCCCACGGTCTATTTATTTTTTCCCACGGTCTATTTATTTTTCCCACTGTCTATTTTTCCCACGGTCTATTTCTTTTTCCCACGGTCTATCACGTTTTTCCCATGGTCACTCACAGTTTCCCACGGTCTATTTATTTTTCCCACGGTCTATTTATTTTTTCCCACGGTCTCTTTATTTTTTCCCACGGTCTATCATGTTTTCCCACGGTCTATTTTTTTTCCCACGGTCTATCAATTTTTCTCACGGTCGATCACATTTTTCCCACGGTCTATTTCTTTTTCCCATAGACTTCTCCCATTCTCTCTTCTCTCACTCTATTGTTCTCCCACATTCACTTCTCACCCCCACCCCACGCTCCACTACCCTCAGCCATACTCTCCCACTCTCTTCCATACTCTCCCACTCGCTTCCACACTCTCCCACTCTCTTCCACACTCGTCCATACTCTCCCAGTCTCTTCCACACTCTCCCACTCTCTTCCACACTCGTCCATACTCTCTTCCACACTCGTCCATACTCTCTTCCACACTCGTCCATACTCTCCCACTCTCTTCCACACTCGTCCATACTCTCTTCCACACTCGTCCATACTCTCCCACTCTCTTCCATACTCTCCCACTCTCTTCCACACTCGTCCATACTCTTCCACACTCTCCCTAATACTCCTGGGGATCAGAATACAGACCTTCCCGGTATACGTGACAACCGCGGACAATCAGAGGCACGGATTATTTGAGACGTGCTGTGAATCAGAATATTGTGCAAGAGAGAGGGGGAGATGTAAGGAAGGAAGAAGGAAGGAAGGAAGGAGGGAGGGAGGGAGGGACACACACACACACTTATTCTTGGATACAGACACAAACATGTAAGGGTTCATATCATCATCCAGTATCACGTTAAGGCCAGCATAGTTCACACCGTCCATCACCAACTTTACTGACGTGTTCCAGCACCCAGGTAGGAGAGCGCAGTGATCCGCTTGCTGGGTTACCTACCCCACTTTACATGCAAGCAATTTTTTTTTAGATAAGAAAATTTAAGAGGTCTTTTGATGTTGGTAAGGGGCTAAGGTTAGTTTACCTGCTTGTTATAAGGTCTTAATGGATTACCAGACCTGGCGCTGATGTTTATAAATATTGAGGTAATGACGTGTCTTACAGGTCATCAATTCACTACTAATGAGAGGAGTGTTCTCGCCTCGCTACAGTGTGTCTGTTGATAATAATCAGTGTCAGGGTAATTAATTTTGTTTCTAATACATACATTAAAAACTGTTCAAAATAACGTTACTGGAGAGATTTATTGTATATTATGAATTGTATAGGTTTAAAATGGCGATATGTTCTACAGGTTTTAGTGAATGTGATGCAAATATATCGCCTCATTCAAGACTTACGGAGGCCAAACTCGGTGTAACCTTCACTTGTGACCTTGACCTGACCAGAATGCTGTACTTTCATCAGAGTTTTATCACCTCTACTCTGACTCATATAACAAGAGTGATAAACAACAGTTATACCATTATGAAGATCCCAGTGGATAGCCTCAGAGAGAGACACGCCTCCTCGCCTTATGAATACTAAGCTACACAAGGCAGCCACGCCCAGTAATAACTAACGTGTACTCTGTCTGGCTCTAGGGAACCTTCAACATTTATCTTATCTTTATTTACCGTCTAAGTTTTGGGAAATTAATTTTTTTTTAACGTCGGATATTTTTCTCTGACGGAGGAAGTGTGTGTGTGTGGCTGGTCGACTTAGCGCCCCAGCCAGCACTGTATCGTCCTCCGGGGAACGTTTACAGCGACACTACACACAGGGCTGTATAACCTACCTTGTGAGGGGTGACGCGAGAGGCCAGAGTCATCCTCCATGTATTCCCTCTCTTAAAACATTGCTCACTGCCTGTATGAAACACTTTGCAACCGGAGCGTTAATTTCTGGGAATCTACAAGAGCAGTAGAGGCGAGAACCACACCCAACCTTATCTAGAAGCACACTTAATGTCCTTTTTTTAGCAGGCCACGTGTCGCCATACCTGAACCAGCAACCAGATGCATGGCAACTCTCTCCCGCACCATAGAATACGTCTCGGATGTCTAAATGTCACCTGTCAGCTAAAATTGACGTGTCACTGAGCCGTGTAAGATCAGATATAAAATAGTACGCCTTATATGAAATGTGAACGTGACCCCATGAATATTAAGCGAGATGAGACGAGTTTCATTATTTAGGGCTTTATCCTACCTGTCGGCCAACCTCTGTGTGACCTGACCTTCGATATTACACTAAAATGACTACCTCGGGATTACTTAACACGATGATATATTATTTTAAGAAGATAAACGCACTCCACAATAAAGGTCGCCTGATAGATGGGAGTCTCGCGCAGAAAATACCCGATAAAGTTAAAATATGTAGAGGGTGAAGTGTTTACAGTTGTCTCCCGCAGCGCTGTTGTTGTGCGGAGGCCTTGGGAACTAGTGATGATGATGATGATGATGATGATGATGATAATGACGATAATAAATAACAGCAACAACATCAACAAGAACAACAAATAAAGTAGATCTACGCCAATATGATGTTAATAATATACATTTTACGTATTTCTATGTACCAACAACTAAAGCCTCAAACCACGTAGGCCTATAAATAATTCATACACCCTATAAAAGAAATAAAATAGTCAACTAGAAACATAATCTGGAAAATATGCAAAGAAAGCCGTCCATTTACCTGCGTCTTTCCTTACCACTTGTGTGTGAGGTGGGTGAAAGAGAGAGAGAGAGAGAGAGAGAGAGAGGCAAAGACGTCGAGTACACACACACACACACACTACCAAATGACCCCGTTTTAGGGCACATTCTCCCGGACAACACCTGACCCGACCTTCAACACTTCGTTATCTATTCAGTAAACGTTCTCTTTATCCTCTCGCCATTACAGTAGCTTCATGGTAAACTTTCCTTGGCTGTCTTTAGTTAACTCTTAGCACTGTCTATGTATACCTGTACTGTCTATCTGTACATACATACATACATACATACATACATACACATACATACACATACATACATACATACATGCATAGGGTCCTGAATGTGTACTTGTGTGTGTGTGTGCGTGTGTACTAGCTTGCGTCTGTGTTGTGTACATGTTTGAGTGTGGTTGTGTGTTTGCGTGCGCTGTGTATGTTTCTTTAAGTGTAACTCTGTGTGTGTGTGGGGGGGGGGGGGGTGAGGGTGTGTGGGTGTGTGGGCGTGGGGGTGTGTGTGGGCGTGGGGGTGTGTATGTGTGTGTGTGTGTGGATGTGGGTGTGTGGATGTGGGTGTGGGTGTGTGTGTGTGGGTGTGGGTGTGTGTGTGTGTGTGTGTGGGTGTGTGTGTGTGGGGGGTGTGTGTGTATGTGTATGTGTGTGTGTGTGTGTGTGTGTGTGTGTGTTTTAATGCGGGAATCAGCGGTGCGGGTAAAGCGAATTTCAAAACTCAGTGACAAGCGATGGCGAGCAAACGAGTCCTGGGATATTAAATGTCTTGGTTAATGAAGACATATATCCACTCACTACACAGGGGCCGGAGAGTGAGGATAGTTAGGATAGTGAGGAAAGGTTAGGATACTAAGGATAGCAGCGGATAGTGAGGATAATGAGGATAGTGAGGAATCCGCGACTCTACTGCCTTCGAGTACACCACTACACCCCCAGCAAGGCACCACTACACCCCCAGCATGGTACCACTACACCAACACACCCCCAGCAAGGCACCACTACACCAACACACCCCCAGCAAGGCACCACTACACCACCAGCAAGGTACCACTACACCAACACACCCCCAGCATGGCACCACTACACCCCCAGCAAGGCACCACCACACCAACACACCCCCAGCAAGGCACCACTACACCAACACACCCCCAGCAAGGCACCACTACACCAACACACCCCCAGCAAGGTACCACTACACCAACACACCCCCAGCAAGGCACCACTACACCAACACACCCCCAGCAAGGCACCACTACACCCCCAGCAAGGCACCACTACACCAACACACCCCCAGCAAGGTACCACTACACCAACACACCCCCAGCAAGGCACCACTACACCAACACACCCCCAGCAAGGTACCACTACACCAACACACCCCCAGCAAGGCACCACTACACCAACACACCCCCAGCAAGGTACCACTACACCAACACACCCCCAGCAAGGCACCACTACACCAACACACCCCCAGCAAGGCACCACTACACCCCCAGCAAGGTACCACTACACCAACACACCCCCAGCAAGGCACCACTACACCAACACACCCCCAGCAAGGCACCACTACACCAACACACCCCCAGCAAGGCACCACTACACCAACACACCCCCAGCAAGGCACCACTACGTCAAGACACCCCAAAGAATCAGCTGGCTCCCTTTCAAGTTCATTAACCCCGAAAACTTGGTGGAGCTTCAAGTTTCCTCATAAGTTTTTGTCTTGTAACGTGATATACCTTGGTTACCCCTCCCCCCCCCTCTCTTGTTCATCTACCTTCTCCACTTTACTGTCTCTCTATCCCACTCTCACGCCCTCTCCCCTCTCTCTCTCCTACCACCCCTCCCTCACTCTCTTCCCTCTCACTCCCTCTCCCCCTCACTTTCTTCCCTCCCTCTCCCCCTCTTCCCTTCAACTCTCACCCCATCCCCCTTGACTCTCTTCCCTCCCACTCCCATTCCCTCTCCTCCCTCCCACTCTCTCTCTTTCCTCCCACTCACTCCCTGTCTTTTCTCCCACTCCCATTCCCTCTCCTCCCTTCCCCCTCTTACCCCCACTCTTTCCTCCCCTTCCCACTCCCACCCCCCTTTCCTCCCACTCCCTCTCTTACATCCCCTTCCCACTCTCACCCCCCTCTTTCCTCCCACTCCCTCTCTTACATCCCCTTCCCACTCTTTCCTCTCACCGGAAACACGGAGATCAGTAAAGGTGTTGACATGGTGTCAGCCCCAGAGACGCAGTGTCAATATGGCTCCATCTAATATATCATACCTGCCTTACCTATCCTCACCTGGGCGAGGGCCACCAGGTAAGTCAGTTAATTCAGTCAAGTCAGGTCAAGTCAGTCAGTCAAGTTAGTGAGTTGGATTGTCAGTCTGTTATGAGAGCGCCACCAGGTAAGTCAGTTAATTCAGTCAAGTTAACCAGTCAGTCAGTCAAGTAAGTGAGTGAGTTGGTTTTTCAGTCTGTTATGTCATTCCAGTCAGTCATTGACTCAAGTTAGTGAGTGAGGTGTTTAGTCTGTCAGTAAAGTCAGTCAAGTCAGACAGGTCAGGTTAGTTAAATCAGTCGGTCAGTGAGTTTAGTGCGTTGGTGAGTCAGTCAGTCAGCCAATCAAATAAGTCAGCAAGTCAGTAGAATCAATCAAGTCAAGTTAGTATCAAAATAGGCAAGCTGGTCAGTCAGTCAGTCAGTCAAGACAGACAGACAGACAGACAGAGTCAGTCAATCAATTCAGTTACTCAGTCAGTCAATGAAGTGAGTCAGTCAGTAAAGTCAGTCTTGATATTCAGTCAAGATAGTCTAAACAAAGTCAGTCAGTCATGATATTCAGTCAAGACATTGTCAGTCAGTCGACTCAGTCAATAAACTCAGTCGCCATTCAGCCATTCAGTCAAGTCATTAAGTCCAGTCAATCAGTAGATTCAGTCAGTCAGCAAGTACGTCAGTCAATCAGCCATTCAGTCAAGTCATTCAGTGAATCAGTCGAATCAGTAAGTCAGTTAAGTCAATCAGTCAAGGCAGTAAAACAGTCTGTCAAGCTAGCTAGCAAGTCAAGACAGTCAGTCAGTCAAGTCAGTTAATGGAGTCAGTCATTCCAGTCAAGTCAATAAACGAGGTCAACGAAGTCAGTCAGTCAGAGGAGAGAGAGAGAGAGAGAGAGAGAGAGAGAGAGAGAGAGAGAGAGAGAGAGAGAGAGAGCAGCGTAATTACTCCCTCACCTGCTTAATACCTTTGCCCTGATGATAATAATTAATTGTAATATCGCTCAACAGTAATGTCCTGTTACCTTTGTGAACCATAAAAGGAACGCTCATATGCTCCATAATAAGAAATGTTCATATGCTCCAGTATAAGAAATGTTCACATCCTCCAGTGTGAGTAGTTCGTATATGTTCCAGCGTGAATAATGTGAATATGCTCCGGTGTATAACGTAATCACATATTTTAGCGCAAGTACGAATATGCTAAGACGGAAAGAACGTTCATATGCTCCAATGTAAAAAGACACATGCTCCGACGAGTAAATGTTCGTATGCTCCGGTATACTGTAAATAGACACATGCTCCGACGCAGAGAATGTTCGTATCCTCCGGTGTAAATAGGCACATGCTCTGACGCAGGGAATGTTCGTATGCTCCATCATAAATAATGTCGTTCATGCTCTGATGGGAGGCCTAATGAGCATTAACATTATCATCTAGAGGAACCAGAGCGAAGTTTTAATAACTGTTATATCATAATTAACAATAACGAGTGATTAATTTACGTTATTTTCTCTACTAACAATATAGGTGACCAATTATACCACCAACTATCATTACCTTAACACATTATATAAACGTAAAAAGATTCATCGACGTATAACAGTGAACTATGATGACGTCAGCAACATACGCCGCATAACAGTGAACTATGATGACGTCAGCAACATACGCCGCATAACAGTGAACTATGATGACGTCAGCAACATACG
This sequence comes from Homarus gammarus, assembly GCA_958450375.1. Taxonomy (NCBI): domain Eukaryota; kingdom Metazoa; phylum Arthropoda; class Malacostraca; order Decapoda; family Nephropidae; genus Homarus; species Homarus gammarus. The sequence goes on along the minus strand of CAUDMG010001261.1, from coordinate 6,695 downwards.
CCGCATAACAGTGAACTATGATGACGTCAGCAACATACGCCGCATAACAGTGAACTATGATGACGTCAGCAACATACGCCGCATAACAGTGAACTATGATGACGTCAGCAACATACGCCGCATAACAGTGAACTATGATGACGTCAGCAACATATTACGTGCACCAGCAAAATTTATCCCGAGGATTTAACACAACATGACAGCGGCGCCGCGCCATCTATTGGTTGTGAAGCGAACTATTTCAGCCTCAACAGTGACTGAACTATATCAGCCTCAACAGTGACTGAACTATTTCAGCCTCAACAGTGACTGAACTATATCAGCCTCAACAGTGACTGAACTATTTCAGCCTCAACAGTGACTGAACTATTTCAGCCTCAACAGTGACTGAACTATATCAGCCTCAACAGTGACTGAACTATTTCAGCCTCAACAGTGACTGAACTATTTCAGCCTCAACAGTGACTGAACTATATCAGCCTCAACAGTGACTGAACTATATCAGCCTCAACAGTGACTGAACTATATCAGCCTCAACAGTGACTGAACTATATCAGCCTCAACAGTGACTGAACTATATCAGCCTCAACAGTGACTGAACTATTTCAGCCTCAACAGTGACTGAACTATTTCAGCCTCAACAGTGACTGAACTATATCAGCCTCAACAGTGACTGAACTATTTCAGCCTCAACAGTGACTCATAAGGCAGTGCCGGCCATCACTGTGACGTCACCATAGTTCACGTCGCTGCCGACAGTCGACGCTGTGTCCAGTTTAGTGTGAACCCAAATGGCCGACCTTGTGTTCACAGATTTAATCCAACAATATGGCGGCCGTAACATTGGTTCACACTTAATTCATTATTATTGATCGTTTAGTGACACAACACAGCGCGGGGTGATCTCTTCTCGGTACATTACACATCGTAAAACAAAACTCTTCATTAACCTCCTCATATAAACTGCATCTCACACAATATCCAATATATAAAAAATATCTTATGAAGTGACAGAAATAAAGGAAATAGATCCGTGTTTACCTTCCTGTGACCGGTCGGGGTGAAGCAGTAGTCAGGGCGGCCCCGGAGGTGTGACCATGTCTGTGTCTGTTTCCTTCCCTAATACATCACTGCACTTATATTTTATACACATACATTGTAGCAGTAAATACAATAGTATACAGTAACGTGCACGTGATAAATCGTATACTAATTTATACACTTCACACTCAGTAGTTATTACACAGTTTTATTATTTTCACACTTGTTATTACGATCACCGAGGAGACAGTATATTTTAACTCAACTCAATGGCCGCTTTCGTCCCGACAAGTCTCGAGTCCTATATGCAGGATGGGCGTATACCTCCCACGGTGTTCAGAGAGTAACTGAAGTTTTACTCATTTCCGACGCTTGTTTACCGAACACGCTGAGTAGTTCAACACGTCGCGTTGTGATTGGTTGCAAGAACATGACGCAATAATACGATTTTCTATAATATAACAGAAAACGTGTGGTGAGGGGTAACGAAGACCCCAGGTACAGTAGTGGTCCTGGCACTCGGTCAATGTCATTGTTCCTATCATTAGTTTTATAAATATCTGAATAATAAACACTGCATTATACACCATTCAGAGTGTTATATGAGATTTGTATTTTATCAATTGTAATTTGTATTACTTTTCCATAATACAAAAAAATAACCAAAACATTCCAACAATTTTTTTTGACAATACCTAAAAAAATACAAATATATAAACATTTACAAGCATTATGGAGTCTTCAAAAAGCCTATTAGATCTCTAAAAATATTAAAATCTCGAAAACTTATGTTGATTGTGTGCTTTCTCAAGGACTGAAACTGCGCCTACATTACACCATTCACAGGGAGATACAGTGTACGCAGTCGCAGACGACAACTCCATAGGCAACAGAGAGTAGCTAAGTACTTTTTCTCTCTTTATTTTCTTTGAAATAGGTGTAGATTTATACACAGTCTGCACCCCCCCCCCCCCCCACAACAACAACAACCATGAGCTTGATATGTGATTACTGCAGGGAGACGTCGGATATGGAGGATGCAGGCCTAACTAATGCAACGTTTAGGAAGTTACTAACTGCCGTAAAGCTTGATGGCTGTTGCTGGTATTGCTCTGGCTGCATAGTCAAGGTGAATGAAGCGATTGCAATCCATAAGGGAACGAGTTCTCTAGGGACGAAAATAGATGAAGCAGGAGCCCTGCTGGTTGACAAACTGGAGGAAGTTGGGAAAGAGATCCTTGCTAAGACTGAGGAAGTAGCTAATAGAATGGAGGTGGTTGCTAAGAGGAGTTATGCTGACGTATTAGGAGGGCCACGGGGGGGGGGGGGGGGCGGAGAGTAATGCAGAATCAGTGCAGGTTCTACAGCAGATTGGGACTCTGAAAAAGTGTGTCGAAGAAATGAAAATTAACGCACCTACTGTTAGGGGAGAGGAGGAACACCAGGAACGGCTCCAGCGCAGGAACAATGTAATAGTTTTTGGAGTCCCAGAGAGCCTGGCAGAGGGAACTGTGAGTAAGGAAACACACGACAAGGTGCTGTTTCAAAATATTTGCACAGAGGTTCTGAAGATTCCAGCAACCCCTCAGGATGTGAGGAGACTGGGACAAAAGCAGGGGGCTAAGCCTCGCCCCCTCAGGATCACACTAGGGAGTGAGGAGGAAAAATGGCAAGTTATTCGGCAGGCAAAAAACTTAGCAAGGAGCGAGAACTTTCGGGATGTATTTATTCACCCAGACCGCACGGTAATGCAGAGGGAACAGCACAAGAAGCTCCTGCTGGACCTGAAGCAGAAGAGGGAGGAGTCGAGGAAGAACGGGGACAGGTGTGCGTGGGTTATACTCAGGGGGAGGGTAGTGGAAACAAGTGTGCCGACACAGGGCCAGGGGGCAGCAGTGCACCCTCCACCCACTCAACCCCCCACCCGGGAGGCGGCACCAGCTCAGCCTACCGGACAGGAGGGAACGAGCACCATGTAAACAATGACATTTTTAACCACACCCTGCAAAATACAGTGTACTTAGCAAATGCTGCAGCTTCTGAGAATGTGGGAGGAGCGGGATTATTACTAAGAGCAGAGACGTTACCGAGAACAAATTCTGGCTTGAATGTCATGTACACTAATACTGACACGTTCCTTGATAAGAGGGAGGAGTTTGAAACACTACTAAGAGTACACCAACCAGATATTGTAGGAGTTGTAGAACTGTTGTACAAGAACAGGAGAATCGACCCAGAGGAATGTGAGTTCAGTATTGCTGGATATGACTCATTTACGAATCTTACTCAAGAAACTTGCAAGAGGGGTGTGGTTATCTATGCTAGGCAAGACCTTAGAGCCAGCCAGGCGAGGGTACAGGGAGAGGATGTTTTTGAAGAGTCCAAGTGGTGTAAAATTAAATTAAGGGGAGGGGACTTACTTATCGTCGGGTGTATCTACAGATCCCCGAACTGTGGCCCACTAAATCAAAAGAACTTAAGAACCTTAATAAATAATGCGGCGATGCTCAACCCCAGCCACCTCCTTATCATGGGGGACTTTAACTATGGCGACATCGACTGGAGAAACGAGTCCACCCCGAATGACTTGAATAATCCTGCTACTCTTTTTGTAGAAACTCTGAGAGATAATTTTCTGTTCCAACATGTTAGAGACCCGACACATTACAGAGGGGAGCAAACACCCAAGCCACTTGACCTCGTCATAACAAACGAGGAGGGTATGGTGGCCAAAGTGGAACACCTTGCCCCAGTTGGCACCAGTCACCATACAGTGTTGTCATTCAGATTTAACTGTTACCTAGTTCAAGATAAGGCCAGGCCAAGGTGCAAATATTACAAGGGAAATTACAATGGGATGAGGGAAGAGATGAGGGGTATCAACTGGCCTGACTTATTAAGGTACAAGAACGCAGACACTACGCTGAATATCATAACTAGTAAAATGACCCATTTGATCGATAAATATATACCCAAGACTAAACCCAGTGCTTCTAGGAATACGAGGGGATCCCTACACATGAACCATGCGGCGGTCGACAAAATTAAGAAGAAAACCCAGAAATTCAAGACGTGGGTTGGGTCAAACGATGAGCAAGACAGGAGGATGTATGCAAGAGCCAGAAACCAAGCAAAGATAGAGTGTAGGAGGGCTGAAAAGGAGTTCCAAAAGCTGGTTGCACGCGAGGTCAAGTCAAACCCAAAGGCGTTTTACCGCTATGCAAAGTCGAAATTGAAAACGCGAGTAGGAGTATCAGACCTGAGGCTTGAAGATGGTAGTTACGCAGATTCTGACCAGGATAAAGCTGAGGCATTGAACAGCTTCTTTTCCTCAGTGTTCACAAGAGAGGATGCAACTAACCTTCCTGCGTTTGAGGACAGACGGTTCGACACAGCACTGACCCACATTGTGTTCACAGAAGAGGGTATTAGAAATAAACTGTCCAGGCTAAAGGTCCATAAGAGTCCCGGACCTGACATGGTGCATCCTAGAGTGCTAAGGGAGCTGTGCAGCGAGCTTGCAGAGCCCCTGAAGATTCTGTTTTGTAAATGCCTGGATGAACAAATGGTCCCCAGTGAATGGAAAGTGGCTTATGTGAGTCCTATCTTCAAGAAGGGCGATAGGCACTCCACGAACAACTATAGACCGGTGAGCCTGACCAGCATAATATGTAAAGTACTTGAGAGTATTATCAGAGATGCAGCGATGGAACATCTACTACGAAACAACCTTGTAAAAGATTGCCAACACGGTTTTATGCCGGGGCGCTCTTGCTTGACACAATTGCTCAAGGTATTGGATATTTGGACCCATATTCTAGAACGGGGTGGTAATATCGACAATATTTACCTAGATTTTGCCAAGGCTTTCCACAGTGTACCCCACGAAAGGCTGAAAATCAAACTGGAAGGGTACGGAATTCGGGGTAATGTCCTAGCGTGGATAGAAGACTTTCTACATGACCGCAAGCAATGTGTGGTGATTAATGGCACGAAATCGTCATCTGTACCTGTAACAAGTGGGGTACCGCAGGGTAGTGTATTGGGCCCGCTGTTGTTTGTTTGTTTCATAAATGATATGCCTGACGTTGTACACTCCTCCATACAAATGTTTGCCGATGACGCCAAGTTATTTCGGGAAATTAAGAACCAAGCGGACTGTGAAGAGCTGCAGAAGGACCTCTGTGGGCTCCAGGAATGGTCGAAGGAATGGCTGCTGAGATTCAATGTCACGAAGTGTAAGAGGATGCACCTGGGGCGTACCAACGGTAAGGAGGCGTACCATATGTCCCAACGGGATGAAGAAAATGTACTAGTTGAGACTGTGTGTGAGAAGGACCTAGGTGTGTATGTTGACAATGAGCTGAAGTTCTCGGGCCATTGTGAGAAGAAGGTAAATCAGGCAAATAAATTATTGGGTCTTATAAGAAGGTCGTTCAGATATCTAGACGGTCCGTCCCTCGTGACGATCTTCAGGAGTGAAGTGCTTCCCCATCTGGAGTACTGTCACCCCATCTGGTCCCCGAGATATGCTAGGGACTGTCAGTTGGTTGAAAATGTTAAAAGGAGGGCCACCAAACTGGTGCCTGCACTTCGGCACCTCAGCTACCCTGAGAGATTGGAGCGCCTGAACTTGCCTAGCTTATACTACAGACGGGCAAGGGGGGACCTAGTTGAGGTTTATAAGCATCTCAGGGGGCACTACTCAGTTGAGTGTCCTTACTTGGAGCTGGCGGACGCTCGCCCCACAAGGGGTCACAGCTCAAGATTGAAGAAGCCGCAAGTCCAGAAAACCGTGAGGGCAAACTTTTTCGGAGTGAGGGTTGTAAACTCTTGGAACAATCTACCAGAGAGTGTTGTGACGGCACCGAGTGTGAGCTCTTTCAAGAGAAGACTTGACCAACACTGGAGCGGGTTCAGGTACATTCAGGAGCCGGTGCATGCCCAATATTTGCCAACAGTGCGTGACAGAGACGTGACCGATCGCCCGGGCGGCTAGCGAGCCGATCAGTGGCGAAGAGGATAAAAAAAAAAAAAAAAAAAAAAATTAAAGTAAATAAAAGTCCCATAAGCAACGAATGTGCAGTAAACATGACCCTCTTATGTTATAAATAAAAGTCCTTGAGGCTGAACCTATTAAACCTTCACACAATAAATACCTATTGATTTATTTTATATAAATACTTGCGAAAAAAAAATCAGTGACAATAAATAAATAAATGAATAAATAAATGGATGGCTCCTGAACCTGCTCCAGTGTTGGTCAAGTCTGGTGCCGTCACAACACTCTCTGGCAGGTGGGTCCAAGAGTTCACAACACTCACCCCGAAAAAGTTTGCCCTCACAGTTTTCTGGACTTGTTAGAGAGAGAGAGAGAGAGAGAGAGAGAGAGAGAGAGAGAGAGAGAGAGAGAGAGAGAGAGAGAGAGAGAGAGAGAGAGAGAGAGAAACAAATGCTTGCGGAGGAGAAGAAATGAAGAGGAGGAAAAAGAGAGAGGAGATAGGAAGAGAAAGAGAAAAGGAGATAAGGGTGTAAGAGGAAGAGAGAAGAAGAAAACTAAGAAGACGAAAGAACAGAACAGGAAACGTAATTAAGGGTTAAGTCATCGTACTCATGGTTAACTCATCGTACTCAAGGTTAAGTCATCGTACGTA
>CAUDMG010001260.1:0-247057 GCA_958450375.1 Homarus gammarus | reverse complement strand
TTTATTTACTCGGTCATATTCTTACTTTTATTTGCTATATTTTGTCATTCTATTTCTTCCTTTGCCTTAAATTAAGTGATTTTAAATATATATAAGTACTTAGGCTATGATATAGTGGGATTTTAAACATTGTTCTGTAAGTACAGAGTATGCACTTAGCATGTGTTCCGACTTACGTACAAATCTGACTTAATAATGTCCTCAGGAACGAAACCAGTTCGTAACCAAGAGACCCCCCTGTAATACTGTACAGCCTATCTTTGTTGAATACTGGTTAAAATCTTGAAAAATTACACGTAGTAAATTAATATCTTATAGGCCTCAGGAGTTAAGAGGAAAGTGTTTGAAGACTGTACAATACATCTTTGAAAATATTTACATTTACATTATGAAACACATAAAATTTATTAAAATTCAACCAAACTAACATAAAACAAGCTCTATTTCTACCATTTTGGTCGTCCAAACACACTAGCATGGACCTTTTCCTGAAAACTATAAATACTGTGTAGTGTTCTAAATATTGATTCTTTCACACTCAAATTCTTGTCCACTCCTCTAACACTTCCACTTTCTGCACTAAAATCACCACTGTAGGGATTTTCTTCAGATGTACAGTATTATGTTTAGGTGCCATTATAATTAGAGAGTAATACTCCGGAAAAACATCCAAGGAATTAAGATCAGAAACACTAGTATACTGTACAGTACTCATCACTTCACAAGTCATACTGACAGTGTGTAGCATGGGTACACCTGCCTGGTAAACATACTGTACAACATTCATCCCAGCAACAATGAACCAGCCAAACATTAAAATTTTTCCATCTCTGAAAAACTGTTGCATTTTTTTTCAATCACAAACAAATGGGGGTGCAGAAGTTCCCATTTGATGAGGGTTGGCTGTATTAACCCTCTCAGCCTCACATGACACCATTGTGGCATCAAACTTAAAAGGCGAAAAAAATTACGCTCTACCTCGCGACGCCAATGTGTTTGGGCTATATTTTCAAATAACTCAAAAACTATTAAGTGAAACTGACTGAACTTTGGAAATAATTTGACAGATGTCATTTTCTTTCTGTGGGCCTTATTACCTTCCCCAAGATGGTCTTGGTCATCAGGTGCTTGGCAGTGCAGCATGGTGCCAGTGTCGCTCTGGCCAACAGAGCAAGAGGAGGGTGTGTGCCGCTTGGCCCTTTAATTATTCCACGAGTTTGTGTTATATTATTTTTCCTTATACCACGATATGCTACAAGCTGTTCTTTATTTGGGTTATAGTACATATCAATGAACACCATAATACAAGGAAAATGTGAATGGATATCGAGAGGTTACTAAACATTTCCCAACTTTCTCAACTTCTACTTGAAAAAAGTGGCTTAAATTTCAACAATGTTCAATTTTTTAATGATTTCATACAATTTTTCAGACAACTTTATGCTAAAAGAGACCCCATTACAATTAATAAAACAAATCCATGGCAGTGAAATGAGCACCGAAAAAAATAAAGAAAAACAAATGATTTTTCGGCCCTCCTAAGATGTCCCCACACACAACGCTTCCTTGACACCTGCTGGACCACCACTCCACGACCCCCTGACGGAGACACGATGATCCTCCCCATACTGGCCAGATATTTTGTACATTGATTATGTGTTAAAGGAACATCCTTCCTTCCTTTGGCTTTAGTAAGCCCCTTTATAATATTTATACTGTATATACTTGTCACACTTGCCAGATGCTTCTGGTGTCATTGTACAGGGGTACCTAGTGACAGCACTAGGATCCCGCTTCCTCTATCAAGGAATAAACAATTGAAATTGAATTGATTTTTCGGCAAAAACTTCCGAGGCCGAGTGTAAGTTTTCATAAACGTACATGTCTCAGGCTCCGAGGCCGAGAGGATTAAGCAGTTAAGAGAAATCGGAAATAATCTAATCATAGAGCAAGTAACCATACTACACTACTGTAATTGATTTACTATAAAAGCATACACACATTTCAGATTAGTTCCAACATTTGACTGGAGGAGGAGAGGGTGGGCTACTTACCCAGCAAAGATGGCAGCCAGGTCTGCAATAAACCATTCCGGCGAATTGAAACCAAGGATACACACTCCATGGTTGGGTTCAAGACCCAGCTTGATGAAGGCTTTTGCTGCAATGCGAACTTGTTCATAGTATTCACTGTAGGTGGTGTACCTCCATTCGCCACCTCTCTTAACACACAGAGCATTTGTGTTGGGGTACCTACAGTAACCAGAATATAAATATCTTGCAGAACATCTTATTTATGTCTGAAGTGCAGACTATAACGAACAGGTCATGACAAATGACAAGAAATTTTAGAAGACATTCAGGCGAGAGGAAAAAAAAATTCATGGTCCATTGAGCTATGGCATCATCAAGGTACAGTAGCTACATTTTTAGTGCACAGAAAACACTCAAATGTGAAGGCTTAAGGATGAACATCAACTAATGTAATATAATGAAACATAATAAAACATTGAAGTATAATGACATGTGTGAACAGCAGATAGGTAGAACATTAATACCCATGATCAAACAAATTTAAAATCAAGTATATTATACAACTTATCAAAGAAACAGGACAGATTCGGCAAAATCAATCAAATCAAATGAGCAGTTAGCCATACATATATCACTGCTTGAAAATTGTAGCATGCACAACACCACTCACTTTTCAGCAGCCTTCTTCAGGAGAGTGGGGACAGACACTGGGGTGTGTGCTGATGGACCTTGGTCACCAATCTTCAATTTTGTAGCCCCAGATGGTTCCCATGTCTTGATGCAGTCAGTTGGTATTATCTGATCAGGGCCTGAAATATTACACACAGTAAATATCCGACATCTACAAACAATAATTTTGATGTAACTTAACTTTTGATCATAATGTTTATTTCCTCTTCTAGGTGTCACAGGATAATAATGTACTGTACCTGGTATAGTATATGGTATTAAGAAACCAGCTTTAAAATGTCTAACATTTGTGATTCAACACTGTTTTACACCGCCTCCATATCCTAATGTGAAAGTAATATCTCCAATAGCTGGAATTGAATTTTTCTCGGAAAATCATTCCCAAAGCCTGAATTTTCCAGAAAATTCCGGCCTCGGGAACAATTTTCCGAGGAGCACATTTTCCAGAAAATTTCCAAGAAAATTTTCCTGATGGCCATAATATTCCAGGGATGGAGTTTTTTCCGGGTTTGAGAGGTGAAAATCTGGCGCATTTTCTGGAAATTCAGAGAAAAATTTTCCGGTACCTGGAAAATTCCAGGGATGAGGGATTTTTTCCAGCTTTGATAGTCGTCTCGTTACCTGGAAATCTCTCATTCCTGGAAGTGCTCTGCACCGATTGTTCCAGCTAACAGAGATATCACTACTGGCCATACAATCCCAGGTGAGAATTATTTTCCACAACCAGCTCATAATTTAAATAAATGCTTCCACAAGCCTGTATCTTTTTTATAATCCCTTAAAGATAGCATCACACAGTACATGCAAACAATGTTCACACTTGTGTACATAATTAGACTGCACAGGAGCTTACACATAAAACCCAAGAGTAACAGTTCTTGAAATATTAAACAAGAATAGAGGCTTTAATTTTGAGAGCTTATGGTTTCTACTTGTTAAAACTTTCACATCTGTATTGCTTCAATTAATTATTCCACATCTGTATACAGTACTCATTTATAAAATTATTTTAATACTGTACCCCTTCAAACTGCAGTTCTCTCCAGTTGCTGTGAACCAACAATCTTTTACAATCCATCTTGTGAACAAACTACTTTTCTTAACCAAATACAATATATATTTACCATTGAGGTACTCTGTCTGCTTGATGGGTGACTTAAACATCTCTGGACTGGATGTGGTAGGACTTTGGGTGTGAGGTGGCTCTGGAGAGGACGAGTGAGCCGAGGTAGTCTCGGGGGTGTCTGGCCGAGTCTCTGACACAGATGAAGAGGGGACTGAGGACTCAAGACTCTCCTTCTCACCCTCACTTTTCTGTCAAGATATTAAGATGGTCACTGATATTATATTGTCTAGCTTACATGGTGAAAGAATTAAAAGAAAAGAAAGAAAAACTATGATCAGCTCAGACAGTACTGTACATACAGTAGATCTTGTAAATTATAAATAATGAATTTAGATTTTTGGTGATAAGGTCAAATCAAAGTTGAGAGACAACCCGTGTTGATAACCACCATCACCGAAGGGCCAAAATGCTTACACATCCAAAATCAAAACCAGGTACTGTGCTGCTCAATTCTAAGAACTATCGAGAGTTCCGAGTTTTAATTTCAACTGAATGGAACAACTGCTTACAAGGAAAAATGGTTAAAAAATTAGACTAATCAATCAGGTGACTGGCTAGTTGTTGAACACCAACCTTAAATTAATCAATGTAAACAACTCCCAAGGAGAATTACAGAATTTATCGTATATTATGGCGGATTAGGCGACCTTCGGATAAGACGAGGCCCAAATTTCAGTCAAAATTTCATGGTTTTAACTCATCTGTAGTATAAAATGATTCCCTGAACTGCCAAGCCACCTGTGGTAACGTTCAGGTCAATGACCACCAAACCTACAATTCGTTTATATGTGTAATGTATTAAATACTTCGCATGTTCAATGTATTACCAGTAAATCACCTGAATTATGTTACCAGAGGCATATACAGTAATAAGGTAAATACCACGTGTAGATTATCTTCGGTAGAGGTATGTTAAGGTTGATGACCATATTGTTTACTTGCCTAAGTGTCATGATGACGAAGTCAACTTTGACTCGGCTGGTGGCTTGACTTCTGTACTGCAACCACTGGACATTAGCCTGAACAAGCCATTTGAAGATCATGTGCATGATGAATGGAATAATTGGATGATGGATGGCAAAAAATCCTATACAAAAAGTGGGGCTATGCGTGTTGCATCACTTTATGTGTTGTGCAATTTTGTGATCAAAGCATGGGATGAAGTGAAAGTAGAGAATGTAATAAAAGCTTTAAAAAGTTCAGTATCTCTAATACAATGGATGGTTTCATTGGTTTAACATCATATCGGTACGTATATGGATTTTAGAGATACAGTATATAAAAATTGTGAACACTACAACAGCTGCCCCATATCATGAAGGTAATTTGTACAGAACTTTAGGGTCAACTTTTGCATTTTGTATCTGGCCTAAAGACGGCTCCTGGTTTTGGGTTGGTATTTTGATGACTCGAGTGTCGTCTTATCTGCCGAAATACTGTATATGGTAGGTAAATACGAAACAGAAGATGAAGATCTAGTAATTACAATGGGTAAGAAAAACATGTACTGTATAATATTACTCTAAAATCTAACAAACAGCAAATTTAGGGAACTGTACTGTACTGAAAAAGTTTTATGCCACCATCCTAGATGAAACTGCTTAATCCAACAAACATTCAAGTGGAAAGATGCAGAAAACCATGTACTCTGTTGCAATCAAGCATGGACCCCAAATAACATAATGTACAACTTAACATGTACAAGTGCACCCCGAAAACCAACATCCCATGTTCAGTGACGGATTAAGGGGCCCTCGGCGACACATAGCAGTGCCCCCCTGCTGACAACTGAAAATAAATGTAAGTAATATCCAAGGTCCATAAAAACAATAAAATCTAGTAATAATGACACATTTACAAATTATTTATTCCATTCAGAGAAAGTGTATACATTCATTTACAAATGCACTTTTCGTGATTTTTTCTAGCATATAAATGTATCACATTGTCAAATGGAAGTTCTCTTGAAATGTCGGACTCTGTGCTTAATAGCATCAGATTGTCGAGTCTCTCCCGGCGCATCGTGGTCCGCAGGCTGTTTTGGATCAGTTTCATTTTTGAGAAGGAACGCTCCCTGGTAAAATTGGAGACCATTAACACCAGATACAGTAGGGTATGCTATAACGAATTGATTCTACTACGAATATTCCTATAACAAACGGTTTTACCTATAAAATTGAGAATGCTATAACGAACGTAACTCCTACAACAAATTTATTTTTATTTTTTTTTTTTTTTTTACTAATTTATTGTTTTTTTATTACAAATATTAATGATATTCTTTATTTCAGGGGTTTAGATGCATATTTATGCACTTTTTTTTTTACAATTTTTACAATTTTATATTATATTTTTCAGTGTTAAGTGGTTGTATTTGGGGGCCTGGAACAAATTATTCCTATAACGAACGACTGCTATAACGAACAAGGTTTCAGAACCAATTAGATTCGTTATAGCATACCCCGCTGTATATCCTCAAAACCATTTCTACATTTGGAAATGCCTATTGTAAGCCATCGTTTTCCTTTATAATTCTGTAATAAAACGACTCATTGGGAGCACCCGCAGCTTTTGCATGCAACTTTACCAGAGACGAGAATTGAATCATTTCATTGGAGATGTTTTCATCAATATCTTTTCCATAAGTTTGCAGAAGATTTTCTGAAGCAGAATGAATGGCATTGGCTGACATGGTTTCCAGATTGCTCAAACCGAAGCGATCCTTCACCAATGTGTACGCAGAAATCCTTTCGTTTAGGAATACCACTAGGTGATCAATGACTGTGAGGAAGCATTTTGTTCAGAAATTGTCTCTTGGACCGAGATCCACTTCACTTGAACGTCCATAATCCAGTGGAGCGAGCCGTACGTTTGATCGCCTCTGACGACCTGAATGGACAAACTCAGTGCTTCCTGCCAGATTTTTTGCTTTTTTCTCATTGGCTTCAAAACTGTCTCGCTTTTTTTCAACGAAACATTTCAAGGAAACCAGAGAATTTACTGCTGACTGAAGAATTAGTTTTGGATCTTGAAGTTTGCTCGTCACAGTGAATCTTTGTAGAATGTCATTCCAAAAGACAGCATAGAAGGCCGTTTCCAGTCTCAGCATCTGCTTATGAAGCTTGTTTGCAGCATTTTGTATGACGTCTTTCTGCTCCTTAACAGATCCATTTTTTCTAAACTATCTATTTTTTAGTAACCGTACACAAGTGCTCTGACAGCATCATATCTGCATGACCAGCGTGTTTCCTCAGTGACTTCAGCATCAGGAACTTTCCTTCAGATAATGCTGTTCTCAGGACATCGTAATGCCACGTTGAGGTTGTGAAAAAATTGTAGATTTCTTGGATGAAATCAAAGAAATAATCTGCTGCTGGGCATGCACTAGCAGCTGATTTTGCAACTAAATTAGGTGAATGTGCACAACAAGGTACAAATGTACTTAAACTGTTTTTCTCCAAAATATGAGCTTTCATACCATTGCACTTTCCCCTCATATTGGCAGCATTATCATACGACTGTCCACGACAATCGTCTAAATTGATGTTCAATTGATTTGTGTTTTGTTTGTGAAGAATTGCAGAAATAATTTATGTAATATTTAAGTACAGTATACAGTATACCTGTACAGTATATGTAAATTGTAAAATTTTAAATAAGAGAAAAACAAAATACGTAGCGTTTTACACCCGCGCTCTGTTTACATGACACACGATCAGCTTGAAACACCTGGGAAGTTTTTAAGCGTCCTCAGTGATTTTTTATTACCGTTTCTCCAATTTTGTGACTATGGAAAAGAAGAATAACTCCGGGAAACGTTCTGGTGATCGCATTTCTGGTGGTGATCGTAAAGAAAGGCTATAACACTTGAAGAAAAGCTTGATGTTGTCAAGAGGTTTGAAAAAGAGGAAAGAACATGTGATATTGTGCGTGTAACGGGAATAAAGGAGTCTACTTTACGCACCATTAGAGACAATGCAGGAAAGATTAAAGCAAGCTGTATTGCTGGAAAAACCTTGAGTGCTAGCAAAAGTGTGAGATCACGGCCAAAGGAACTTGAGGAGAGGGAATGGCTTCTAAGTGTTTGGAAAGAAGATCAAACGAAAAAGCGATCTGGGACCAGCTTCCTCACCATTAAAGAGAAAGCCTTATCAATGTATGAGGTCCTAACGAAAAAAGCTGAAAATCCTGCTGATGTGATTGCCTGTACTGCTAGTAGTGGATAGTTTTCTGGTTTTAAGAACACCTATGCGTTTCATAATGTAAAGTTATGTGGTGAAGCAGCAAGTGCCGACAAAGCAAGTGCGCGGGCATATCCTCCCACTGTAAAGAAATTGATTCAGGAAGACGGCGACACCTTAGACCAAATTTTTAATTTGTCTTCTATACTGAGGGAAGTTGATAAGCAGTTGCAGCTCTTGGATATCAATGACAACAATGCAGAAAGGAGCAGGATTGCAGTTCGTGGTGTTAAATCTTTTTGGGCACCTTATGAACAGCTTCTTTGTGAAAGAAGAAAGACGGCAAAGCAGCAAACATTAGACGTCTTATTTAAGTTAACCCACAAGAGGCAGTCTGAACGAGTCTGAAGACACTGAACCACAGCCACCCACTTCTTGAATTAGACATTTTTTTTGTCCCTCCCATGCAACCAAAACTGCACCTCATGATGATGATGACAACTGTCAAATCCTGTCTGCATGACTCCTCAACCTCACCCTTCTCCCCCATCAAGTTATAATTCATATTTCTCAGTAAAGTGTAACATTTACTGTATGATTTCATTATTAGATATGAATGTAACATTTATTTAGACTGTGCTATCCTTTGTGTTAGGCTAACTACTAATTTTTATTTTATTTCGAGTAATCTGCACCTAACCCTATTTTCTCCATAAGCCCTGTTATTTCTATTGCACAAATTTTTAAAACGCGAGGCTTTACAAGAACACAACTATCGCGTTATAGCAGAACTGACTGTACTGTACAGTATATGACAAAAGGATAATGTGAGGGACTGGGGGACCGGTGGTAGTAGCGGTACCGTTCTTGCCTCGCAAGCGAGATGTCACAGGTTCGATTCCCGGGCCGGTGGAAGTTGTTTGGACTTACTTACTAGCCCCCATTAGTCCCTGTTCACCTAGCAGTAAAGTAGGTACCTGGTGTAAATCGAAAGTTGCGAATTCGTATTCAGGGAGTTGTTGGAGCTTCCGATAACTTTATGACATAAGCCACTGACTCCTCAGGCTTCTACGCCCTTAACTCATGAGACATAAAGGCAAGCATGAATTTAGCAAGCTTCCCTGTTGGGCGCTGTAAACGATTCTGCGCTTCATCTTACACAAGGATGTAGAGGGATGCCCCCCCCCCCCCCCAAAAAAAAAGGTATTCCATATACAGGTAGATACATTATGCTGCTATTTAGTGACAACAATGACCTTCTGTTTATCTTATGTCATCATTATTATGTGCACCTAGACAGGTATCTTGAGAAACAGTAATATAACTTTCCTCGTACAGTTTTAATCTTTGCCCTAATTCCTGTATGCTGCCAACACCTTTCAGACTTTAATTAGGTACATGTATTGTGCACTTCTTACAGAGATGATACACTTCTACGAGCCAGGAGACTTGTCAACATGGGTGGATGAATGAAAGATCTATACAACATCAGCCTGCTGTACTGCACACATCAGTACTAGTCTCTATAATCTCTTATGATTCATAATATGCTACATAACATTCAAATTCACAGCACTTGAGGAGTCACAGAAAGTGGTAAGCTTTTGGAAGGGGTAACTCGCATGCTTGTATGCTGTTTTATGAGATTTGTACCAAAGTACTGGCATATAGTGCACAGTAATAAGCATGTGTACTGATAGTATTAAGAACTCAAGGTATCTATATGATGATTGGGAAGGCCCAATTGATATGGAGTAGTATACTGTAAGTGAACAAGTGTAACTGGGTGTATACTGTATCTAAAGGTCATAATATTTACATCTGTGTACGATTAGTGAACATAGCTACCGCGAGTATCAGATGAACACATACGAGAGCAATGTTCTGGGAAAGGGATAAATGTATCAGACATATGTGAGGTGTTGGGGTTGATCCATAAAATATACTCCAAAGAAAATATCTTATGTACCTCGGTGTGAGCTTAATACACAACGTTACCCCATGTGACAAATAACCACGACCGTGCAATGATTCTAGAATCTTATGAATGTGTTAAATATTTGCAGTGTGGATGAATGGTCCCTATACTATACAGATTGAAGTGAGGTAGATATACCCAAGGCAAGAGCCAAGGCTTTGTTTGTTCTGGTGCCTAAAAATGCCCACAGCTACAGTTTTGGGTTAAGAGATAGCCAAAGTAATTTCCCCAGGAACTGACAAACCGGACACTTACTTTAGTATGTAATTTAGAATTAAGGTATGTAATTATAAGGTATAAAGTCACAATATATGAGAAAGTGTGTGGGGGCCCAATGAAAGTGAAAATTTAGGCAATGGTACCCCTAGGCCTATTCAGTGTGCGCAGAGGCATCGCTCTATGGCTACTAACACACAGGTCAGTGTACTACAGCTGGTACTACACCAGAGTACTTAAAGAGGCTATCTAGCATTTTATATACATCTTAAAGTTTTGCCTAATGTTATAAAGTGGCTTAATAGATTTGATAATGTTGTGTAGTGATACAAAAGCCCCTCAGGCATTATTCTCAGTCGGGCGTCACTTCTTACACACAGGTTTACCCATATATGAGCGGAGGAACGCCAGCGCTGGTCGGGGATGTGTGGCCTAGCAACCACCACTGCTCTACTTTGAGGAACCCACCTGGTGTGGTGTGTACTGCTTAGAGCCACTATGCAACCTCCATTATGAACCCAGGACCATCACACATATCAACACCCAGGATAAGAGAAAATGATTGTTTTATTTGAAGTGCTTCGCAGTTGCCACTTAAGCGACCCCATGATTCCAGACGCTGAAACAGTCCTGGCATGATTGCCTAAGAAGGACCTCATCTACCTATCAAGAGTAGTGCGAGATGGGTACCTATAATGTGTACCTTGGTGCGACGAAGGAGTTCAGTACCTATATGTGTTGAGTGTATGTTGCATTTGGTGCTATTTTGATATGTTGGTGCTAGTGAGTATTTTTGGGTGATATTGTAGGAAAGAATGACCTATGTAAGGAAGTCAATGATTTGTTATGAAGAGAGAGGACCTTAAATAATTATAGGGATAAGGTCGGGTATTTTGTTGTGGTGCAGTGACCTTGATAATCATTTGGGGAAGGTCAACTATTTTTGTATTGTGACAATGCAATATTTTTTTGGTTAGGAAATAAATTAGTTTAGTCTTGGTCAGTGTTCCACCCTTCCTTCCACTCTAGATTTGATTAATGAAAAAAAAAACGAACTCACAGTGCCTAGCTTGCTCAGTCTGCTACCTACTGCCCTGGTGGCAGCGACCTTAGAGTAAGTACAGTTTCTCCTCGACTTACGACAACCCGGACATATGACGGCCATGGTCGTATTAAATATTTTTCACATTACGTATTTTTGAGTCCCGACGTTAGTGATTGCACTGTGTACTGACAAAATTTTTGTTTGTAATTCCCTTTAAAATGGCTGGCAAGCATAAAAGTGGGAGAAGAAAAAGACACCCGTTTAGAATTTTTATGTTATTATTTTCGCCTTTCGACCTGGTCGTCGGGACGGAACCCCGTCGTAAGTAGAGGAGAGACTGTATTAAGTAACCCCCCACCCTTAGGATTAGTGACCACATTAATATGCAGTATACTACTAGCATTACTGCCTAACACTTCAGCCATTTTTCAGTTATCTTTAAAGTGAATGGCTAATCGGAGTTTGAAAAGAAAAGAAAAGCCTATAACCCACTGATAGTCACTTGTCTACAGAGTACAGTATGTAGGAGGGTCTACAGTATATACAGTGGTCCCTCGGTTAACGAGCACAATTCGTTCTAGAAGGTTGCTCGTTAACCGAAAAACTCATTAACCGAAACCATTGTTTCAACGGGTTTTTGGGTAATTGGTTCCAGCTCACCGATAATTGCCTAAAATCAACAAAAAATGCAGTAAAGTACACTTACTTTGAGGTGTGTATGTAGAAGGCTCCTGGATGATAATGATGGGAATTAGAATGGGGGTGGAGGAGAATGGAGAAGAGAAGGCATTGGGGTGGAAGAGAAGTCACCCCATAGTGTCATTTCACCCATAAAATTTTAGTTCTCTTGGTGTAATTCAAGATTATTTTCTTTAAATCAACACTGCACTGCATTATATACGGTATTGTCAAATGTAAAATAAATTTCAAATTGACCAATAATTTGCTTGGAAACGGAAAACAGCATTTAGTTGAAGAGAGTCTCAAGCAAGATGTTACCTCCACTGAAAAGACAGAGACTGACGCCTGTATGGCGTGTTGACAGGCTGTATGGCGGGCAAAAATTTAGCTACCTATACTTCAATTATGTTCAATAATTGTTAAAATGACTAAAAAATTTAATATAAAACTTTTAAAATTATTGAATATTATAAACTTCTTGATATTTACTAAAACAGTAAGGAATTTAAGCCCTACAACCGATTACTGTATTGGCGGACTAATACTACAGCTGGTGGACCGCCAAATGAAAGCGAAAACATGGTGAGGTCGGCTCGTAAAAAAATCGTTAATCGGGGGATTGCTCGTTAACCGAAGTTAAGAATCTTATGGAAGGTAACTCGTTAACCGAGGGATCACTGTACAGTAAACGGTGCTATCATAGTATGCAAGTAGTAGGCAGCTACCAAACAGGGAGATAATACCGCCTGGGAAGATATTGGAAGCATAATGTGATGTCAAATGGCAGACCCTGCAGCCATATGGCATCACAAAAATAATGACCAAGTCCCAGGTTGCTGAAATGAGTTTCTGCCTCATTTACACACAATTGTAGGGTCTGTCATTTCTCTTACTACAGTAGAACGTCGATTTAGCGCAAATCGATTATTTAAAGCGATATCCACTACAGTAAGTCCCCAAGTTACGTACATAATGGGGACCAAAAGGTTGTACTTAACTCGAAATGTACTTAACTCGAAAATCCCCCAACCCTATAATGTTATCTGGAAAATCCTGTGCTGTTTTCCAATCAGCACTCGCCGCCTCACCAGTCACTCGAACATTATGCAGCTTATTTCGCACCTTGAATCGGTTAAACCACCCATTGCTAGCATTGAATGTCACAGTATCATCAGGGTGATCTTTCTTTAGATCGTTGAAAAGACTTAGGGCTTTCTCCTGAATCATACTGAGACACCACAACAGGGGTCAAAACCTTACCAGGTACCGGCGCGCCACAGGACGGTCTGCACTCACACCTCACTCGACGTGAGTTCCGACCGGCAAAAGTAGCCGATGCGTTGTTCCGACCGGCAAAAGTCGCCGAGGGCGTTAATTTCATGTTTATGCATTTCTGTAGAGATGTTGTATTAAACATACTACAAATTGTACTATTGATTCAAACTTTTAATATCCTTGTGTTTTAACTGAATGTTTTCTCGAAGTCTACTTTTAAATTTACTCCATGGATAAAACGAAAAGATGAACGAAATAACCATCGCTGTGCGCGAGACCTGGAGTAAACAAACGTCCTGTACAGCGCCGTCCTCTCTGGGACCGGCGCGCCAGAGGACGGTAAGCTTTTGAACACTACTCTGAGACACAGAGGCTTACGTTTTTGTGTGCAGTCCTCGATCCACAGCGCTAGATTTCACATGTTCCTTGATCTTTTCTTTGCCCTTATCAATTGTATTAACAGTTGACCGACTCAGGTTAAATTTGCGGGCAACATTGGTCAACTTTTCACCACTTTCAAGCAGTTTTATTATGTCCATTTTTACCTCTAGTGAGATTGCTTGACGTTTCGTAGCACTCCCACTGGCTTCACCACTCTTACGCTTTACACCAGTCATTGCACACAGAGTAAAGTGTACAAAATAGGGCAGAAATTCACAGGAGAAGTACTGTATGCACAATGACCACACTTGTTGTTTTGGTGCGTCTAGCGTGTCGTCTGCATGGTCAGTGATAGTGGCGGCGCGGTGCGGCTGGCTCGCCCGCCAAATTTAAAAATTGCTCGCCCTTTTAAGACAATATTTTTGCAATTAAAGACTTCAGAAACGATGTACGTATCGGCCGTTTGTACGTAATTCGGATGTACGTAATTCGGGGACAAACTGTATTAAGAAAAATGTTTTAATTTAAGAAGAATCTTTCCTATTTTGCACGAGACAATCAAGGTGCATCATATTTTAAATTTTGCACCTAATGTTTCCCACCAGACGCGTCTCTGGACACGCTACACGACTGCCCGCCACCCTCCCATATCCTCAGTTCTCACGCTGACGCTCTAGTGAACGGACATACTGTGTGACACTATCTCTTCTACAACGTGTATCAACCATCACCATTATGTCCACGAGGCCAGCTACTACATCATTAACTACCCCACAGGCCAAGAAATCAAGGCAAGCAATTACACTGGAGCAGAAAATCAAGGTGCTGGAAGCACTGCAGCGTGGAAATGGTGCTTCAAGTGTGGACGTCAATACTGTCGGAGAGCTCTGTCCTCACTATAAAGCTCAACGAGAAGAAAATTAGAGCAGCCTATGCTTCACTATATGTTGCTATGTATGGTGAGATGGAAGAAGCACTTAAGTTATGGGTAGAAGGCATGGAGCGACGAAAACTTCCTCTCACTGGCCCCAAGCTGCAAAACCAAGCCTACGAAATACAGTCTTGGATACTTGAAAAGGAAGGGAAGTCCATCAAAGACAGTAAGTTCACAGCAAGTACAGGCTGGCTGTACAAATTTATCAAAACGACGGGGCTACGGAATGTGACGCTTTCAGGTGAAGCTGCAGCTGCCGATGCGGAGGCGGCTGAGGATATGAAGAAAGTTATGAAGGATATACCATTAGAAAATGGTTATTCTTGCCAAGTGTGGATTTGTGATGAAACTGGACTGTATTGGAAAAGAATGCCCAAGAAAACCTATCTAATGAAGAGTGAAGAAAAAGCACCAGGGTTTAAGGTCAACAAGGGCAGACTGACGATTCTCCTCATGACGAACGCATCAGGCACCGCACGAATGAAGCCACTCGTCATCCACCACTCGGCTAGACCTCATGCCTTGTAAGATGTGCAAATCTCGAAACTTCCTGTAATTTGGCGATCAAACAAGTAGTCATGGATGACTTCTGATATTTTCAATGAGTGGCACATTAGTCATGCCACCCCATTCATCAAAAATGTTAAAAAAAAAAATTGAACCTTAGCGACAAGGCCTTGGTTCTCATGGACAACGCATCTAGCCACTCCAAACACCTGTGCAGTGTGAATATTGACGTAAACTTGACCTTTTTCCCTCCGAAAGTGACTTCACTTATTCAGCCACTAGATCAAGGTGTTATTGCCTTGTTCAAGAGATATTATCTCAAGAATACCTTGAGGCAAATGGTTGAAGCTATGAACAAGGACAACAATATGACTGCAGCAACGTTTTGGAAGAGCTACACCAACAAAGATGCCATAACTAACATCACACTTGCGTGGAAAAGTGTGCCAGAAACTGCACTAAATGGAGTGTGGCGTAATCTGTGGCCTGAGGTAGTCCATGGTTTCAAGGGCTTTAATGAAGGCAAGGACGTGAAAGACATTATGAAGCTCATTAAGAAAGTGAGACGTGATTCAGGATTTCAAGAAATCCAAGAAGAGGATGTGACTGAACTGCTTGTTAGCATGGAGGATCCTCTCACTTCTGAGGAAGTCTTGGAGATAGCGAAAAAACATGAGGAAGAAGAGGAAGCAACAGATAAGCCCCAAACAGTGGGGAAGGAACTGACAATTCCTAAGCTGAGGGAGTTTAGGCAGCACGTCACTTCTGCCACCCAGTCTGCACTGCAACATGACCCTGATATGGAACACAGTATGCAAGTGGTGGAGGAGTTGAATCGGGCTGCATCTACGTACTCTCAGCTGCTAGATCAACTGATTATGGCCCAGCAACAGAAGAAAATCACCTCATTCTTCCGTCCATTAACCTCATCAGGTGAGTTTGTTATGAAACCTAATGTTTATTGCTTGGAAAAATACATTAAATTTTGGGTATACGATATGTAATAATTACGTGGTAGAAATTCAATACGTAATTTAATAAATGTTTTCCATTCCTTCAGCTCCTGAGGTAGCTGGCCCATCTACGTCTGGGCAGACACGTCCGTCATCCAGTGTTTCCCGCATGTCAGATGTGTCAACAGCAGGGTTGGAAAAAATCATGATTTAAAAAAAAAATAAAAAAAATTGATGTATTTAATTTAAATCGGATTTTTTTTATTTAAATCAAATTTTTAAATTTTTTAGTAATAGCATTAAAACAGTATTTTTAAACCGTAAAAACAGTATTTTTCAACCAAAGCTTATTCAGGATAATAAACAGAAAATTGGCATCAAGATATTTATGCAGTGTACAAATCCATATGTAGAAGAAATTCTCTCAACCCCTGCTGATTATGCAACAGCTGTAAATAATTGCCTAGGAACATCCACTACATTTTCTGTCATATCATTGGCAAAATACTGCCACCAAGCAAGGGGTGAGAGATATTACATCATCTTTACCAAAATAGACCTCTTTAAATGGTGCACTTCTTCCATGGAAGGACACTAATGTTGAAAGGAAATGTGGAAGAGACTCACACATACTGTTCTGAAATGTCTCGCTGCTCAGGAGTCAGATGTCTGCCCTGATACCTTGGATCTATCACATTAGCTAGAAAATGGGCAGGTGTCAATGCTACTTTGATTTTTTTTTTTTTTTAATTATCCATATCCTTCTTATCTGTTAAATACTCCTTAATATCAGTTTTCCCAGATTTCTACAGCATCACTTAATAGGGTATGTTCTCTCTGGACACAGTCCAATGCCACAGCAATAGGCTTAAGTCTCTCTAAATGGTCTTCTGCAGTTCTTTTTAATGCCATATTAACTTTCCTTTCAATTTTCTTATCAATGTCTTCACTAATTTCATTGCACACTTTGACAAGGGTCTCCCAGTTCTTTAAATAAGATTCAATAGAATCTGTCACTGTGTTCCATCGTGTGTCTGATGGCATTACCTGTACTAGCATTGTTCCTCCTGCTCTTCTATATAAAGATCCTGGGATGTGATGATTTCTGAAGTACTTAATGATTTCTGAAGTACCTAATGATTTCAGTAATGTGCTCCTTAATGTTCTTGATTTGCAGGTCTTGTGAAAGCAAATTTAACAGGTGTGCAGAGCAACCATATGTTATACCCTGAATGGATTGGTCTTGTCCGAATTCACTTCTCATTTTTGCCATATTAGCAGCATTATCTGTTACACAGCTTCTTACTGTGCATCCAAATTTGTCTTCACACTTTTTTGTAGCACATTCAGCTAATTTCAACAGATATTCAGCTGTGTGTCTTGATTCTGTGTCTATAGAGTCAACAAGATAAATACGGTTGTCCGCTGTTAAAGTTATACATACTATAGGCTCATTATGGACATTACTCCATCCATCCATAGAATATCTGAATATGTATAGCCTAGTGCCTACAGCCTGTTCACTCTAACTATGCAAAAATTTACAGCCCTTGCTCCTTATTGACTGATATATAATGCCAGGAGAAGAGAATACTACAGTTCTTCTGAATTTCAATAGTATTTATTATCTTAGTTAACAATATATTTCATGTAAATATATACATTAATAATGAGACCTTATGATATGATCAAAGTTTCGCAAAACTGGAGAGAACAGTACATAATTATGTAAATCCAAATAATGTTATTAGCCTGCTGCATTGCATATACAGTACCTGTACTTTTCAATCATGTAGACTAAAAAGAAAAACGTTATTAGTAAAAAAAAATCATTTTGATTTAAATCATGATTTTTTTACTCTGATTTAAATCAATTTAAATCATGTGATTTAAATCATTTGATTTAAATCATAACAACCCTGGTCAACAGCCACACCACTAGACAGTGATGAGCTGGTCAAGTTGGGCTCTGCTTCCTCAGAGGATGAATTGCCTAACTAAAGGCGATTGACTCACCCACCAAAGCGTCTGTTTAACTTTGTTTACAGTGGAGGAAACATCTTGTTTGTCGCTCTATTGAACACATTATTTTTACGTTTTTACATTACAATTATTGGTCATTCAGAAATTTAATTAACATATTGATAATATATAGTGCAGTGTTGATTTAAATAAAATAATCTTTAATTACAGTTAGTGAACTTAAAATTTTATTGGTGAAATTACTGTACAGTATTGCATCCAGCATGGGTCCAAAGAAATCTAGAAAGGCGATTTCAATTCAAATGAAACAGGAAATTATTAAGAAACATGAAGAAGGCATTAGAACCAATGTACTGAGCAAAGAATATGGCATGTCGGCATCAACTGTCTACAATTATTGCTCAGAAAGACAAATTTAAAGAAGTGAAAGTGAGAGATAAATCTACCAGAGTGCTTAAAGGTAGATCATTAATTGCAGAAACAGAGGTTACTTCTTATTTGGATTAAAGAAAAACAAATGAAAGGAGATTCCATTTCTATTGAATACATTTGTATTCAGTAGAACATTTGAAGGAAGATCAACCTAGTTCTTCTGAAACAGAGTTTGGAGAGCTTAGGACCAGCAAAGGCTGGTTCGATAAGTTCAAGAAAAGAAGTGCCATTTATAGTGTTGTTAGGCATGGTGAAGCTGCCAGTGCAGATAAAGACAGAGCTGAAAAATTTGTAGTAGAGTTCAAGGAACTGATGGATGAAGAGAATTATCTTCCACAGTAAGTTTTCAATGTGGATGAAACCGGGCTGTTCTGGAGGAGGCTTCTTTACAGGGGCATAAACCCATGAAGGACCGTCTCATTCTATTGCTTGGTGCCAATGTTTCAGGGGATTTCCGACTGAAGCCTATGCTTGTATACCACTGAGAACCACAGGGTGTTCAAGCAACAAAAGGTGGCAAGAGGACAACTTGGAGTTTATTGAAAGTCAAACCCTAAGGCATGGGTAACGAGACAGCTCTTTAATGAATGGGCAGTTGAGGTGTTTTGCCTGTGAAGAGTTACCTAACCACCAATAAACTTCCTTTAAAGAATCTTCTCCTTCTGGATAATGCCCCTGGTCATGACCCCGAACTTGCCAACACTTTGGAGGCTCGATTTGACTGTCAAAGTGTTGTTTTTGCCTCCCAACACTACATCAATTATGCAGCCAATGGACCAAAATGTAATCAGCAACTTCAAGAAGCTGTACATGAAGAAAATGTTCAGAAGGTGTCATCAGGCAACTACCACTGATCCTGATCTATCACTGGCACAGTTCTGGAAGACAATACAAGATCCTGGAGGATGTAAAATTGATCATGTCAGCATGGCAAGAAGTCTCCATTCGATCCCTGAATTCTGCATGGAAAGCACTGTGGCCAACAACAGTCCATGATTTTGAGGGATTTGAGGAAGAAACGGAGTTTAACAAGGAGATTGTGTCCAATGGTCAGTCAATGGAACTGGAAGTGGAGGATGATGATGTTGAAGAGCTTGTGATGTCTCATGAGCAGGAACTTACTCCTGAAGACTTGAAATAAATGGACGAGATGCTAGAAACAGACAGTGGTGAGGAGGAAAAGGAAAGTGATGACCATACGTCTTCTTCAGGCTTAAAAGATGTTGTTCATCACTGGGACATGTTCAGGAAACTGACTTCAAGGCACCCTGATGTGGAAACAACAGAACCGATTTTGAGTAGTGTGGAGGATAAAGTGGTCTCCTCCAAGAACCAGCTAATGATCAGGAGGAGAAATGCCCCACAACGAGTAAGTGACAGTTTCTTCTCTAAAAGGCAGTGGGAGAAAGATGCTTCCCCTGTGATCCTATTCAAAAAGGAGAGAGGATTTTCCTGTTGGAGAA
Source organism: Homarus gammarus (assembly GCA_958450375.1). Lineage (NCBI taxonomy): Eukaryota > Metazoa > Arthropoda > Malacostraca > Decapoda > Nephropidae > Homarus > Homarus gammarus. Next base: position 227,179 of record CAUDMG010001260.1, on the reverse strand, counting down.
TCTGTCAGTCCAGAGGTTCCTGACATTATTATGGAAGGTGACTCACCTTTCATGAAGCATTAAAATGTTTCTCCTCCACTCCCACTTCCTTCTCCACCCCCCACTTCTAATTCCCATCAGCATCATCAACCAGGAGCCTTCTACATACACACCTTAAAGTACTTAAGTGAACTTTACTGCATTTTTTTTTAATTTGTATGTACTTTTCTGTGAGCTGGAACCAATTGCCCAATATCCCATTGAAACAATGGATTCGGTTAACGAACGACCCTCTGGAACGAATTGTGTTCGTTAACCGAGGGACCACTGTATATATTGTTTCTCACCACTGATCTTTTTTATGGTTCTTTATATTATTATTATTACAGTGTTATTGCTTTGTTATTATTATTTTAATGTTATTTTTAATTGTGTATTTTCATTATAAATTTTAATTACTATGACTTAATAGTTACATTTTCGCCCCCAAGCCCTGATGTGGGTCCATGACCTGTGCCCGGGTGGGCTAATACCCATAAATAAATAAATAAATAAAAATCTGCCAAGCCGGAGTTGGTCTACCTGGCCTCTACGGATATATTTTCACTGTAGCGTCCATTAACCCAAATTAACTAGCCAAACAATCTATCCTAACCTAACCTAGGTTAGGTTAATGGATGTTAGTGTAAATATCCCGGTAGACAACTCTAGCTCGGTAGGTTACGAGGAAACGAGAAAAAAAGTATTTAAATAAACAAGGTAACTGACAGGCAAAAACAGGTTCCCTAGTCTGAAAAGTATCCTAGTGGCGATGTGAAGCATAAACCCCAAATTTAATAAGTGTGCATAAAAAATAGTTTATAACATATCTGGACATAGTTACAAGTAAAATAAAAATGGCCCATTATTATAATAAAGGTCACGGTGTTTTTCGAAATAAAAACGGCCAGAAGTTACTTATACAGAAGAGGAAAGAGAAACGTAGATTGGTCCTAAGAAGAGGCCATAGGTTTGGTGTTCACGGGGATGGGGGGACTGGTATCCTAACCTTACATATCCCCTTTACCGAGAGATGGTGTCCACACACTATGCTTACTAAACAAGTGCTCATCACAAGTACTGCGTGTCTGCAACGTCCTTCACAGAGCTCGAGAAATATTCTACCACAACCAAAGTAACTTCCTGGTATCAAGGCCTGGTATTCTAAAAAAAAAAAAAAAACCCTATGTATACATCACTATTTTAAGCTACATAATTAAGCATTATAAAATTTATACGACAAAGTATTGGTAAATGACAATGCTCTGGGTCCAAGACTTCCGGCAAGTAACATGAGCGACTGGAGTAGGACTGTCCGACTGAGAGGTGAGGACCAGGGTAGCGACAACCATCTCCCGTCTTGCCACCAACTGATGCCAGCGGTTTTTCCTTTACCGTCGATTACAAATGGATGTTAACGGTCATGATAGGGTAACTGCACGAACAGTAAGTATATTTTACAGCAGAAATGTGACAAGACCGCACAACGTTTGAGGTACCCCTAAACTGGAAGTCTGGCAACCTGACCTAATAGCCTATTAGGTAGGTTTCCATAAATATTTGGCCCGTGACCTGCTACGAACCCATGTCTGCAACCAGTTGTAGTGAAAAAACAAACAAAAACAAAACATTCTCTCCACCATTCATAACAAGGTACTACGAAACTTTACTTACTCTTTCAAGTGATGTCTGGTCCTCGAGTTTAAGACATTCCACTATTTACAATTTCTAAAACAAAGTTGAGAACAAGTTTTCTCAGATTTGATATTCACTGAAGTCAGTAGTGCAAGAGGTACACTCAGTGAGACTGGCGATGCTCACAATTCAACGCTACAGGTGGACTCGAAGCCACCAAGAGACTGTCTCATGTTTGCCACAAACCTTCGACCGGCGGTACCCTGCCGACTCCGCTACCACCCTAACCCCCAAGAGGTTGACCCCACCCACTTGCCCCTCCCACCATATGTGCCCAGCCCCTCCCCCCACCCGACCTGATCCCGCCCAGAACTCGTGACGTCACATCCTTGTATGACGTCACAAGTACGCCAGGTAACCCACATCTTGCATTCTCTACCCTTGTTTACAGACTGTGCTATGACCCCCACCAACAGATATAAAACACCATTAGTAACCTCTATGTAAAACGTGGTAAATTATAATATTTATGGAAAGGTAAAAGCTCAAATATTTAGTTAATAAGAATACCTGCTGGCGTCCTTAGTCATAAGTTGGCAACTACATGTGCCCTATTTCTGGATACTGCTAACACAAGTGACACACATCATGCCGAGTGCCATGCTGCCGTACATGCCAACTAGCAGAAACCATACTTAATGTACCACACGTACAGTAGGTACCGCCACGCTTACCTGCACTACTCATTCATTAGCTGTAAATTTGCAAATAACTCTTGTTATACCACAAGGTTGACGGGTACACAAAACTATCTCACCCAAACCCTGTACAGTACCGCCTTGCTCCCTGCCTAATCATGGTGGTTCCAATCTCCATCAACGCCACTAATTGCAAATGAATCTCAGGAGATAGGTCACCGTAATACAGGATGGAGATAGAATCATTGGAAAGATTTCAGAGGAGAATGACAAGACTAATCCCGGGCATTAGGAACCTTGAGTAGAGAGACAGGTTAAAGCATCTTAATTTGCACTCCATCGAGAGACGTAGAGCGAGGGGCGACCTGATAGAGGTGTATAAATGGAAATCAGGGCTAAACAAAGGGGACATTACAAACGTACTCAAACTATCCAACCAGGAGCGAACTCGTAACAATGGTTTTAAATTAGACAAATTTAGATTTAGGCGTGAAATAGGTAAACACTGGTTTGGAAACAGTAGTGGATGAATGGAACAAGTTACCAAATATCACATTAACTCGAATACGCTGAATAGCTTCAAACATAGGTTGGATGCTTATATGAGCAATAGGGGTTGGGTGTAAACAGGACAGCCCAGTATGGGCCAATAGGCCCGCTGCAGTTTCCTCCATTCTTATGTTCTGTCACCAACGCAGGTAAATTAACAGGACCCTTGATATGTTTGGGCCGACTAACTCTACCGCATGCCACCTGGATACCGTGTGTGTGTGTGCGCGTTTTCGTAGGAAACTGATTTTCTTTTGGTAAAACAAGTGAACATTCCAGTTTCAGAGACCGGTAAGTATAGTAAATTAATAACATCGGAGAGACAGACACCCTGGAGACAGACTCACTAAGACACTACTTCAGATCAAGTTCAGACAATTTTAGATAATACCGTTGTTCTTTAAGTTAGGAGAGTAGTTACAGCTCCTGTTACGAGAACAAAAACGAAAACATATCTTTAAAAATCCGGTCCTTAATCTTAATCTAGTATCAAGGCCACAATCTAGCTCGTAAAGACTTCCCCACAGCATCTCTCTCAAGCTGCACTAATCGAAGGAAAAGCACAAAAACACAGCAATACTGGGTGTGGCTGGATCTGATCTGATCTGACCTGACCTGACCTGAAGGATGGAGCACACCTGCATTGCCCCAAGCTACTGTCCTGGCCACACACCTGCCCAACCCGCTCCAGCCCAAACTAGCACGAACTGATTGCTACAAGAACAGCCCAGTCCTAACCATTGTAAAAATTATCAACACCTAATTATTATATATCATATTTGTATCACTTATGTTACTTGTACATCATTTGTAAATCAAAAGACCCATTCCCCAATTAAGTAATTGTATATTTTCAGCCTTTCGGCTGCCATGCTTTTTCAATAAACCGTTTATTATTATTATTAATCCATATGACTCCACCATACAGGTACAGACCAAAACTCATTTGACAGTTTAGGAGTTACATTATTAAGTTTGTTAGGTGAAGTTAGGTTAGTTTTGTCCAGCGAATATTTGTCATATCCCATCATATACCCCTAACTTTAAGCTGGCCCGCGGAGGATGGTAACACCACTGTTACCTGACCCATCCTACCCATTACCGGGGGGGGGGGGGGGGGCTAATACAACCTACTCTCACTTTGATTACCGTTAACTAACCAGTTCCTCATTAATATTAATCGCTTCTACCCTGACAATAGTTTCAATAATTAGCACTGAAATATATTAAATGGTATATAATTTAGTACGTACTCGAAGACCACACCCAAGCCACCAAGAAACACTGAAAAATATGTCCTTTCCAACGACAACTTCGACAAGGCTTTATCGAGAAGGAATGTTGGTGCCCTCCACCACCCTCTCCTCCCACTCCACCCCTTCCGGCTTCCACCAACACCACTTGTTACTCTTGTAGTCATCAATCACCACAAACGTAGGTTTGCTCTAGGCTGCATTAATTAATTTAAAAATAAAATCAACATAAATCAGTCACAAAATTTTGATCTAGGCACCACCAAAGAGATTGGTAAATGACTACTAGTGTTGTCCATCATGGTAATGTCTTCGTTGCACCAGAATTCAATGTTGACATTTTGCCATCACCCTTTACTACCTTTCGCACAAAGAAACAAATGACTACAAAAGAATAAATAAATACATCCGCCTGAAGTATGTTGCGTGATTGTGTAAACATCAACTGAATGTGGAAACCACCTGGAACTACTACCTGTGTACTGCCAATGTCAATTTGAAGACTGATCGGTCAACACCGTACAAAATATACCGTATTTACTTTCTCTTGTAAGGGAGTGTCACCCACACATGATTACAATGTCCCACTTTGGCTACACCTAGATGGTTCTTGCTATATGTAACCTAGAGATAAATGGTACGATCAAAAAGTAAATCCCCGGAAAGACCAGAACGTATTTTCCTAATAAGCAACTAACCGGCCAGCCCTCGTCCTCCCACTCCGTCTCTACATAACGCTCGTCCAACTGAAGTACAACGACAAAAGTAGTGTCGCGGTTTTGTCCGAAGAATAAATAACTCGTGAAACGTTATGAGAGCCCCCTACCACAAGGCAGAGCGCACCAAAAGTTTAACCCTTCGGCATATGTTTTCACCAAATTTCGCGACACGACTTTTGTCTTTCATTGTACTTAAATGACAAAGATCTGTTAACAAGAGAAAGGAACAGTTGCTGGAAAAATTGCCATTTACAAGTCTGAAATATTCTGCCATCACTAAGTATACCAGCTAGTTCAAAACAGACTCGCCAAATGAGGTAAATCCGTAAAGGTGGCTCTATTCACATCATACGCTGGGTAAATGCCCCCCCCCCCCCCAATCAAAATACTTGCATACGAGTTTATTGTAAAACCTTTTATTCTCTGCTTACAGTGAGATTCATAAATCGATAAGAATATCAGAGGAAATGGCGACTTTAAATAAAACTTTACAAAGGGCATTACAATTATACCCCCCCACAATTTCCAGGTCTATTACTACGAGTGAGGGGCATCGAGTGTGTGTTGTGGGGTCCTGGAAGACAGGGTTCAAGAGAGGACCACAAGATGACCTTCACTGCACTTAGGAGCATAACCTGTCCCTTTTAACTCTGGGCATCACGCCGCCCTTCCCCGCTTCCCATAGCACTTGTCTAATACACGATCGATCGATGGGATGGAGAGAAGAGAGCCTATTGGCTCAGGAAGATGGTGTAGGTGGAAGGTAAAAGTTGGGAAGTGGGAAATAAAGAGGGAGATCGATAGCTGATGGGCTGTCCACCTTGCGGGGACGAGGTTAAATCTGCCATGCCAGCAGTTCATGTCCACTACAGCAAGGGAAGGGAAGCCAAGCTAATCTAAGCTAGGTAGACTATGGTGTTTGGGGAGGGCGGCCCTCCGTGTCCTTTAAGTCTTCTTCGTTTTTATTTAGTGTATACTGGTTCTGGTTTGTCAAATGTTATGCTCTAATACATCTACATTACTGACATCTATATATAAGCCCCCCCCCCCACCATTTACTACTTTACTGTCACTCGGAATCGAATGACGATCATCCAGCTATGATACAATGATCGAGTTATTAATTATGTCACCTTCGTTGTTGAGCTCCGAGGTGACTTAGAGAGGCCGACATGGGACCGGCAGGACCGTTCACAGATGTTGCACGTATGGAGAGCTACACCTAGTGCGGGAGGGGAGGCGGTAGCATCTTTCTGGCGTTGGCCTGCCTCGGAATGCAGTCAGGCTAACTAGAAAGTACTAGCATCCTCTCGTGTGGTGCTCCTCCAAGCGTTACGGTGTGATGTGACTGTGGAGTAATCGTCTCCCAGGTGAGGGGGTCGATTCCATACTTTTTCAGGTTTGTCTTAAGACTATCCATATACCTTTTCAGCTGCCCGCCAGCATTACATTAGGTGACTGTAAAGTAGCTGCTTTGACAGTCTACTGTCGTCCATGCAATTAACATGGCCAGTTCAACGTAGTTGTTCATGGACAATGGTAGCCTCGATGATCCTACAGTTGATGTCCACGAGAATACTGGCATTTGTTTTCTGGTCTTCCCAGCTAACTCGGAAAATGGAACGTAGACTACGTTGGTGAAAGTTTTCAAGTGCTTTGAGGTGCCTCCTGTATGTGACCCATGTCTCGCCGCCATATAGCAAGGTGGGGAGGACCACTGCCCAATATACATGCAAATTTGTAGATAATTTCAGCTCCCTACAGCTGAAGCCACGGGTGCAGAGTCTGCCAAAGGTTTGGGATGCACATCTGATCCGATGCTGAATCTCTTCATCGATGTCCGCGGTGGACAGGTGGAAGCCAAGACACTGGAAGTGGGTAACAGAGAGGGTGGTACTGTTAAGCTGGATGAATGGTGGAGGTGAGGCTAAACCACGGACAGGCTGAAAGATAATCCGAGTCATATGTAGTCACCTCAAGGCCGAATTGTGAATACAGATGTGCATCTGCGTAGGAGATCAGGATCTTCTGTAGGTTGCATTCAGTGTGAGCGACAAGGGTGAGGTCGTCAGCATAGTGAAGTTCAGTAATGGAAGCTGCAAACACCTTTGTTCCTGCCCCACACACACACGTCGACACTCCCTCCCCCCACACACGCCATCGACACTCCCCCCCTCCCCCCACACACGCTATCGACACTTCCCCGCAACACACACGCCACTCTCCCTCCCCCCACAAACGCCATCGACACTCCACCCCCCTACACACACGCCATCGACACTTCCCCTCCAACACACACGCCATCGACACCCCCGTACACGTCATCGACACACACACCCCCCCCCCCCCCCAACACCTTCAGGAGCCACTCTGACTTACACTACAACAACCAATATAGCGGAAGAAGTTAACGTCAGTCACAACCAATATAGCGGAAGAGGTTAACGTCAGTCACAACCAATATAGCGGAAGAGGTTAACGTCAGTCACAACCAATATAGCGGAAGAGGTTAACGTCAGTCACAACCAATATAGCGGAAGAGGTTAACGTCAGTCACAACCAATATAGCGGAAGAGGTTAACGTCAGTCACAACCAATATAGCGGAAGAGGTTAACGTCAGTCACAACCAATATAGCGGAAGAGGTTAACGTCAGTCACAACCAATATAGCGGAAGAGGTTAACGTCAGTCACAACCAATATAGCGGAAGAGGTTAACGTCAGTCACAACCAATATAGCGGAAGAGGTTAACGTCAGTCACAACCAATATAGCGGAAGAGGTTAACGTCAGTCACAACCAATATAGCGAAGAGGTTAACGTCAGTCACAACCAATATAGCGGAAGAGGTTAACGTCAGTCACAACCAATATAGCGAAGAGGTTAACGTCAGTCACAACCAATATAGCGAAGAGGTTAACGTCAGTCACAACCAATATAGCGAAGAGGTTAACGTCAGTCACAACCAATATAGCGAAGAGGTTAACGTCAGTCACAACCAATATAGCGAAGAGGTCACACCGCAGGTTAACGTCAGTCACAACCAATATAGCGGAAGAGGTTAACGTCAGTCACCACCATATAGCGGAAGAGGTTAACGTCAGTCACAACCAATATAGCGGAAGAGGTTAACGTCAGTCACAACCAATATAGCGGAAGAGGTTAACGTCAGTCACAACCAATATAGCGGAAGAGGTAAAGAGGTTAACGTCAGTCACAAAGGAATAACGCAGTCAACCAATATAGCGGAAGAGGTTAACGTCAGTCACAACCAATATAGCGGAAGAGGTTAACGTCAGTCACAACCAATATAGCGGAAGAGGTTAACGTCAGTCACAACCAATATAGCGGAAGAGGTTAACGTCAGTCACAACCAATATAGCGGAAGAGGTTAACGTCAGTCACAACCAATATAGCGGAAGAGGTTAACGTCAGTCACAACCAATATAGAGGAAGAGGTTAACGTCAGTCACAACCAATATAGCGGAAGAGGTTAACGTCAGTCAACCAATATAGCGGAAGAGGTTAACGTCAGTCACAACCAATATAGCGGAAGAGGTTAAAAGTAACTTGCTTAAAATAAAGTTTACAGAATTCTCTTCCCACAACAATGCAGAGAACTTGTGTAATGCCGAAATGTACACCACGCAACTCTTGACGGCTTTAAAAGAAGTCGCCCTTGTTGCCTCCCCGGCCTACAATACTGCCGTTTCCTCATTTCGCCTCCGCCCACCTCCCCCCTGGCAAGCAACAGCCTCCACACAAGCGATCTGCTGCTTTACAGAGTTCCCGCCTTCTGGTAACTTTATTTCGCAACACTAGACAATTATTCGTATTTACCGGTAAATGGCTTGCTTGCTGACCGTTGTATGAAGGTAGAAGCAGGGGGTAGAGACAAGTGGGGGGGAGGGGGTAGAGACAAGTGGGGGGAGGGGGTAGAGACAAGTATGGGGGGGGGAGGGGTAGAGGCAAGTGGGGGGGGAGGGGGAGGGGGGTAGAGGCAAGTGGGGGGGGAGGGGTAGAGACAGTGGGGGGGGAGGGGTAGAGACAAGTGGGGGGGGGGAGGGGGTAGAGACAAGTGGGGGGGGGAGGGGGTAGAGACAAGTGGGGGGGGGGAGGGGGGAGAGACAAGTGGGGGGGGGGAGGGGGTAGAGACAGTGGGGGGGGAGGGGGAGAGACAGTGGGGGGGGGAGGGGGTAGAGACAAGTGGGGGGGGGGGAGGGGGCAGAGACAAGTGGGGGGGGGGGGGAGGGGGCAGAGACAAGTGGGGGGGGGGGAAGGGGGCAGAGACAAGTGGGGGGGGGAAGGGGGCAGAGACAAGTGGGGGGGGGAGGGGGCAGAGACAAGTGGGGGGGGGAAGGGGGCAGAGACAAGTGGGGGGGGAAGGGGGCAGAGACAAGTGGGGGGGGGGAAGGGGGCAGAGACAAGTGGGGGGGGGAAGGGGGCAGAGACAAGTGGGGGGGGGAGGGGGCAGAGACAAGTGGGGGGGGGAAGGGGGCAGAGACAAGTGGGGGGGGGGAAGGGGGCAGAGACAAGTGGGGGGGGGAAGGGGGCAGAGACAAGTGGGGGGGGGAAGAGGGGGCAGAGACAAGTGGGGGGGGAAGGGGGCAGAGACAAGTGGGGGGGGGAAGGGGGCAGAGACAAGTGGGGGGGGGAAGGGGGGTAGAGAGACAAGTGGGGGGGAGGGGGTAGAGACAAGTGGGGGGGGGGAAGGGGGTAGAGACAAGTGGGGGGGGGGAAGGGGGTAGAGACAAGTGGGGGGGGGGAAGGGGGTAGAGACAAGTGGGGGGGGGGAAGGGGGTAGAGACAAGTGGGGGGGAGGGGGTAGAGACAAGTGGGGGGGGAGGGGGTAGAGACAAGTGGGGGGGGAGGGGGTAGAGACAAGTGGGGGGGAGGGGGTAGAGACAAGTGGGGGGGGGTAGAGACAAGTGGGGGGGGAGGGGGTAGAGACAAGTGGGGGGGAGGGGGTAGAGACAAGTGGGGGGGGAGGGGGTAGAGACAAGTGGGGGGGGGGGAGGGGGTAGAGACAAGTGGGGGGAGGGGGGTAGAGACAAGTGGGGGGGAGGGGGTAGAGACAAGTGGGGGGGGAGGGGGGTAGAGACAAGTGGGGGGGGGGGAGGGGGTAGAGACAAGTGGGGGGGGAGGGGGTAGAGACAAGTGGGGGGGGAGGGGGTAGAGACAAGTGGGGGGGGAGGGGGTAGAGACAAGTGGGGGGGAGGGGGTAGAGACAAGTGGGGGGGGAGGGGGTAGAGACAAGTGGGGGGGGAGGGGGGTAGAGACAAGTGGGGGGGGAGGGGGTAGAGACAAGTGGGGGGGGAGGGGGGTAGAGACAAGTGGGGGGGAGGGGGTAGAGACAAGTGGGGGGGGAAGGGGGTAGAGACAAGTGGGGGGGGAAGGGGGTAGAGACAAGTGGGGGGGGAAGGGGGTAGAGACAAGTGGGGGGGGAAGGGGGTAGAGACAAGTGGGGGGGGGAAGGGGGTAGAGACAAGTGGGGGGGGGAAGGGGGTAGAGACAAGTGGGGGGGGGAAGGGGGTAGAGACAAGTGGGGGGGGGAAGGGGGGAGAGACAAGTGGGGGGGGGAAGGGGGTAGAGACAAGTGGGGGGGGGAGGGGGCAGAGACAAGTGGGGGGGGAGGGGGCAGAGACAAGTGGGGGGGGAGGGGGCAGAGACAAGTGGGGGGGGGAGGGGGCAGAGACAAGTGGGGGGGGGAGGGGGCAGAGACAAGTGGGGGGGGAGGGGGCAGAGACAAGTGGGGGGGGAGGGGGCAGAGACAAGTGGGGGGGAGGGGGCAGAGACAAGTGGGGGGGGAGGGGGCAGAGACAAGTGGGGGGGAGGGGCAGAGCAGTGGGGGGGAGGGGCAGAGACAAGTGGGGGGGGAGGGGGCAGAGACAAGTGGGGGGGGGAGGGGGCAGAGACAAGTGGGGGGGGAGGGGGCAGAGACAAGTGGGGGGGGAGGGGGCAGAGACAAGTGGGGGGGGAGGGGGCAGAGACAAGTGGGGGGGGAGGGGGCAGAGACAAGTGGGGGGGGAAGGGGGCAGAGACAAGTGGGGGGGGGAGGGGGCAGAGACAAGTGGGGGGGGAGGGGGCAGAGACAAGTGGGGGGGGAAGGGGGCAGAGACAAGTGGAGGGGGAAGGGGGCAGAGACAAGTGGGGGGGGGAAGGGGGCAGAGACAAGTGGGGGGGGGGAAGGGGCAGAGACAAGTGGGGGGGGGAAGGGGGCAGAGACAAGTGGGGGGGGGAGGGGGCAGAGACAAGTGGGGGGGGGAAGGGGGCAGAGACAAGTGGGGGGGGAAGGGGGCAGAGACAAGTGGGGGGGGGGAAGGGGGCAGAGACAAGTGGGGGGGGGAAGGGGGCAGAGACAAGTGGGGGGGGGGAAGGGGCAGAGACAAGTGGGGGGGGAAGGGGGCAGAGACAAGTGGGGGGGGGAAGGGGGCAGAGACAAGTGGGGGGGGGGGAAGGGGGCAGAGACAAGTGGGGGGGGAAGGGGGCAGAGACAAGTGGGGGGGGGAAGGGGGCAGAGACAAGTGGGGGGGGGAAGGGGGCAGAGACAAGTGGGGGGGGGAAGGGGGCAGAGACAAGTGGAGGGGGGGAAGGGGGCAGAGACAAGTGGGGGGGGGAAGGGGCAGAGACAAGTGGGGGGGGAAGGGGGCAGAGACAAGTGGGGGGGGGAAGGGGGCAGAGACAAGTGGGGGGGGGAAGGGGGCAGAGACAAGTGGGGGGGGGAAGGGGGCAGAGACAAGTGGGGGGGGGAAGGGGGCAGAGACAAGTGGGGGGGGGAAGGGGGCAGAGACAAGTGGGGGGGGGAAGGGGCAGAGACAAGTGGGGGGGAAGGGGGCAGAGACAAGTGGGGGGGGAAGGGGGCAGAGACAAGTGGGGGGGGAAGGGGCAGAGACAAGTGGGGGGGGAAGGGGGCAGAGACAAGTGGGGGGGGAAGGGGGCAGAGACAAGTGGGGGGGGAAGGGGGCAGAGACAAGTGGGGGGGGAAGGGGGCAGAGACAAGTGGGGGGGGAAGGGGGTAGAGACAAGTGGGGGGGGGAAGGGGGCAGAGACAAGTGGGGGGGGAAGGGGGCAGAGACAAGTGGGGGGGGAGGGGGCAGAGACAAGTGGGGGGGGGAGGGGGCAGAGACAAGTGGGGGGGGAAGGGGGCAGAGACAAGTGGGGGGGAGGGGGCAGAGACAGTGGGGGGGAGGGGGCAGAGACAAGTGGGGGGGGAGGGGGCAGAGACAAGTGGGGGGGGAGGGGGCAGAGACAAGTGGGGGGGGAGGGGGGCAGAGACAAGTGGGGGGGGGAGGGGGCAGAGACAAGTGGGGGGGGAGGGGGCAGAGACAAGTGGGGGGGGAGGGGGCAGAGACAAGTGGGGGGGGGAGGGGGCAGAGACAAGTGGGGGGGGAGGGGGCAGAGACAAGTGGGGGGGGAGGGGGCAGAGACAAGTGGGGGGGGAGGGGCAGAGACAAGTGGGGGGGAGGGGGCAGAGACAAGTGGGGGGGGAGGGGGCAGAGACAAGTGGGGGGGAGGGGGCAGAGACAAGTGGGGGGGAGGGGGCAGAGACAAGTGGGGGGGGAGGGGGTAGAGACAAGTGGGGGGGGAGGGGGTAGAGACAAGTGGGGGGGAGGGGGTAGAGACAAGTGGGGGGGAGGGGGTAGAGACAAGTGGGGGGGAGGGGGTAGAGACAAGTGGGGGGGAGGGGGTAGAGACAAGTGGGGGGGAGGGGGTAGAGACAAGTGGGGGGGGAGGGGGTAGAGACAAGTGGGGGGGAGGGGGTAGAGACAAGTGGGGGGAGGGGGTAGAGACAAGTGGGGGGGAGGGGGTAGAGACAAGTGGGGGGGAGGGGGTAGAGACAAGTGGGGGGGGAGGGGGTAGAGACAAGTGGGGGGGGAGGGGGTAGAGACAAGTGGGGGGGGAGGGGGTAGAGACAAGTGGGGGGGAGGGGGTAGAGACAAGTGGGGGGGAGGGGGTAGAGACAAGTGGGGGGGAGGGGGTAGAGACAAGTGGGGGGGGAGGGGGTAGAGACAAGTGGGGGGGGAGGGGGTAGAGACAAGTGGGGGGGGAGGGGGTAGAGACAAGTGGGGGGGAGGGGGTAGAGACAAGTGGGGGGGAGGGGGTAGAGACAAGTGGGGGGGGAGGGGGTAGAGACAAGTGGGGGGGAGGGGGTAGAGACAAGTGGGGGGGGAGGGGGTAGAGACAAGTGGGGGGGGAGGGGGGTAGAGACAAGTGGGGGGGGAGGGGGTAGAGACAAGTGGGGGGGGAGGGGGTAGAGACAAGTGGGGGGGGAGGGGGTAGAGACAAGTGGGGGGGGAGGGGGGTAGAGACAAGTGGGGGGGGAGGGGGTAGAGACAAGTGGGGGGGGAGGGGGTAGAGACAAGTGGGGGGGGGAGGGGGGTAGAGACAAGTGGGGGGGGAGGGGGTAGAGACAAGTGGGGGGGGGAGGGGGTAGAGACAAGTGGGGGGGGAGGGGGTAGAGACAAGTGGGGGGGGAGGGGGTAGAGACAAGTGGGGGGGGAGGGGGTAGAGACAAGTGGGGGGGGGAGGGGGTAGAGACAAGTGGGGGGGGAGGGGGGTAGAGACAAGTGGGGGGGGGAGGGGGCAGAGACAAGTGGGGGGGGGAGGGGGCAGAGACAAGTGGGGGGGGGAGGGGGCAGAGACAAGTGGGGGGGGGAGGGGGCAGAGACAAGTGGGGGGGGGAGGGGGCAGAGACAAGTGGGGGGGGAGGGGGCAGAGACAAGTGGGGGGGGGAGGGGGCAGAGACAAGTGGGGGGGGAGGGGGCAGAGACAAGTGGGGGGGGAGGGGGCAGAGACAAGTGGGGGGGGAGGGGGTAGAGACAAGTGGGGGGGGAGGGGGTAGAGACAAGTGGGGGGGGAGGGGGTAGAGACAAGTGGGGGGGGAGGGGGTAGAGACAAGTGGGGGGGGAGGGGGTAGAGACAAGTGGGGGGGGAGGGGGTAGAGACAAGTGGGGGGGGAGGGGGTAGAGACAAGTGGGGGGGAGGGGGTAGAGACAAGTGGGGGGGGAGGGGGTAGAGACAAGTGGGGGGGGAGGGGGTAGAGACAAGTGGGGGGGAGGGGGTAGAGACAAGTGGGGGGAGGGGGTAGAGACAAGTGGGGGGGAGGGGGTAGAGACAAGTGGGGGGGAGGGGGTAGAGACAAGTGGGGGGGAGGGGGTAGAGACAAGTGGGGGGGAGGGGGTAGAGACAAGTGGGGGGGAGGGGGTAGAGACAAGTGGGGGGGGAGGGGGTAGAGACAAGTGGGGGGGAGGGGGTAGAGACAAGTGGGGGGGAGGGGGTAGAGACAAGTGGGGGGGAGGGGGTAGAGACAAGTGGGGGGGGAGGGGGTAGAGACAAGTGGGGGGGAGGGGGTAGAGACAAGTGGGGGGGGAGGGGGTAGAGACAAGTGGGGGGGGAGGGGGTAGAGACAAGTGGGGGGGAGGGGGTAGAGACAAGTGGGGGGGGAGGGGGTAGAGACAAGTGGGGGGGAGGGGGTAGAGACAAGTGGGGGGGGAGGGGGTAGAGACAAGTGGGGGGGGAGGGGGTAGAGACAAGTGGGGGGGAGGGGGTAGAGACAAGTGGGGGGGAGGGGGTAGAGACAAGTGGGGGGGAGGGGGTAGAGACAAGTGGGGGGGAGGGGGTAGAGACAAGTGGGGGGGAGGGGGTAGAGACAAGTGGGGGGGGAGGGGGTAGAGACAAGTGGGGGGGGAGGGGGTAGAGACAAGTGGGGGGGGAGGGGGTAGAGACAAGTGGGGGGGAGGGGGTAGAGACAAGTGGGGGGGAAGGGGGTAGAGACAAGTGGGGGGGGAGGGGGTAGAGACAAGTGGGGGGGAGGGGGTAGAGACAAGTGGGGGGGAGGGGGTAGAGACAAGTGGGGGGGGAGGGGGTAGAGACAAGTGGGGGGGGAGGGGGTAGAGACAAGTGGGGGGGGAGGGGGTAGAGACAAGTGGGGGGGGAGGGGGTAGAGACAAGTGGGGGGGGAGGGGGTAGAGACAAGTGGGGGGGGAGGGGGTAGAGACAAGTGGGGGGGAGGGGGTAGAGACAAGTGGGGGGGAGGGGGTAGAGACAAGTGGGGGGGAGGGGGTAGAGACAAGTGGGGGGGAGGGGGGTAGAGACAAGTGGGGGGGAGGGGGTAGAGACAAGTGGGGGGGAGGGGGTAGAGACAAGTGGGGGGGAGGGGGTAGAGACAAGTGGGGGGGAAGGGGGTAGAGACAAGTGGGGGGGAAGGGGGTAGAGACAAGTGGGGGGAAGGGGGTAGAGACAAGTGGGGGGAGGGGGTAGAGACAAATGGGGGGGGAGGGGGTAGAGACCAGGGGGGGGGGAGGGGGTAGAGACAAGAGGGGGGGAGGGGGTAGAGACAAGTGGGGGGGAGGGGGTAGAGACAAGTGGGGGGGAAGGGGGTAGAGACAAGTGGGGGGGAGGGGGTAGAGACAAGTGGGGGGGAGGGGGTAGAGACAAGTGGGGGGAAGGGGGTAGAGACAAGTGGGGGGGAAGGGGGTAGAGACAAGTGGGGGGGAAGGGGGTAGAGACAAGTGGGGGGGAAGGGGGTAGAGACAAGTGGGGGGGAAGGGGGTAGAGACAAGTGGGGGGAGAAGGGGGTAGAGACAAGTGGGGGGGAAGGGGGTAGAGACAAGTGGGGGGGAGGGGGTAGAGACAAGTGGGGGGGGAGGGGGTAGAGACAAGTGGGGGAAGGGGGTAGAGACAAGTGGGGGAAGGGGGTAGAGACAAGTGGGGGAAGGGGGTAGAGACAAGTGGGGGGGGAGGGGGTAGAGACAAGTGGGGGGGAAGGGGGTAGAGACAAGTGGGGGGGAGACATGAATGCCTGACAACAGATTATTATGCGTCTGAAAAGCTTGTTGCTTGTATACTAGGAGTGATTATTTTTATCTTTTACAATGTCAGGTGTACCGGGAGGGCGAGCCGTTGAACAGATGGTAGTACTTTAAAATCCCATATCGGTTTCAAGATCTGGTTGAAAGAAAGGCAGAAGTAGGACACGCCTAACAAGCCAGTGGATTGAGAATAGTTCACAATACTTAAGAAATCTTTAAGCTTTCAATAGCCAAGTTGTCACAATTAAATTTACTGTCACAATTACAAACATTCGGTAAAATAACAACCTGTGTTCCAATTCAGGATTCAGATCAAGATTTACAAGTGGCAAATCACAAGGTGGTCAAGACAAAACAAGGGCTACCAATCTTAAACAGCCTAACCTTCTGGGGGGTTCCCCTGTACCGGTGGTCTGTTATGCTGTGGTTAAGTTTTTATCCTCGTGTCTTGTGTTGGCATTCAGCTCTCTGGCAAGGCATATACCTAATATATTCTCAACTAACACGAGATTGCAAAGAATATGGCAAACAGAGACACTGGCTCTATGTACCTGTGTTATCGATTCAGATAATGCCCTGCGGAATTTTCGTTTATACTTGTATTTCAAACTAATCAAAGTTGTTAAGTCGACGCCGCTGTTTTCTTCCACTGGTCACAAAATAATTTATAATAGCTAATTCTGGAACAATTCCTTACATTAACACAAACGACAGTTGCCTGCATTTCCTTTGTCGGAATAAATACAACGCAAACTGCCAAAATACGTCATCTTACTGCCAGCTGTTCAGATAAATAAGGATGTACAAATATGCTACACAAGTCTTTGAAAATACAACTTCCGCATTATGTCCACATAGTATGGGGATGACGTCTCGAGTCCCAGTATCCCATCAATAGTATGTGGCGCCGATCGACTGTGAACTAGTTCAGTATATCAGGTGACACTACCTCACCTTGGCCTCTCTGGAACCTGGGTGAATAGCAACGTACCTCACGGTCCTCACCCAGCACCAGTGGGGGCTCCTTGACACACCACTCTTATCTACTTTTACTTATTGAAGCTAACCTCGTTCCCCACGTTAAACGGGTTAGATTCGTAGACTCACAAATAACCTTAATTCCCATTGTCCATCTTTTGGTGGTTGTAACAACACATCTTTCGCTACAGCAACACTGTCCATGGGGTGAAACTATCCTTTACAATCCTGTCCGCCCCAAGCGAAGAGGATAAAAGTGAAAAGTAACTATCTGAATAACAAGAGATCAGCATGTTCTATGCACGGTTATTTAATCTTGCAACCCACAAACGACAGCTTTTATCTACAGGAACCATTTCCGTTCCCAAATTACTTATAATTATTATTTTAAAGGCGTATACTGAAGAGATAAGGGGGGGGGGGGGGTCGAAAATTGGCGTGGAGGGAAGTGATCTTAGGGAGCAGCTGTCGTCTGGTGGTGAGGGGGTCAGACACGTCCACATTCTCACCTGTTGTTACGCCCACCTCGTGACGGTTATGCTCCACATGCGTTAACACAAACCGCCCACCTCTCTCTCTCGAGTAAATTACACAGCTGTAAATATGAACAACTGAACAAGAAATCCCTCCCCCCCGTTTTTATTCAAACGCTGCCGTTACCAGGCATACAAACTCACCACCCCACCCCACAACACTCAATGCGGCATCAAGTTCACAAAAACAAAAAGGTGAAGGTTGTTAATAAACCGTTCAGACAGTAAGTGGAGTGACTGAAAACCTTTTAATTTTCTCGTCAAAACAGACGCCAGTCCCACATTCATACAATATTAAGTGATTTTGCTGAACATCTAAAAAATTGGTATACAATATTCAGTAAAATTGTCATAGAAGGCAACAGATTCGACATGTACGCAAGTGAATTTGAACAAATTATGGTCGAGTCAGTCGATCTAACCAAGGATAGGCCGTGAAAGACGTTCCAGTCTTATTTCGTATGGGAACCTTTCTTTAACAAATTGTAAAAATAGCAACACTCGTTCTCAATACTTTGTTAACTACTTTTATTTCGAAGCTTTGGAAGATCTTTTTTTCTCTCAACACTGCATTCACATATCACTTTAGGGTTTTCTGCTCCTAGTGGTCATGTCTTAACTGCTGAAGCACGACTGGAGGAAGCGCCTGGTTGGGGGTGTAATGATATAGACTTCCGGGCTCCTGAACCAACCTACCTGTTACCATCCCCTACACTCGCTTATCTTTACACCACAGTAAGCACGTAAGGTATTATACTACGACTGGGAAATACGGGTACACCTAATGGTTTAACTTATCCACTGGCAAATGACTCTTCATGTCTAATGGTGCGCTCCATATCCTTCCATTCATTCGAAATCGAGGCAAGCAGCTACAGGAGCAATAACTCATTTTCAAGAATTCTAAACCACCATCAACATAAAGGAAGAGCGTATTATCACTATCTTATTTAACCCTCTGAAGATGATGGTTAACCTCAATTCCTTCAACGCTTAACGTGTCGACCTTTAATTTCAACCACCGTCCTTAAAATGTGTTATAACATTAATAGTCCTCAAATAATGAGAGCTTTAACCATCGCCTCACAGCGAAAGATTTAACAATCATCCTCAAAGAGCGAAAGTTTCAACTATGGTCCTCAAAGAGTTAACTGCACCACACTACCAACAACTCACAGGCTATAAAACAAGTCTCTCTTTTACCGTAACGCTCTGAACCCCCATGATCCTGAGGAGCTGACAATGTTCCTTGCTCTTGTTCACTACGTATCCGGCAGACAGTGCACAATAATCCCAAGATGTTGTGTGTCGTTAAAGCCCCACTGGCAAACTAAACTCGGCGGCCTCCATTCCAGCGTTGCCACGGCATCTGTTGCTCCTCCCCTCCGACCCGATCAAGCCCCTCCCACTCCCTCAATTAAATTTTCCGGAATACCACCACTGGGGTTCAGTGCAACAGGCAGTCACTCATTGAACACTGCGCAACGATCCCCCCCCCCTCCCAACACATCCCTACACACAGTACTAATAACACCTAGAAACTCCCAGCCAAGCCGAGCCTCTCTCTCTCTCCAAAACATTTACTCCTCCCACCACCCGACGCTGCTAGTAATAGCCTTGACAATCTACCGGAAGTGGTGGTTCCACCAGTGTGACAAGAAGTGATGTGGAGGAAGTTATACTAGAATGGCAAACAATTAATATACAGGCGTATATACTTACACTCTGTATAGGAGTGTGCGCACACAGTACGGTTTATTGCTACTCGTATCTCCCTAAAGACTATCGTCTGGACTTAAAGAGTCTCCAAACTAGAATCACGCAAAAATAAACATTTTAATCCAACGAAAACGCAGATACCTCGTATCGTATGAAGATAGCCCCTAGTTTATTTCATCTGGTTAATCACCCTAACGCTACCTGGATGGTTTGGTTAGTGGGAGGTGGTTAGTCTTCAGGTTACAAATAAGCAATATCAACTATACTTACTGTATTTACTCTTAATCGTATACAAGAAATCCTTCCAAGAAAAAGAACGCCCGTGGAAATTCTTCGTCACTAGTTTCCAAAGGGTACAATATACTACTCCACCAATAGCTACCCCTATAACCTCTTCTCCGCCCGACAAGTCGAGTAATACAGTACTGTACTCACCTCATCCATAATAACACTGTCAACGTGGGTTATCTTCTGTCCCTCCTCCAGGTCAGCAGGGGCTTTCTTTGACGAGTCTCTGTGGTGATCATCTGGGAGGGCGGGCTTACTGTTGGTGGAGGACCTGTCTGGGGTGTCCTGGGGGAGCGCACCAGTACTCGCCACCATCTCCTCCACGGGTGTTACCTCCCC
This sequence comes from Homarus gammarus, assembly GCA_958450375.1. Taxonomy (NCBI): domain Eukaryota; kingdom Metazoa; phylum Arthropoda; class Malacostraca; order Decapoda; family Nephropidae; genus Homarus; species Homarus gammarus. Next base: position 207,641 of record CAUDMG010001260.1, on the reverse strand, counting down.
GCCCACCGCCTTGACTGGTAAGGATACAAACTGATCAGCCAAGTGTTTTATAATTACATGGATCATGCCCTTCTAACATTTGTCCCGAGCTGGTTATGTACAAGGGTTAGACAATCATAACACTTACCTAAGACAACTGTGGTGTAGCTTCATGGTAATTCCGAGTCATATAATTAACACAAGGTGTACACAAACTTATTACCTGGGCGTACTGACACTTGCAAGTGAAGTAGTTCCCTTTGACACGACTGCCCGTTAGGAACAAAGTAAAATACGGGACACTATATACTAAACACTAAGGAGGTCATTTCACACGACCGCATTCGTTCCCTAAATGTAAAGTACAGTACAGTACTAGTGTACAGCCGAGTAAACTATGATTGCCCCGTGATCGAACAAGCGATCCTTTGGCCAACTGGTGAACGCTGTTACACTCTGCTGTCCCTATTTATCATGCATCATTCATAAATATACTTATAAACACCTAACAGAACTTTCCGTCTTATAATCCCTCCCCAAAACATGATTCAATAAAGTTTATAAAAGATTTAGGTGCGATACGTTGATCATGTTACCGAACCTTGTACAAAGTAGGGATTAAATTAACACCACAAGGCTACTTAAAGTTAAAGCGTGATTCGATTAATTTAATACAGGATTGATATTTTATGGAATCGCTTAAGGACGATTAGTCAAGGCTAGAACAAACCCATGGCCTTGTATCTTTCAAATTTTATCTAGACGATTCAGTTGCTGAGTTTTATGAAGGATTTAGCCATAAGACTTAGTTTACTGTTGTAGAGTTGTAAATTCTAGTTGAAAAAAATTTAATGAACACTCTGAACTTAACCTAACCATTAAAAGTGTCGTAACACTTCTCACTACTATGCTTTATGTAATATATCTGGGCTGAAATATTTTATATGGCAGATTTCTGTTCGCGTGAGTTAAGTTCACGTGAATATTTCCATTACAATTGAGAAAAAGTTAAATAAAATAACTGAAGACAAACAAAAAATAGCGTATGGCGAAAGAGGCATAGTTACAAATTATAATTGAGTCAGGGTCTAAAATAATTTTCTTTGCAAGAGACACTGACATGACCAGTGTACGTAAGCAACACACTTCGGACGCTCGAGTTTATATTTTAACAACAAAAAAACAGGCCGAGTTAGGAGGGTGTTGGTAGAGGGCTATTGCGTAGGTTTGCTTAGGTGGAATATGCCGTTAGCTATATAAACAGGTTTCTCTGGACACGGGCTTGGCATATATAACTAGTGAAATAAAAATGACCTGATCCATGGCAGCAACAAACGTAAAGATAAATATGTAAAATAGGCACAAAAAGGGTATCGGAAAATACTCACCAGGCTGTGGTTCATCATTGTCGTAGTGGACGTTGAGGGAGATCCTGTGGCCAGCGATAATGGATCCCACCGGCCCGGATTCCTCTTGTCCACGGGGATCTGGAGCCATCCTTCTTCCTGATGAAACTTGCTGTTTGACGGGCCTGCTGCTGCTGCTGTTTGCGCTACTACTGCCGCTCTTGGTTGTGCTATTGCCACTCTCGCTGGTGTTGAACCTGCTGGAAGGGTGACTGCTCTTGAGACGTGGTGCGCTGCTGTAATGGATGAAGTCGTCGGTGGCCACAAAGCTGTGGAGACCAAAACACAAGACACGTTAGAACAGTACCATTTTACACCCTGTGACTCCATTATTACCCCAACATCACAACTCCCGTGACTTTCAACAATTAATGACAATACTAACATTCACAGATCCCATAACGTCTACAACCTTTATGCCTAAACACTCAAAACACCAACATTCACAGCCCAGAAGATTATATTTCTACCACCAATATTACAACACCAACACCACCATAACAAACCTATGACTATATAATTTCCCTCGGAACTTTCATTTGACATTTACCGAGTTTTATCTTCTCGCACAATACAAACACTATCAAACTTCTCGGAAATTATATTAATCTTATAATTATCTATAATAAAAATCAAATGGTATTCTCGTGAGGTCGACACTTGCAGACTAAGAGGGTGCGTAGGGAGTGCGCGTCGGTGGTGTGGTGTAGGGAGTGCGCGTCGGTGGTGTGGTGTAGGGAGTATGGGAGATCGCTGTTGTGTAGACTGAGGAGGAGGAGTGGGGAGGGGAGGCACAGTCTGTCAGGTAATTTATTTTTGTATTATTTTTCTATATATATATATATATATTTTTTGTTTTATTTATTTTTTTGTAGAGATAGGTATCCAGGGAAATAGAGGGGAGGGATGGGGGAGGGAGGAGGAGAAACACAGAGGTGGGGGGGGGTGGTAAGGGGAGGTGGGGGTGGTAAGGGGAGGGGGGGTGAGGCTAGGTGGTTCCTGCCCAAGGCCGCGCCACGTGAGGTAGGCTGGAGTGGGGGGACCTTGGTTAGCTGGGAGGGAGGACTTGTAACACAGGCGAACAGGTTAGCCACGACAGCACCACCTTCAGACCTCACCTTTCCTTCATAGTATCAGGAGGTGAAATCTAGAAAACCATCAAATGAAGAAGTATAATTTGTACTGTTGGTGTTCGGTGATGTGGAGTGTGACATACTATAGCAGCACCAGCTCGGTAGACCGCGTACTGTTGTAGCACCGTGAATTAACTACGCAGGTACAGGAAACTTCAAACTTTTATTACACCAATAAATATACTGTAAATAAAACGCACTTGGGAATTTATTTACATATACCTGTTGACCAATAATCTTAGTTTTTAAGACTTGGAAAGACTTACTGTACTCAATATATCATCATACGATAATAACTTTAATCTGACCATGCATGAAAGAACGTTCATTTTAAACCCCATTTCCTCAACACAAAACCCGGAGAATGCATTCTGTACACACACTACGTGACCGACAATGCACTCGACCGCCTCGAGACACGTAGAGCGAGGGGCGACCTGATAGAGGTGTGTAAGTGGAAGGCAGGGCTAAACAAAGGGGACATTACAAAGGTACTCAAACTACCCAACCAGGAGCGAACTCGTAACAATGGTTTTAAATTAGACAAATTAGATTTAGGCGCGAAATAGGTAAACACTGGTTTGGAAACAGTAGTGGATGAATGGAACAAGTTACCAAACATCATCATTACATAAGAACATAAGAATGGAGGAAACTGCAGCGGGCCTATTGTCCCATACTGGGCAGTCCCGTTTACACCCAACCCCTATTGCTCATATGAGCATCCAACCTATGTTTGAAGCAATTCAGCGTATTCGAGTTAATGATGATATTTGGTAACTTGTTCCATTCATCCACTACTCTGTTTCCAAACCAGTGTTTACCTATTTCACGCCTAAATCTAAATTTGTCCAATTTAAAACCATTGTTACGAGTTCGCTCCTGGTTGGATAATTTGAGTACCTTTGTAATGTCCCCTTTGTTTAGCCCTGCCTTCCACTTATACACCTCTATCAGGTCGCCCCTCGCTCTACGTCTCTCAAGGGAGTGCAAATTAAGATGCTTTAACCCGTCTCTATACTCAAGGTTCCTAATGCCCGGGATTAGTCTTGTCATTCTCCTCTGAATTCTTTCCAAGGATTCTATATCCATTCTGTAATACGGTGACCAGAACTGGACTGCGTAATCCAGGTGTGGTCTCACAAGAGCAAGATACAGTTTTAGGATGACCTCGCTAGTCTTGTAACTAACACTCCTTTGTATGAACCCAAGTACTTTATTAGCCTTGTTACGAGCAAAAACACATTGTTTACTTGGCTTAAGGTTCCTACTTATCATTACTCCTAAATCTCTCTCGCAGTCGGATTTCTCTATGGCATCGTTGTTCATCTGGTATCTGGTTTCCCTGTTTACATTTCCTATACTGAGTACTTTACATTTGTCGATGTTGAATTTCATCTGCCATTTTTCAGACCATTCGAAAAATTTGTTTAGATCCTCCTGTAGTTTTGCCGAGTCCTCGTCAGATTTGATAACACGTCCTATTTTAGTATCATCAGCAAATTTACTTATGTTGCTGTCTATGCCGATATCTATGTCGTTTATGTATATAATAAACAATAATGGTCCAAGTACTGAGCCTTGGGGAACTCCACTTGTGACGTTGCTCCAATGGGACTTAGTGCCGTTAATGCTCACTCGCTGTTTCCAGTCCTGTAACCACGCCCTAATCCATTTAAAGATGTCACCTTTGATGCCACGAGCTTCTACCTTTCTAATTAGTCTTTCGTGGGGTACTCTGTCGAAGGCTTTGCTAAAGTCGAGATATACCACATCATAATTGTGCCCCTCGTCCACTGATTCGAAAACTGATGAAAAGAATGTTAATGGATTAGTTAGGCAAGAACGTCCGCTTGTGAAGCCATGCTGGGAATCATTGATCAATCTGTGCTTCTCGAATACGCTGGATAGCTTCAAACATAGGTTGGATGCTGATATGAGCAATAGGGGTTGGGTGTAAACGGGACTGCCCATTATGGTCCAATAGGCCAGCTGCAGCTTCCTCCATTCTTATGTTCTTAACTGTCGAATTAGGGACTCATTCACAACTGGGTGGAGCTCAGGTTTTATCCAGCAGACAGCAGTACCCCTCGAGGAAAGTAATATTGTCAAATTGCGAAGAAGTTAATTTCTGGAGTCCTGGAGAAACATTCTGATATTACGGTACGTCAGATGGTACGGTTATAACAGTCCACAAAGGACTGTTGTAACCATTAAATATTACGCTGGCGAGTAACTCTTAAGAAATTGTCCTGCAGGAAGATCGATGATCATATTAAACCTGAAACTTAAAGTAACAATGTTACGACAGGACGCGGAAGCTGTTCACTACGGTCTACATTAACAGAAGATAAACTCAGGTGTGTAGTCACCTGCCAGTGTTATGTAGCCAATACACAGCATGACAAGGTGTACATTTATAATTTTTATCGTGTACAGTCTTATGATGATCGTGCCCAAACTATGTGAGGAGGTATTTATAGTCCCAGTGGTGGCAAAGCACCCCCTTAACCTTCAGGAGTGTCCCCATCTCTCGCACAGCGTCACCACCTAGCTCAGCTTTGTGTACATAATACCATACAACTATTTAGTTAAAACAGGAGGTCAAGCCGCACCAAACCATAAAGGGAGGTGGGAGATTATTTTTCCCGTCTTCACTAGATAAACCAATAAGTAGCGTCATACTGAATGTGTACAAAGTAAACATAAGATTGAAATTATTCACTCCAGGTGATCACATACTAAATTTTCTCCTTCGTGGAACAATTTTTTTTTGGACTTTAAACAATCGGAGCTAAAATTCGTAGCGAACGATGGTGATATTCTTATGGTTTAATTCTTTAAAGTTAACTTCTCATTCACTAAAACCCCGCCAAACTATTAAACAAACCACCACTATAACCTTGGCCTATCTTTACATCTTGATTACTACAAATCTCGCCCTAGACTTCACACTGCTGCGTCAAAATGTGTCACAGTTTGACAACTTTGTTGGGATATCCTAGATGGAATCGGTTTACAGTTCATCATTATTAATTTTTTATATATGCACTGTATAACTGCAGTGTACAACGTGTACTTAGTGTCAATACACTTTGTATACGTACCTGAATTGTACAGTTTGTAACTGGACACTAAACTTGCACTATATATGTATACCATCCTGCAATGTCCATTCTATACCATATCAACACTACCTATGTGCAATGTAGAGCTGCAGTCTGTGTATACTATACCTGCACTGTATAGCTGCAATGTATATACTGTACACTATACTGTACCTGCATCATGTATAAACCGAGTCATTGTTAATTTTTGACAATTCAACTGAAACTACAGCTAACCCATGACGCAGACTCAAGCGGCCTATAAACTATGGTCGTACACCTAAAACGCGAGGGAAGTGGTTGCCTTCGTACCCCCCCCCCCCCACGACAGTTCTCATCGCATACATAATCCACGCCAATTGGGTCATCCTTTGTACTATGCATCCTACGCAAAAATTAAGGCACCCACCCCTTTGGTTAGGTCGTCCACCGGTCAAGTTCCGACAACATCCAATTTTAATAACTACAACATTATTGTGTGTGCTGGTTTCTTTGTGGTCGACCTTGCCCAAGTCTAGTTAGTCGAACCTAGCCCATGCTAAGTAAATTATTATGCTAATCAATTCGCCGTAGAAATTCCAGTTCACAGGCAGCTATTGACTTTTCCATTAAAATTACAGTCTTTAAAAATAATTAAACGTGCAATTATTCCTTCATGAAACTGGTGCAGAAAAAATATTTTAGATGTAAATTATCCATGAATTTAATGTGTTGGTGTCTAAGAGTACTATACTAACCTAGGATACGTGTTTTCAGACATTAGCGGTTGAAGTGTAGTACAGTAATTCTTTATAACATCTGCCCTTGAGAATCTTTGTCATGTTGATTCACTAAGAATTACATACATTAATCGTCTAATATTCATTAAGTCAAGAAGTATTCAGTGGTCTCCTGACTCTTATCACACCAAGGTTACTCCATGGTCGCAATTACCATAATATTTAAACACATCAACGCAGGAGACAGCAAGGGTACAGCACATGACTGACCCTCGACGATTGTACTGTTCGAATACCGACTATACTGGAGTACTCTGGAGCCAATTTCACAAACACAGCAACAGTTTTAAACTTATTCGGCTCAGCACAGGCCATCCCCAGAACATAAGCTACTGTACAAACAGTATACAGTAGGGACACACATGGAGATACACCGCACATACACACGGTAATCTGAACACCTGGCAAGTACAGTATGTCTTGCACGTCACCGCACTACATCCAACCATCCAAATTATGATAGCGTGTATGCTTTGTAATGCCTCAACCTTAGGCACCTCTGACTCCCAACAATTAACCTAACTAGCACCGCAAGGGATCGAGTTTAACTTGGTAACTGCCGCCGACACTGATATAACCTTCTCCAAGCTGTCCGAACTAACAAGTTAATCCATCTTTTTAAGATGGATTATCTTGTTAGTTCTAGTTCATGCCTTTAGTCTTCTATCACAACATAAGCATTCCCTTCACATACCGCAAACCCCAAACTGCGTAGAGCACTCAAAAGGTTCACATAAAATACGTCACTACAAATTGTTTTCATTCCGGTTAAATAATTCCAGTGGGACGTTGTTTACCTTAATCAAACACACATCATATCGTTGGCTACCTTTTCTAATGTAGCTGACCAACCCTTCCGAAAACACGACCCTTCAAACACTTTCATTTGAACAATATTTTAACGTGTTTAACTGGCTAGCCTACGCCAGTACAGTAGGGCCTACACCGCGCGTCAGGGTGGTAACAAACCATGTTTCAGATATTAAATAATCTGCAATGAACGCAGTTTTACACAGTCGGTCGAAATACCAGTACTATCAACAAACTGACCTAATATTTTTAACTACAAATACAGTATAAAAGTTCAACTTATTATCAAACTGACCTACCAACTACAAAAATTAAAGTAACTTTTACACTGTATGTACTGGTATTTGTAGTTAAGATTAGGTCAGTTTAGTGATAATAAAAGTTGAACTTTAATGCTGTATTTGTAGTTAAGAAAATTAGTTCAGTTTAGTGATAATGAACAAAGGTTCCATCAGGGTTTTAAAGTTATACTGCAAATAAACAGTTGTACCTTCCAAGTCTCGCCGAGTTACCGACAGTTGACCTAGTCTCAAAAATGTTACAATTCATCTGTATACAGGAACTTTACACATGCCTTGCCTTCCATCGACAACAGAATAATTACATCAAGTTAATGACAAATTTAATTATAGGAGTCTTAAATTGGTTTATAAAACGTTTCAAACTTCATTCCTAAATGGAAATTTTTTATCAGATCACCTAAATAATAAAGCCTCGGCTTATAATTATCACGTAATGGTTAAACACCCTGACGTTACACGAAGGCGGTTAGCTTAAAGCTGGGATTCCATATATATGTTTGTAGTGTGTTTGGGTTAAAATGTCTTGGAAAACGGACATCACCCTTTCCATTTGCAGGTAGTAGGGAGCTACCAAACAGGGAGGTACTACCGCCTGGGAAGATATTGGAAGCGTTATGTGTTGTCAAATGGTAGACCCTGCTACCATATGGCATCACAAAAATTGTGACCAAGTCCCAGGTTGCTGATCTGACTTTGACTCATTTACACACAGTTGTTGAGCCTCGATTGTTTCTCTTACATGACCACACAACATACATATAACGTTTCTCACTGTTGATTTTTTTCATTCTTGTATTTCTTTGTAATAATTATAATTATTATTATTATTATTATTATCATCACAGTGTTGTTGTTATTATTACCATTAATATTTTATTTGACTTTGTATCATAAATTTTATTTTCTTTGAATTATTATTATTATTACTACATTTTCGCCCCCCGGGCCCCGATGTGGGTCAGTGACCTGTGCCAGGGTCTTAGAGGGAACAGGACAGGAAAGATGGCGCCCAGTGCATCGAAGCTACGACGCTATTTATATGAACAGGATGATTTGCTATTAATTATCCTGGTTTTGTGTTAGATAATGTGTGATGCAAGGGAAAACGGACAAGGAAACATAGGTGGTGGGTGCATATATTGCTTCGGAATCGGACCAAATTTGGAGCCTACAATACTTTGGTACAAGAGCTAAGCTTGGATGAAGAAAAATTGAAAGATTACTTTACTGGGTGAAGAGAACGTGTGTATGAAACCGGAGCTAGTGACGTCACAGTGTAGGATTCCCTCGTCCGTTACCATGTGGTTGCGTTTTCAATCACTACAAGGACCGGTTGAAATGTATTGCAACCGTGCCAAGAGAAACAACTGTGTGCATTTCAATATGATCTTCCTAGCTTTAGAATGGTTAATTTTGGATAAAGTAAGGTGGTGTTTAATCCTCTGGTGATTCTTATTCTTGGCAACAAAAATGGTCACAAGAATCACTTGAAAGAGTATCAAGGAGGCCTGAATTGATAGGGAATAATCCACCACATCTCAACTATATTTTAGGTCAAAGATAAGTTTATTGTATTACTGATGTCATGATCCACTTCCAGAAACATTTTACTAAGACGGAGTCAAGTCTAATGTTAATTCACTTGACAAACTAAAAGGGTCTTTCTTAAAACCACTCTTATAAACAACTTCGTGACACCAAGGGTCTTTATCTTGTTTATCACATACAATACGTTTTTACAATTGCAGCGTTTCAAGAGATCTAATTCTACCCACATGACAGCCTCAACCATTCTCATGAAGTTACAAGTAACATTATTGTTGTTATAAACTACTGTAATGCTTCAACAACTATGGTTTATAATCACCCACAAAGTCATTTTCAGCAGACGACACACAAGTAAACTATGAGAAATTTTTCTACGGAGAAATGATGCACAAGGAGATTAAGGAAGTTACAGACTCGTGACTCACTTCCCGGACAACTAAACAAAAACATTCAGTGGACCCGCTGCCGTGAGATTTCAACCGAGTTAACTTCGCCAAACGTAATCCAATCACCGGTTACTATGCACCACAGCCTATGTTGCAGAAAATTCGCAAACTCCGTTAACGGATGAAAAACATTAAAAATTAAATAAAAAATCACCAAAGACATTATCGAGTTGGCTTTTCTGCCCTGACAAACAATGCTGTATGACGTCACATCCCGTCTCCAGCTGTGCAGGACGTGATTGGTGGAACCGGGTGGCGTGATCCCGCACGCGAGGGGAAAAGCTTGAAGCTGACTATTTTCAGTGTAAAGACTGGTATTAACACATGGAGCTTCCTTAGAAAATGTACACTACAAACTTTCTGTACAACACTACAGCGTATAGATATAAGAGCCGTTGGATCTAGCTTATGAATGGAAATAATTAACGGAGACACTGATGCACTTCACCTGTCATCACACATACACATTCTATGGTACGAATGCACTTACAGTATATCCACAGCTTACGAATCGAGAGGTGTGACATTTAAAGAGCAAACCACAAATGCCAAAGCCCCCATCCGCCCCACACTATTCCTCTTCCGCCCTCCCCCCCCCCCCCCCCCGTCCCTCCTCTCCTCTCATTCCCATGCCAGCATCCCTGGGAAGACTATGCGTTCAGGAATACGAAAGGAATGAGATCCATGTATGGAAGAGTTTTGGACTATACTGGTTGCTCAAACACGACACTGACAATTCAAAACAACCTCTCCTCCCCAAGTTCAAGTTTCAAATAGCTCCTCTAATGAATTATAAAAAAAACCCCGCCAATCTGAAGTGTTAGAGGTCTGTAAAAACGTTTTAAACTGAAATCCATTTTATTTTCCCTTTCAAATGACAATTTAAGTGTCACCAGGTTAACGCATACAGTAATTTACGTCAGTCCTGCAGTTTCAATATCTTAAAACAAACACATTTACGACATTTTAGGTTTTTCTTGTTATTATTATCTAATTGTACCACCCTTAGGGTTATACACAAATTATCCACTTTAACGGCCAAGCATCACATGACAGATGTCGACAGAAGCCTGGAGTGGTGCTACAATAAACAAGAAGCCTGGAGTGGTGCAACAATAAACAAGAAGCCTGGAGTGGTGCAACAATAAACAAGAAGCCTGGAGTGGTGCAACAATAAACAAGAAGCCTGGAGTGGTGCAACAATAAACAAGAAGCCTGGAGTGGTGCAACAATGAACAAGAAGCCTGGAGTGGTGCAACAATAAACAAGAAGCCTGGAGTGGTGCAACAATAAACAAGAAGCCTGGAGTGGTGCAACAATATTATAGTCTAACTAAACAAACTCGCGAAGCTTTCAACTAAATTAATACAAGTTCAGGCATTCAACAAGTTTTCAACATTTCAGATTTGTTATGCAAGAATAAAGAACTGATATTTTAATTCGATAACTGAGGTCTTGTACAGCAACTAGGTTAACATTAACACTGGTAAACGATACTAAAATTATTTGAAAATACTTAAGTAAAAAAATTATAATTCTATTCATGGATAATATTTGAATAAAATACATTAATAGGCTATAAGACCATTTGCTTTTAAGCCTCTCGCAACGCTGCCCACATCACGCAACTTGTTCACCTTTCCTCCCATACGCGTTCTCTCCTCCACCCTACCCGCTAACCCTAATTCCAGTACTAGTGGACGAAAACGACCTCTCTGCATCCCTTTCCGCCTACGAGTGTCCTCTCCGCCTGCCTGCCTGCCTCACTCTCCCTCCCCACAAGAAAGCCCCCCCCCCCTCCATTCCTAAAAGAACGCTCGCTCCCTCCTCCCTAAACGAAAGCTCCCTCACTCACCCCTCCCTAAACAAAAGCTCCCTCACTCCCCCTCCCTAAACGAAAGCTCCCTCACTCCCCCTCCCTAAACGAAAGCTCCCTCACTCACCCCTCCCTAAACGAAAGCTCCCTCACTCTTCACAACCCGAGGGCCACCAATGACCTGTACAGACTCTTGCTGTGCTACCTCGGAACAGTGGCTCTTTTCACCGTTGAACTGTCGTCACACCACCAGTTATGGCGGCATTTCCTGGAGCTCCCATCTTATTAATCTGTAACTTCAACTAGAATAGGGGTTTTCTGCTTCACGGTATATACCAATTTGAAATTTGTAAACGTGTCCTCTACTACTTCAGAGATTATAGCTTTTAAAGTCATCAGTATCTCTAGTTTCCCAGCCGGACCGACCTAACAAAGAATATTTTATTCCTGGGATTAAACTTTAACGAGACCTTCAAGGGAATGGATCACACTCCACAACATTATGACAAGAATCATTATGGACTGTACTATAGTTCTTGATGCAGGCATTTGCTCAGTCGGTGCTGGCGCGTCGTTGGCGGTTGTGTCCTTACAAAAACAAAATTATATAAAACGTCATGTTGCAGGACAGAGTATTAGGTTTTAAGCAGCTATAATTAGTTGGCCAAGCTGTCACGAGAATAATAATTTATGCATTAAGGTAAACGGCAAATGTTGATGCCACAAAAATATTAATCCGCTATATTAACGCACGCATACAATTTCCAAATTTAAATAATCAACTTAATAACAAGCCAGAGTAAACTGGTTGCGTCGTAGTTTCATTGCAGATTTCGCCACCAGAGAGAGAGTGCCAAAAACATGAGATTCTACTGACGTCAGCAATACACATGACGTCACATCGAGACCAAAATATCTCCTTCGGGGCCGCTACCCTACCACTCCCATACCTTCTTGCAGTGCACCGTAATGAGTAACAAGAAAACGAAGTCTATGTACAGTTGCAGCCAAAATTCCCTCAACACTTTCGAATATATTTGGCATTAACTGTGGGTCGTGGCAGCAAGGGACGATTAAGATTTCAACACCACTTTATTCTATTTGTTTTGTGTTACAGCATACAGTACACTTCCATGTTATTCCTGTATAATGTATAAAGAAAACTACGTTCACCTGCTATAAACCAGTTATATATGACCCATAAGTAAATGATAATGCCTAAAGAATCAAGAAACCGTTAATATAACTGCATTACTAACTGTCCACACAAACGTTCATCATTAAGCACTATACCTGGCGGCCTAAGACTGGGCAGGTTGTAGTGTTAACCTCCACACGTCACAGTGGCTGCAGTGTTAACCTCCACACCTCACAGTGGCTGTAGTGTGAACCTCCACACCTCACAGTGGCTGTAGTGTGAACCTCCACACCTCACAGTGGCTGTAGTGTGAACCTCCACACCTCACAGTGGCTGTAGTGTGAACCTCCACACCTCACAGTGGTTGCAGTGTGAACCTCCACACCTCACAGTGGTTGCAGTGTGAACCTCCACACCTCACAGTGGTTGCAGTGTGAACCTCCACACCTCACAGTGGCTGTAGTGTTAACCTCCACACCTCACAGTGGTTGTAGTGTTAACCTCCACACCTCACAGTGGTTGTAGTGTTAACCTCCACACCTCACAGTGGTTGTAGTGTTAACCTCCACACCTCACAAAGGTTGTAGTGTTAACCTCCACACCTCACAAAGGTTGTAGTGTTAACCTCCACACCTCACAAAGGTTGTAGTGTTAACCTCCACACCTCACAAAGGTTGTAGTGTTAACCTCCACACCTCACAAAGGTTGTAGTGTTAACCTCCACACCTCACAAAGGTTGTAGTGTTAACCTCCACACCTCACAGTGGTTGTAGTGTTAACCTCCACACCTCACAAAGGTTGTAGTGTTAACCTCCACACCTCACAAAGGTTGTAGTGTTAACCTCCACACCTCACAAAGGTTGTAGTGTTAACCTCCACACCTCACAAAGGTTGTAGTGTTAACCTCCACACCTCACAAAGGTTGTAGTGTTAACCTCCACACCTCAGCGGCTGTAGTGTTAACCTCCACACCTCACAGTGGTTGCAGTGTTAACCTCCACACCTCAGTGGCTGTAGTGTTAACCTCCACACCTCACAGTGGTTGTAGTGTTAACCTCCACACCTCAGTGGTTGTAGTGTTAACCTCCACACCTCACAGTGGTTGCAGTGTTAACCTCCACACCTCAGTGGCTGTAGTGTTAGCCTCCACACCTCAGTGGCTGTAGTGTTAACCTCCACACCTCACAAAGGTTGTAGTGTTAACCTCCACACCTCAGTGGCTGTAGTGTTAACCTCCACACCTCACAGTGGTTGCAGTGTTAACCTCCACACCTCAGTGGCTGTAGTGTTAACCTCCACACCTCACAAAGGTTGTAGTGTTAACCTCCACACCTCACAGCGGTTGCAGTGTTAACCTCCACACCTCACAGCGGTTGCAGTGTTAACCTCCACACCTCACAGCGGTTGCAGTGTTAACCTCCACACCTCACAGCGGTTGTAGTGTTAACCTCCACACCTCACAGTGGCTCTAGTGTTAACCTCCACACCTCACAAAGGTTGTAGTGTTAACCTCCACACCTCACAGTGGCTCTAGTGTTAACCTCCACACCTCACAAAGGTTGTAGTGTTAACCTCCACACCTCACAGCGGTTGCAGTTTTAACCTCCACACCTCACAAAATTTTTGTAGTGTGAAAAGAAACGTGTCGAGCGTTATTTGAAAGACAGGTATGGTATTTTTTCAAGACTTAAAATTCTGATCCTGCCAAGTATTGTACTGTAAACGGATATCAAGAGTTCGTTTATGATTGTGGGTTTAAAAAAATGGTGCACAGCGAACTGGTGTACCTGGCACTGAACTCGACTACCTTCACTGCCCAGCTGTAAGAATATCGTAGATAGTCCCCTTTCACTAGAGCGTTTACAGGGGCTCGTCATATAAATATTTCAAAATGTTTAAATATTTCACAAATTATTACATTGATATATATTTGTTTTAATACAGTTTTACTTTGAATCCATAGTATGTATACAATTGCGAGTTTCCTTCTGTCGAATGTAAATATAAACACAGAGCTGCCACACTGCATAAAATCTGACGAGCCCTTGTAAACGAACTAGTGAAGAGGACTGGATACCAACTCGCAACTGTGGACGTCCAGGACCCGAGTCAACGAAACAGGACAGAAGTGCGGAGCTGTGTATACAGTACACTCAGCAGCCACATCCCTTATACAATTATATTACCTTATTCCTGAATTACTAATTCACTTTACAATTTGTCATATCCTTAATTTATTTATCTTCCGAATTTAATGCAATTATTATTAAATGTGTTTATCCAATCATACAAAAATGTCTCGAGGATGGGCAACAAAATCGTGTCGGTAAGAAATTTATAACTGATATCCGTTTTTCGCATTAACATCCTACTCTCATTTTTGCTGAAAATTCGCAATATCAAAAACAAGTATATTTCAATATTTAATTGTCAGTGTACTTATAATCTAGAAACCGCCACACCGTTGTTGAGGGGCAATACAGTACCAACATGCCGGTGACCCACTAAAGCCTTACCTCCACGTACACATGTTTACGTTCTCTACCAATCTCCACTTACTGTCAAGACACTACCCCTGACCCACAATAATATATCATAGTACTGTAGTAATTACCGTCACAAGTATTATTTTAGGACCAATACACTCGAGTGTATTCACTTAATAAGACTATTCCCTTTAAAATTTATTAACTATAAAACTAGACAGATTACAAACGCTTACCATTACGCTAATTCTGACGAACGCTAATTTTAATCGTGTATGGAAGGGTCATTCCAACTAAAACACCAAGTCCTCCTCGTGACATACCTCATGGAGAAGAAATTTTTAAATTCTTGGGGTTATATAACAACAACCAAGGACCACAGCAGTCTGGTTGGGGAGTTAAGGCAGGGAATACTGAAGTAGGGGACGATCACGTTGATGAGGCAGGGAAAGGGGGGACCACAGACTCACTAGTCCAAGGACGATACCTGACCTAAAAATGCATCTTAGCTAGGCGTCGCCTCATCCCCGTCCACTTGCCCACATAGCTATCTCAACCACCCAACCCATCTCAACCAACCTAAGCCAACTCATCTCAACCAACCTAACCCAACCCACCTCAACCAACCTAAGCCAACCCATCTCAACCACCCAACCCAACCCATCCCATTGCAACCAACCTAACCCATCTCAACCAACCAACCCAACCTAATTAATATACGCTATGGTGTAAATATCCCAGTAGACCACTCCAGCTCGGTAGACCGCGTACTACAGTGGCTCCAGCTCGGTAGACCGCGTACTACAGTGGCTCCAGCTCGGTAGACCGCGTACTACAGTGGCTCCAGCTCGGTAGATCGCGTACTACAGTGGCTCCAGCTCGGTAGACCGCGTACCACAGTGGCTCCAGCTCGGTAGACCGCGTACCACAGTGGCTCCAGCTCGGTAGACCGCGTACCACAGTGGCTCCAGCTCGGTAGACCGCGTACCACAGTGGCTCCAGCTCGGTAGACCGCGTACCACAGTGGCTCCAGCTCGGTAGACCGCGTACCACAGTGGCTCCAGCTCGGTAGACCGCGTACCACAGTGGCTCCAGCTCGGTAGACCGCGTACCACAGTGGCTCCAGCTCGGTAGACCGCGTACTACAGTGGCTCCAGCTCGGTAGACCGCGTACTACAGTGGCTCCAGCTCGGTAGACCGCGTACTACAGTGGCTCCAGCTCGGTAGACCGCGTACTACAGTGGCTCCAGCTCGGTAGACCGCGTACTACAGTGGCTCCAGCTCCGTAGACCGCGTACTACAGTGGCTCCAGCTCCGTAGACCGCGTACCACAGTGGCTCCAGCTCGGTAGATCGCGTACCACAGTGGCTCCAGCTCGGTAGACCGCGTACTACAGTGGCTCCAGCTCGGTAGACCGCGTACTACAGTGGCTCCAGCTCGGTAGACCGCGTACTACAGTGGCTCCAGCTCGGTAGACCGCGTACTACAGTGGCTCCAGCTCGGTAGACCGCGTACTACAGTGGCTCCAGCTCGGTAGACCGCGTACTACAGTGGCTCCAGCTCGGTAGACCGCGTACTACAGTGGCACCAGCTCGGTAGATCACGTACTACAGTAGCACCAGCTCCGTAGATCACGTACTACAGTAGCACCAGCTCGGTAGATCACGTACTAAAGTAGCACCAGCTCCGTAGATCACGTACTACAGTAGCACCAGCTCGGTAGATCACGTACTAAAGTAGCACCAGCTCCGTAGATCACGTACTACAGTAGCACCAGCTCGGTAGATCACGTACTAAAGTAGCACCAGCTCCGTAGATCACGTACTACAGTAGCACCAGCTCCGTAGATCACGTACTACAGTAGCACCAGCTCGGTAGATCACGTACTAAAGTAGCACCAGCTCCGTAGATCACGTACTACAGTAGCACCAGCTCGGTAGATCACGTACTAAAGTAGCACCAGCTCCGTAGATCACGTACTACAGTAGCACCAGCTCCGTAGATCACGTACTACAGTAGCACCAGCTCGGTAGATCACGTACTACAGTAGCACCAGCTCCGTAGATCACGTACCATAGTAGCACCACATTTTTTTTTATTTTCCACACACCAAACTGAAGCCATATAACATATGTTCATCGTCTTAAGCGTGACCACTTCATGAAGACATTAACGTCAACCAGATTTAAAAAGCTCCTCCTCTTCCCTAACGACCAGTTTTAATACTATGTTACATGTAGTCTGTTAAAGGTGTAGCGAGAACCTGCTCAGATGGACAGAAGAATTAGTGCATTACGCGCGCGGTTATGTTTATTACAAGACCTTAGTGGATAGAGAAGGAAGGATAGGGGGAAGGAGGAGCGGTTAAGCAGTGAGACATGGGTCACATACAGGAGGCACCTCAAGGCGCTTGAAAACTTTCACCAACGTAATCTACGCCCCATCCTCTGAGTTCGCTGGGAATACAAGAGAACAAATGCCAGTATTCTTGCGGACACCAACTATAGGAGCATCGAGGCTACCATTATCCATGAACAGCTACGCTGGACTGGCCATGTTACCTGCATGGACGACAGTAGACTGCCAAAGCTGGTGAGCAACTGAAAATATAGGACAATTTTAATGTCACCGTTAGCAGCAGAAGTCAGAAGCGTGCCATGCACTAAGGCGCAGACAGGGCAGGTACTGAGGCACAAACCCTTCATGCCCTCACATACATTACTGTACAGGAAGTATGGTTGGGTCGATCAGACAGAGTCGAGACTGCTTCCCGCCCACCTAGCATTTAAGTTCTGTGTCAACTTCCTTCCTAGACTTTTTTCATGACATCAGTAATTCATGTCTGGCTTAAATTTTGCGATACAAAGTTCTTTCATCCATAATAGTTTTAATACGCGTTTTTTTTAAATCCTTCTGTCCAAATAAATATTATAATCGTATTACTACTGAAAAATTATTAACCACAAGTCGACAGCTCAGGCTATGGACAAAAACAAGGCCAGGTGTATTACAGTATGTACAGTACATCGTGTTGGTAGCTGATGTTACAGCACGGTCTGGGTCCTCGTGGCCTGGGGGCACCAGAAGACGTCCTTGAAGGATACAGAATTTCAGGTAGTGAGAGCCTCCTGCCAGGAGGAAGTTGCTATAGCCCCCTGCTGCCCACGACCAGGAACACAAGCACCTGGGTTACACCACCTCTCTCGCCTTAGTGTAAAAAAAAAAAAAATAAATAAATAAATATCTTGTTACATCCGTGCTTGTGACACTCCTAACCACAAACATGTCTGAACTACAACTTTATGATGGATAAAACACAGAACATTCTTGTTAATTTTTATTCTATCATTATATAAACACCTTACCCATGGCACTTAAGAGGCTCTTGAATGTCGACAATGAACACATTGTGATATCCCTGACCCTAGATTACCTAGAGATTGAAGGAAAAGCATCACAATATAACCACAGCACGGGAATCTTAGGTGGACAAGAGGTAGATACTGTAAGTGACGATTGGTAGTTGGGTGGGTAGCAGTGGTGGATGGGAGACTAGGGGTGAAGGAGAGAGGTGCAGTAGGGGGGAGGGGTAGCGGAGGAGGTGCAGTAGGGGGAGGGGTAGTGGAGGATGTGCAGTAGGGGGGAGGGGTTGTGGAGGAGGTGCAGTAGGGGGGAGGGGTTGTGGAGGAGGTGCAGTAGGGGGAGGGGTAGTGGAGTAGGTGCAGTAGGGGGGAGGTGCAGTAAGGGGGGAGGGGTAGTGGAGGAGGTGCAGTAGGGGGGAGGGGTAGTGGAGGAGGTGCAGTAGGGGGGAGGGGTAGTGGAGGAGGTGCAGTAGAGGAAGGGGTAGTGGAGGAGGTGCAGTAGGGGGGAGGGGTAGTGGAGGAGGTGCAGTAGGGGGGAGGGGTAGTGGAGGAGGTACAGTAGGGGGGAGGGGTAGAGGAGGAGGTGCAGTAGGGGGGAGGGGCAGTGGAGGAGGTGCAGTAGGGGGGAGGGGCAGTGGAGGTGGTGCAGTAGGGGGAGGGATAGTGGAGGAGGTGCAGTAGGGTGGAGGGGAAGTGGAGGAGGTGCAGTAGGGGGTAGCGGAGGATATGCAGTAGGGGGGAGGGGTAGTGGAGGAGGTGCAGTAGGGGTAGTGGAGGAGGTGCAGTAGGGGGAAGGGGTAGTGGAGGAGGTGCAGTAGGGGGAAGGGGTAGAGGAGGAGGTGCAGGAGGGACAGTGGAGGAGGTGCAGTAGGGGGGAGGGACAGTGGAGGAGGTGCAGTAGGGGGGAGGGGTCGTGGAGGAGGTGCAGTAGGGGGGAGGGGTCGTGGAGGAGGTGCAGTAGGGGGGAGGGGTCGTGGAGGAGGTGCAGTAGGGGGGAGGGGTCGTGGAGGAGGTGCAGTAGGGGGGAGGGGTCGTGGAGGAGGTGCAGTAGGGGGGAGGGGTCGTGGAGGAGGTGCAGTAGGGGGGAGGGGTCGTGGAGGAGGTGCAGTAGGGGGGAGGGGTCGTGGAGGAGGTGCAGTAGGGGGGAGGGGTCGTGGAGGAGGTGCAGTAGGGGGGAGGGGTCGTGGAGGAGGTGCAGTAGGGGGGAGGGGTCGTGGAGGAGGTGCAGTAGGGGGGAGGGGTCGTGGAGGAGGTGCAGTAGGGGGGAGGGGTCGTGGAGGAGGTGCAGTAGGGGGGAGGGGTCGTGGAGGAGGTGCAGTAGGGGGGAGGGGTCGTGGAGGAGGTGCAGTAGGGGGAGGGGTCGTGGAGGAGGTGCAGTAGGGGGGAGGGGTCGTGGAGGAGGTGCAGTAGGGGGGAGGGGTCGTGGAGGAGGTGCAGTAGGGGGGAGGGGTCGTGGAGGAGGTGCAGTAGGGGGGAGGGGTCGTGGAGGAGGTGCAGTAGGGGGGAGGGGTCGTGGAGGAGGTGCAGTAGGGGGGAGGGGTCGTGGAGGAGGTGCAGTAGGGGGGAGGGGTCGTGGAGGTGCAGTAGGAGGAGGGGTCGTGGAGGTGCAGTAGGGGGAGGGGTCGTGGAGGTGCAGTAGGGGGAGGGGTCGTGGAGGTGCAGTAGGGGGAGGGGTCGTGGAGGTGCAGTAGGGGGAGGGGTCGTGGAGGTGCAGTAGGGAGGAGGGGTCGTGGAGGTGCAGTAGGGGGGAGGGGTCGTGGAGGTGCAGTTGGGGGGAGGGGTCGTGGAGGTGCAGTAGGGGGGAGGGGTCGTGGAGGTGCAGTAGGGGGGAGGGGTTGTGGAGGTGCAGTAGGGGGGAGGGGTTGTGGAGGTGCAGTAGGGGGGAGGGGTTGTGGAGGTGCAGTAGGGGGGAGGGGTTGTGGAGGTGCAGTAGGGGGGAGGGGTTGTGGAGGTGCAGTAGGGGGGAGGGGTTGTGGAGGTGCAGTAGGGGGGAGGGGTTGTGGAGGTGCAGTAGGGGGGAGGGGTTGTGGAGGTGCAGTAGGGGGGAGGGGTTGTGGAGGTGCAGTAGGGGAAGATAGTAGTAGTAGGAAATGTAAGAAAGGGAGTCTAGGCGGAAGGTAATTATGTGGCAAGTTGTTGAAGGCGCAGGAGGGAGGCTAGGGTAGGGAGGGACAGGAAGAGCTCAGAAGGAGACTGTTAATGATAGGGCGAAGGGCACAAGAAGAGGGAGGCAGGAAACGGCGACGAGATGAGGGAGGCAAGAGGTGGTAGTGTAGAAGAGGGAGCGTGGGCACTTCCTCCATCCACCTCCTACCTACCTGCTACCTGAGACGGCACGCAGCGCCACGGAACCATGGTGAGGACCTTCGTAACTATAAACAAGGACACGCCAAGACGCCACACAGGCACCTACCATCTCAAGTTGGGGCATTTAATCCTACCTGTGTTGTATTATCGTACAAGAAGTGATCGATGCTACAGTTTTACAAGTGTGGAGTTTAGAAAGCTGTTGAGTTACACCACGTGACACACTTAGCGGGGGTTTATAATAAGAAGAAAAGTTTTGGGGGGTTACCGTATGTTTACTCACATTTCGTCCGCTCCCGAGTTTCCATTTCATTTTTACTGTCTATTGAAAAAATACCAATCCGTATATTCAGAATGTTTACTCAGTTAATGACCAATGAAAGACGATGAGTGCGGGGAGATATGATAGAAGTATTTAAATGGGTGAAAGGAATCAATAAAGGGGACATAGATGAAGTTCTTATAATATCCGAGCAGGATAGGACTTGGAGCAACGGATTTAAGTTGGATAAGTTTAGGTTTAGGAGGGAGATAAGAAAGAACTGGCTCACAAATAGGGTGGTGGACGAGTGGAACAAGCTTAGCAACTTTGTAGTAAGTGCTGGAACGCTGGAAAGTTTCAAAAGGAGGCTAGATAGATTCATGGATGATAGAGAGTGGTAGTAACTCTCGACAGGAGCTGCCATGCACAGGCCAACCGGCCTATTGCAGACTCCTTATTTTCTTATGTAAACTGGACAGTGGTCGGGAGTTGCGTGGTTACGGTGAACTAGGTTTTACTGGTGTGATTTTACTGCGATCAGCATCACCATGGAGGGTCGTGTCGTGTTTGAGTGTAAGAAAGAGAGCAACAGGGAAAAGGTAACATAAGAAAAGAATCGGTAAAAACGGAACGGCTAAAAAGTAACAGGAAATAAAGTAACTTGGTAAAGTATCGGTAACAGATGGTGTCATCCAAACTGCGTAATTATCTCTTTACGCGGACAAACCTAGCCTATCATAACCTAGTCTAAACAAACCTAACCAACCCGAAACCAGCATAACCAAACCAACCCTATCCAAACATAACCTTCAGAAGTTGAAGACCCGACTACTACCACAGCAGTTTATGAACACCTCCCTCCCCGCCTCCAGAAACTAAAGAAACCTCCTCACTTCCTTCAGAATGTCATACTTACTGTACTAGAATAATGTAATGTGTATTTGATCAATAGAGTGTTTGTATATGTCTTTATTCATTTTATTTAATGTATACGCTGTTACCCTTTTCCAGTAAATTGACATACCACAAACTTTGTTCCTATCAAAATGTTACTCTTTTTTGTTACTTTCTTTCCGATCACCGTCGTGTGTACCCTCCTGGTACTTAATTTGATGCCTGTAGATAAGGATGAAAAGCTATTGCTTCGTGTTAGGTGGAAGTACTTTGGAGGGTTTTTTTAGGGGGGGGGGGGGGGTTTAGAAGGTAAATGAGGGGAAATTTTGAAGGAACGTGGGCGAGTAAAGGCATCCGGGCTCAACCAGATATGCTACATTTTAAAATTCTTTGTTGATCTTTTGTACTAGTAATTTAAGTTTTAGCTCTCAGGCCTTTGGCTTTTCTCTTGGTCATGTTTCGTCATTGCAGTAGCCAGTATTTCAAGGAAGAGGTGACGACCTCTGGCCACGTTCTTTATGGAGCTGGCTGAGCATCGTATCTTTTGCTTTAATAAAGGTGGGAGGAAAAATAGCAGGGAGGGGTTAGAAGACAAGGATAGTGTCCACTAGTCACTTTTTTTTTAGGAATTGAAGCTTTTGTTTAAAATTGGAAAAAAGTTTTTTGCAAGGAAGTGATGTAGGATCCAACTTGTTACTTGGGTTCACAAGATGGTGATCCTATCTTTTTAATTGAAAAGGTTGACGTTTGTGTTGGCAGTGTTTTAATTGGCTATTCATTCTAAGATTTTTTTATTTGTAATTTATTTTTTTATTGTATTGCTTTGAGGTTGGTAGTTGTATCTTGCTATTGGTGCTGGGTTGTTCAGTCTTGTTCTATTGGATTTGAACCATAAATGTTCTCCCACTCTTTCCATTTCTTTATCGAGCCAGTGAGTTACAGCTTCTAACTCTTCTACTTGCCCTCTTGTTCCACCTTAAACCAACCCATGTTGTACTGCTTCACTCATCATATTTTTGTATATCAACACCTTAAGGTTTATACCAAGTGTAAAAAAAACGATGTGATGACCTGGGTAACATTCTGGTATGTTGTTACGACTACCACGCTATGAATACTATTCCAGATGATACTACTATAAATTGTTACTACTACCACGCTATGTGTACTATTCCAGATGATACTACTGTACATGTTACATAATAATACTAACTTGAGATAAATGTACAGTATATCAGGTACCTTCCAGACAGCTCAGGCTCTCAAGTGGCTCAGCCATGTTAATATTTTTTATTATCCACTCAGTTTTTCTGGCTAAATAAACTGTTTCAGGGACTCATTTGGCCTGTAACCACTGAAGGACGGGAAGAGGGCAAACTTCCTTAGTGGCAGGACACCGTCACCTGACTATCCCTTCCCTCCCCCTACTCCTTAGGTGACCCCCCCCCCCCTTTCTACCTGTCCCAGCGACCGCCAAACCTCGTACGCAGGAGGAGGGGGCTCTCCCTCCCTCAGCCTCGCCACGGTCGCTCCCACACCTTGTTTGTCTTCCTATTAATAACTCTGAGCTCCATAAATACGACAATATTAAACACGATGACGTTACCTTTAAATTTTGAAACAATTTGATTAACTTTATGTGGCCGTGAGCCTCGAGATAATATACGTACAATACAAACAGTAAATGTATACTGTACTACGCCGACGACTTTGTTGAAGAAAATTTAATATGACTACTACGTCGGTGAGACTACCATCGACTTTGACAACATAACGGTTACAAGAACTTTTCAGTACCTGACCAGGTCCCGAGTTTTAGCACGCCCGAGTCCAGTCAGTTTCATACCATCAGTACTGTATTACCAAAATCACTAACCAGAGATATGTTCGTCACTTCTAACTAATCTATTAAAATTCTTTTCATCAGTTTTCGAATCAGTGGACGAGGGGCACAATTATGATGTGGTATATCTCGACTTTAGCAAAGCCTTCGACAGAGTCCCCCACGAAAGACTAATAAGAAAGGTAGAAGCACATGGCATCAAAGGTAATATGCTTAAATGGATTAGGGCGTGGTTACAGGACAGGAAACAGCGAGTGAGCATTAACGGCACTAAGTCCCATTGGAGAAACGTCACTAGTGGAGTTCCCCAAGGCTCGGTACTTGGACCACTATTATTTATAATATACATAAACGACATAGATATCAGCATAGGCAGCAACATAGGTAAATTTACTGATGACACCAAAATAGGACGTGTTATTAAATATGACGAGGGCTCCACAAAACCACAGGAAGATCTAAACAAATTTTTCGAATGGTCTGAAAAATGGCAGATGAAATTCAACGTGGACAAATGTAAAGTACTCAATATAGATGTATACAAGGAAACCAGATACCAGATGAACAACGATACCATTGAGAAATCCGACTGCGAGAGAGATTTAGGAGTAATGATAAGTAGGAACCTTATGCCAAGTAAACGATGTGTATTTGCTCGAAACAAGGCTAATAAAGTACTTGGGTTCATACAAAGGAGTGTTAGTTACAAGACTCGGGGGGTCATCCTAAAACTATATCTTGCGCTTGTGAGACCTCACTTAGATTACGCAGTTCAATCCTGGTCACCTTATTACAGAATGGATATAGAATCCTTGTAAAGAATTCAGAGGAGAATGACAAGGCTAATCCCGGGCATTAGGAACCTTGAGTACAGAGACAGGTTAAAGCATCTTAATTTGCACTTCCTCGAGAGACGTCGAGTGAGAGGCGATATGATAGGTGTATAAATGGAAGTCAGGGCTAAACAAAGGGGACATTCCAAAGGTACTCAAACTATCCAGCCAGGAGCGAACTCGTAACAATGGTTTTAAATTAGAAAAATTTAGATTTAGGCGTGAAATAGGTAAACACTGGTTTGGAAACAGAGCAGTGGATGAATGGAACAAGTTACCAAATATCATGAGTAACTCGAATACGCTGGATAGCTTCAAACATAGGTTGGATGCTTATATGAGCAATAGGGGTTGGGTGTAAATAGGACTGCCCAGTATGGGCCAATAGGCCCGCTGCAGTTTCCTCCATTCTTTTGTTCTTATATCGTATATTCAAAGCCAGAAGATCAGGCACCCCAGCTTATTTCACTATAAGCTTACACACTCGAACGCTGCAAAAGGGTTCGGTTATGTTTGTGTTGGAGTGGTTATCTTCAGAAATAAACTGGGGGTGTCTGTTCTTCTAGTGATCCGAAATATTTAATAAAAAACATTACTGACAGTTTATAGAGTAGAAGAGTGCCTCATTAGGCGGTACAGAGGCAGTAGAGCGTCAACACGTGAGGCCTAGTGGGTAACCTGGACCAGGCATTGATCGTTGTTTACCTCAAGTGACGGCTGAATCTGTTCGACAGTTGTGATTCTGAGCTAGACGACACATTGGCCCGCGGTGTGCCTCCCTCACCCGTTTTGTTGGCTTCTTCCACCTCCTGCCTCCACACCCTTGGCACCACACTGCTGACCTTGGCCCAGGCCTACTACTCTCTTCTTACCAACTATACTTAGACACTACTGTAACTTTTGCCAGGCAAGGACGTGTATTTTGAGCAGAGTTCTTAACCACCACTTGTACACACCGCAATCTAGCACCAGTTACCAGCTTCACTGTTCGGTTGACATTACCCAGTGGCAGTTAATTTGTTAAAGCACCAATGTTAGTTCTACTCTACTAGGCTAAGAAGTTCACTACACGTACCCAAGAGTATACCATCGTCAGTGAGGAGTTCAGGGTCCGTGTTCTCAGCTAGTACAATCAACGGGTCTCCAGGCAACCTCAACAAACATTAACCCACAACGGTCTCCCTTCACTAAAACGTACTGTATAAGACACCACTACTTTATTGACCAACTTATCACTGTTTTAAGTCCATAGTGTTTTCACCGCCACGCTATATGATTGTGGACACTTCACTCAGACAAGTGCAGGAGGCCACCACTAGCAGCGAACGTTACCTTGCACACACCACCACCAACTGAACAGGTGATTGGGGCCACCGTACTAGCTCAACCCACACCTTCACACACGCGCTACGCTACTCTGGGCGTGGACACCAGATTAGAAAAAACTAATGCTATTGGTCGTAAAATGTAATTTTTTCAGTAAAAGGTTAACCCGAAGACGATGGAAAGCTGTTGACACTTCACGACCGATAAATGAACTGTTACGATGCCTAACATTAAGCTATAGACGACAGTGTCAATTTTAAGAATGAGTTCTCCTTATCCCAAAAGCTTAAAAAAAGACTTTCGGGAGCAAAGAAAATGGGAAATAGTATAATCGACGAAAACTAAACGAAATCATTTCGTAACGCAAGTCTAATCTACACCACTGTTGGCACCCCAGACCCAAGGCCGTCGACCACCACTACAATGTCACCAGGTTCCTCCCCCACATAGCTGAAGGTTGCACAGCTTATCTGGTATTTCCTTGATCATTGCACGCAAACATTGCCGAGTCTGAGCAAACACCGTACATTTATGATTGGTAGACCTAAGGCATAAGATCTGTTTTACAGAAGAACAATTAACCGGACCATGAGAAAATTTAGATACTCCAGCTTATTTCACCTGATGATCACTCCCTCTAGAGTTACGGAGTTTGATCAGGTGAAATATGGAGGTGCCTCATCTTCACACGATCCTGCTAAACCAACCAAAAACATTTGCATCCCATCAATGTGGTTCAAGCTTCTAAGAAATTTGCCCGCCCACGTCTGGCCTCATATACAGTATGCATTCCAGCGCCTGGTGATGTGGCCCGCCACTGAGGGTCGATACTTGTGCCCTCCCTTTAAGTGCACTGACTTGTAAAGGTGACGGGTGACCCTAGATACACTCAGAAATGTTAACGAAGGTACGGGAAGTTTTTGTCTGTACCTTCGATAAGGTAGGTATTAGGTTATGTGTAGCTAAAGGAATTATTCCTCCAATTCCCATTGATAAGAAAAAGTGAATATTACAGAAAGCCATAACACTTCTGGGAGGACAGTGGCACCTGAACCTCAGTAATGAGTCACGGTGTCACTGGCGAATCGAAAGAAACATTAATGCGTCAATGATACGCTATAGGGGAAATCCTAGTGAATCCGTACCATGTAACAGAGGAAGCCCCTGTGTTACGGCATGGAAGAAGCCTTCAAATATATAAACGGAGAGTACACATCAAAGACTAGACCGTGAGGCAACGAAATCACAAGTCTGGTAACTCAGCGAGTGGGAGTGTGCCACCGTTGCCTCCCCGTGCGTTTAGTCTGGTGGAGGAGGTTTGGACAAGGTTCGCCCCACTGTCCATAACTGACCACCATCTTTGCCATCTAGGTCAAGTACACCAACTAGCCACAGTTCTGTACTAAAAACATTGGCTTTAGATATTAAAGTGTCAAGCGTATGGGGATTCTACGTTGGCGATTAGGGGGGTTAGGTGGGTTGGGGCGAGGGAGGGTTGGGTGGGTTGGGTTGGGGCGGGGCAGAGGAAAGTATTGTCTGCCCACTTGTCATGAACTACTCTCCCATCCAACTGTTGAAGACGATTGGTATATAAAACACTCCCGGGTGGTGGAATCGTTAGCAGCGGATATCCTGTCAGGATATGAAGACAACGCACTTCCTTTAAGTTACTGGCGGGACACACCTAGTGCAAACTCCTAAATAAAACTAACATTACAGAACAAGTTAAGCCATTCAAACGTCTTATTAATCAAGTGGGACGAAGATGAGGACAAGTTGATCGCTGGATTTGTACTCGGTCCTTGCGGCGTGGTGGCTGAAGTCTCGTGACACACTGTTTACTTATAAAAAAGGTTTCATATTTATAAATAATTTAACAAAGCGACAAATAAATACACGTGCGAAGACGAGGAAACACTAGACTTAACCTTAACAGTGCCATTGCAGGCAAGGTAAACACTTCCAACTTGAGTGTATCGTCTGCTACTTTATGTCGCGTGATGATTCTTAGTATCCATCGATGTATTTTACCCCAACACCTACTTACTTTAGCCCTTCGAGAACGTGTTAAACCATCGTCCTGTTATCAACCTGCGAATATCTGCCATCACAAGTGTCGGATTACATATTCACAATATCAATATTATAAACGACGTCTTGAGCATTCAGGCTGTCTACTCCAGAAGGAGTGTGCGTGTGTACGATACAAGAAGATTAGACAACATCTTATTTCACCCGAAGATTAACCACTACTTTGAGCAATCTCCGGAAATGGTGTAATAATTATGACAACAGCAGCCAAGGTTTTCCCAGAGAGAGAGAGAGGAACAACGCCCTCAAATACCTAACCAATCCTTGGAAAGAATCCAGAGGAAAATGACAAGACTAATCCCGGGCATTAGGAACCTTGAACACAGAGACAGGCTATAGCATCTTAATTTGCACTCCCTCGAGAGACAGAGTGAGGGGCGACATGATAGAGGTGTATAAATGGAAGTCAGGGTTAAACAAAGGGGACATTACAAAGGTACTCAAACTATCCAACCAGGAGCGAACTCTTAATGGCTTTAAATTAGACAAATTTAGATTTCGGAGTGAAATAGGTAAACACTGGTTTGGAAACAGTAGTGGATGAATGGAACAAGTTACCAAATATCATCATTAACTCGAATACGCTGGATAGCTTCAAACATAGGTTGGATGCTTATATGAGCAATAGGGGTTGGGTATAAACAGGACTGC
Organism: Homarus gammarus; assembly: GCA_958450375.1. Classification (NCBI taxonomy): domain Eukaryota; kingdom Metazoa; phylum Arthropoda; class Malacostraca; order Decapoda; family Nephropidae; genus Homarus; species Homarus gammarus. The sequence goes on along the minus strand of CAUDMG010001260.1, from coordinate 179,122 downwards.
CCAGTATGGGTCAATAGGCCCGCTGCAGTTTCCTCCATTCTTATGTTCTCCCATACAATAAACAAAAAATTTATCGGAAACGAACAAAATCGCTACATTAATTACGAAAACTTAATGACTTAAAAAAGCCCCAAAAGGCATAAAAAGTCGTGTGGTTTATTGCGTTTAGATTTGATACAGTTATAGCCAGGTGTCTCAGCATCTTCACTAAGCCTCCATGACATACCTTTTTAAAACTAACCTGGTACTTGCTCGTGATATCTGTGTTTGAAAACTACTGTCTGAGTCACCGGATGCGTTAAAGCTAGCAGGAGAACCAACTCTGGCACACGAAGACTGACCAAAACTGCAGCCAAGTAGACATTACAATAGACGAGGGCAATGACGTTACCACAATGCTGTGACTTCGGTACCCACGAGGCTACATAAGATGCTGACGGACCGATTATATACAAACTGCACTGTACTTTGAAAACTGTGGGTCCAAACCACGAGTAGCGAGTTGTAAAAGGTTAAATTCTGGACAGGGCGCCCCACCATACAGCAGTGAGTAAAAAGTCAAGGACGGGGAGAAAAAAAAATCATCACTGACTTGGAACTCGTGAAAAACCAAAATCAGATAAAAGACAATAGGATCCAGACAACTCTGTGGTTAACTAAACGGTGGCCAGGCTAATTATACCCTCCCACAGTAGAAACCTGACGCCGCGCTAATTTCAACTTGCCAGCAACACGACGCAATCCAACTAAGCTGTCCATGGCTGATGTTCTAATAGTCTAGACTCTGGTCTATAAATTACCTGTGTGACCAGCGCCATGCCATATGCTTTGGCAACCTAGCCTTCGTGATTTCTGGGTCATATTCACTTTACCAAATCAAAATTATCGTATAAGCTGATTAACGCCTACTAAGTCAAGCTGCAGCAATATTTAGTGAACACTCCTAAACATCAGAAGTAATGAGTCAAGTATATTTCCGCGAATCGGCCGAATAAGTAATTATATTGAGTAATATTTGGCTTTCCATGCGTGATGTTCCTATTTACCGTTAATTTTTTTTAACAATTAATAAACATTTATACTTTTTCAGAATCGGGTGGAGGACGATGGGAAATGTGAAACTTTAACTTAAAATCCTGCCTCCGGTCTCCACGTGATGAGCACCAACCAGTTCTTGTTTACAAATGGCTACAGGGACCGGCATTTAACCATATACGAAATATGAGAGAACTAAACTACCTATAAAATGAAACAAGATCGTTAGAGACATGGACTCATTTAATGCTGTAGTCTAACAGGACGTCCTTTTAACAACCAATGAGGTAAATGTAAGGCAATTCATGTTTTTTTTTTTGCTTTTTACGAGGAATAGCCCACCCGGGCACAGGTCATCGACCCACAGCGGAGCCAAGGGGGCGAAAACATAAGAGTAAAAAATGAAGAATAGAAAAGAAAAAAATTATTACTCTACACCGCGAATATGACCGAAAACTAACTTTTTTTTTAAGTTCAATCTCGGTTTTTTCCACACTTCCGCATCTCCTGTATTAATACGAAAATAAATTTTACAATTCTCGTAAAAAAGGGTGGGGGGGGGGGGGGGAGCACAAACCAGATATAGGCACTGTATATTAAAACTACCCACAACTAATCCTCCACACATGTGGTCACTCGACGAAATGGGTCAAGACTTCACGCCTTCGTTTATTTGCACCAAACAAAAACAAGTACCAGGTTGACAATCCTATATCCGAAATCCTTGGGGCCATATACATTTCGGATTTCAGAATGGTTAGGTTTTTTTTTTTACAGGGATCTGCCCACCCGGGCACAGGTCTCTCAACCACATCAGGGCCTGGGGGGGGGGGGGGGGGCCAAATGTAATAATAAATAATAATAATAATAATAATAAATCATATGTCTAGGTCGTGTTTCTCACTTTTGATCTTTTTTTCATTCTTGTATTTCTTTATTATTATTAATTTTATCATTATTATTTTATCATTGTTATTATTTTATTTTGCTATTGTAAATTCTATTTACTTTGAATAATTATTATTATAATTATTATTCCATTTTCGCCCCCCCCCCCCCCCCCCCCCAGGGCCCCGATGTGGGTCAGTGACCTGTGCCCGGGTTTTCAGAGTTTTTCGTATAAGGGTTGTCAACCTATAGTACTGAACTTACTTTCCAACACGGGGTCTACTAAACTATTTGTCGTAAATATATCATTTGTAAAGTATTTGTTATCTGAACGTAATTTATAGTTAATATTTCAGGTGTCAAATTGAGAAAAACAGAATTGCATTTTGCTAAGAAGTACCAAGACCTTCCCTTCGGCAGGAAAAAAGCATCAAACAATAAAAACAATTCTGGCAGTACTGTACAAAATAGTTCGTTCCTGCAGAAACCAGACACTTCAGCGATAATTCTCTTTTACAAAACCAATTTTTGACAGTGTTGTCACTGAACATAAGAATGGAGGAAACTGCAGCGGGCCTATTGTCCCATACTGGGCAGTCCCGTTTACACCCAACCCCTATTGCTCATATGAGCATCCAACCTATGTTTGAAGCTATTCAGCGTATTCGAGTTAATGATGATATTTGGTAACTTGTTCCATTCATCCACTACTCTGTTTCCAAACCAGTGTTTACCTATTTCACGCCTAAATCTAAATTTGTCCAATTTAAAACCATTGTTACTCGACCTTCCACTCAAGGCCATATTTAACAAGCTGGGCCTCACTATACATCCTACAGTATGGCCTTTCTTTGCTCTACAATTCAGCTTACAATCCAATCCGTCCACATCGCTGTTGATCCTCGCTGGACTACCGAAAACAACGAGTAAACATTAGAAAATGAAGTACAGATAAATTATTGTTATATAGCTCCAATGAATATATAAAACACAGATCGAGATAAATACATAAATAACACCAAACCCATTATCTTAATCATATACCGTATCCACGAAGTCATGGGGTGTACGACGCCATTTAAGATGGCCTTCTTGCCCTGATCTTGCTTAAGGAATACCACCTTTTCGAAGCTCTGGAGAGATCTCGAAGTTTCGATATTTTGAGTACTACTAGCTAATAAGTCCCACCAGGAAACTTGCTTCGAGACCCCTCCACAGCTTCGAAAAGTGTAGCATTCCATGTGTTAAAGGCGATATTGCTGAAAAAAGATCAGGACAAGAAGGTCATCGTGAATGGCGTCGTACACCCCACAACTGTTCTTGAATATTACATGGAAACTTGTACTATTACAGTGTCGAGCGAGCGAGGGCAGGATGAGGATACATGCATCCGCTGTGACGCCCCTTACAAGAAACCCTTCCCAGAAAACCGCATCAAAAGTTTCCTTTTTTCATTAAAAAAACCTAACGTAATGAAAAAGATATTTTAATAAACCTAACCTCTTACAAGGATTTAATAAATTATTCCTGCACATGAACTAAAGGAGTTGAATATCACTTTCTGAAACGATACAGTAACTTAATATATTCAAATGGCTCAAGTGTTTAATCTCCAATACTGTACACAACAATTCGGGCAATTAGTATATTCCGATCTTCATAGTTCACAGGAGCCAAGCACTCCCAACACCCACCTCTGGCAGCACATAAGACGTACGAAACACCGGTGCGGGACACCATAACGTAATCTAATATTCATTACTTCGGTTAAGTGGAGAAAATGTGAGGGAAGGAGAAAGGAGTGGTACAGTGTGATAAGACAGGTGGGAGTTGAGGGGGTAAAACATTCTAGAAAATAGTTAGGAATACGAGAGAATAATAGGGTCAAGAATTGAAAAAGATGACCGGTAGAGAAAAGAGAATACTGTAATGAAAAAAAAAAACATGGTTGGTAGGTAAAACGAATGGAAGAATATAAAAGACGAGAATAAATGAGGAGAACGGGTGGAGGGGGGCTGGTGGTGGTGAGTGTGAGAGATGTCAGGAGGTGAATGGAAGGTGAGGGGGGGGGGGGAGGCGGTGGGAGTAATGGAGAGGGGAGAGGTTGAAGACCGGGAGGAAAACTGAGGGAGGGATGATTGTTGGAGGAGGAGAGAGTAGCAGTGGAGGAGAAAGGGGAAAGTAGTGGTGAAGGAGAGGTGGAGGGGAGAGTGGTGATGGAGGAGAAAGGGAGGAAATAGCAGCAGTGGTGGAAGAGAAATAGTGAAGAGCACTGGTAACAGTTGGAGGAAGAGGGGCAGCATTGATGGAGGCAGGAAGGAACAGCAATAGGTCATTTTTCATTAACCTTTATATGATTTTCTTCTCTTACCATTTAATAGATATCTTCAGGAAACGAAAGAATACACTTGAATTTAGCGGCGCATCCCAAAAATAAACGCAATATTGGGGGGGGGGGGGGGGGGTCCGCGGCCGGTTAGGTTAGTTTTAACCTTTTTAGCCACCCACAAACCCGCATTCCCAAAGTGACCCCCCTACATTGTTGGGGCGGAAAGGGGGGAAGGGGATGATCTGCCCCAAAGATAAATGTCAATCATCTAAAACCGCAGGAAAACTAGAGACCAAAGAAAAAAAAATTGAAAAAAAAGTGATGGCAGGTTAACGAAAAATGCCCCCAGCAATGATGAGGAAGGAGGGAACGGCAATGATGGAGGAAGAGACAGGAGGGAACGGCAATGATGGAGGAAGAGACAGGAGGGAACGGCAATGATGGTGGAAGGAGGGAACAGCAACGATGGAGGAAGGAGGGAACAGCAACGATGGAGGAAGAGGCAGGAGGGAACGGCAATGATGGAGGAAGAGGCAGGAGGGAACGGCAACGATGGAGGAAGAGGCAGGAGGGAACAGCAACGATGGAGGAAGAGGCAGGAGGGAACAGCAACGATGGAGGAAGAGGCAGGAGGGAACAGCAACTATGGAGGAAGAGGCAGGAGGGAACAGCAACGATGGAGGGAGGGAACGGCAATGATGGAGGAAGAGGCAGGAGGGAACGGCAACGATGGAGGAAGGAGGGAACGGCAACGATGGAGGAAGGAGGGAACGGCAACGATGGAGGAAGGAGGGAACGGCAACGATGGAGGAAGGAGGGAACAGCAACGATGGAGGAAGGAGGGAACGGCAACGATGGAGGAAGGAGGGAACGGCAACGATGGAGGAAGGAGGGAACGGCAACGATGGAGGCAGGAGGGAACGGCAATGATGGAGGAAGAGGCAGGAGGGAACGGCAACGATGGAGGAAGGAGGGAACAGCAACGATGGAGGAAGAGGCAGGAGGGAACGGCAATGATGGAGGAAGAGGCAGGAGGGAACGGCAACGATGGAGGAAGGAGGGAACAGCAACGATGGAGGAAGGAGGGAACAGCAACGATGGAGGAAGAGGCAGGAGGGAACGGCAACGATGGAGGAAGGAGGGAACAGCAACGATGGAGGAAGAGGCAGGAGGGAACGGCAATGATGGAGGAAGAGGCAGGAGGGAACGGCAATGATGGAGGAAGGAGGGAACAGCAACGATGGAGGAAGAGGCAGGAGGGAACGGCAATGATGGAGGAAGAGGCAGGAGGGAACGGCAATGATGGAGGAAGAGGCAGGAGGGAACGGCAATGATGGAGGAAGAGGCAGGAGGGAACGGCAATGATGGAGGAAGGAGGGAACAGCAACGATGGAGGAAGGAGGGAACAGCAACGATGGAGGAAGAGGCAGGAGGGAACAGCAATAATGGAGGAAGAGGCAGGAGGGAACGGCAATGATGAAGGAATAGGCAAGAGGGAACAGCAACGATGGAGGAAGAGGCAGGAGGGAACAGCAACGATGGAGGAAGAGGCAGGAGGGAACAGCAACGATGGAGGAAGAGGCAGGAGGGAACAGCAACGATGGAGGAAGAGGCAGGAGGGAACAGCAACGATGGAGGAAGAGGCAGGAGGGAACAGCAACGATGGAGGAAGAGGCAGGAGGGAACGGCAACGATGGAGGAAGAGGCAGGAGGGAACGGCAATGATGAAGGAATAGGCAGGAGGGAACAGCAACGATGGAGGGAGAGGCAGGAGGGAACGGCAATGATGGAGGAAGGAGGGAACAGCAACGATGGAGGAAGAGGCAGGAGGGAACGGCAATGATGGAGGAAGAGGCAGGAGGGAACGGCAATGATGGAGGAAGAGGCAGGAGGGAACGGCAATGATGGAGGAAGAGGCAGGAGGGAACGGCAATGATGGAGGAAGAGGCAGGAGGGAACGGCAATGATGGAGGAAGGAGGGAACAGCAACGATGGAGGAAGGAGGGAACAGCAACGATGGAGGGAGAGGCAGGAGGGAACAGCAATAATGGAGGAAGAGGCAGGAGGGAACGGCAATGATGAAGGAATAGGCAAGAGGGAACAGCAACGATGGAGGAAGAGGCAGGAGGGAACAGCAACGATGGAGGAAGAGGCAGGAGGGAACGGCAACGATGGAGGAAGAGGCAGGAGGGAACGGCAATGATGAAGGAATAGGCAGGAGGGAACAGCAACGATGGAGGAAGAGGCAGGAGGGAACGGCAACGATGGAGGAAGAGGCAGGAGGGAACGGCAATGATGAAGGAATAGGCAGGAGGGAACGGCAATGATGAAGGAATAGGCAGGAGGGAACAGCAACGATGGAGGGAGAGGCAGGAGGGAACAGCAACGATGAAGGAAGAGGCAGGAGGGAACAGCAACGATGGAGGGAGAGGCAGGAGGGAACAGCAACGATGAAGGAAGAGGCAGGAGGGAACAGCAACGATGGAGGGAGAGGCAGGAGGGAACGGCAATGATGGAGGAAGAGGCAAGAGGGGACAGCAACGATGGAGGAAGAGGCAGGAGGGGACAGCAACGATGGAGGAAGAGGCAGGAGGGAACGGCAACGATGGAGGAAGAGGCAGGAGGGAACGGCAACGATGGAGGAAGAGGCAGGAGGGAACAGCAATGATGGAGGAAGAGGCAAGAGGGAACAGCAATGATGGAGGAAAAGGCAAGAGGGAACAGCAACGATGGAGGAAGAGGCAGGAGGGAACAGCAATGATGAAGGAATAGGCAAGAGGGGACAGCAACGATGGAGGAAGAGGCAGGAGGGGACAGCAATGATGGAGGAAGAGGCAGGAGGGAACAGCAATGATGGAGGAAGAGGCAAGAGGGAACAGCAACGATGGAGGAAGAGGCAGGAGGGAACAGCAACGATGGAGGAATAGGCAGGAGGGAACAGCAACGATGGAGGAATAGGCAAGAGGGGACAGCAACGATGGAGGAATAGGCAAGAGGGGACAGCAACGATGGAGGAAGAGGCAGGAGGGAACAGCAATGATGGAGGAAGAGGCAGGAGGGAACGGCAATGATGGAGGCAGGAGGGAACAGCAATGATGGAGGCAGGAGGGAACAGCAATGATGGAGGAAGGGGGGAACAGCAATGATGGAGGAAGGAGGGAACAGCAGTGATGGAGGAAGGAGGGAACAGCAGTGATGGAGAAAGAGGGAGGGAGCGGTGTGTGGGTCAGCGACTAGCACTGCCTGAGGCCACCGCCACCACTAAGAATTTCCTACCACCTCCACCGGTCCTACCCACGACCTGCCGCCACACACACACCTTACCTGAGCGCGTACACAACCACTCCTCTTCTCTTGACATATGTACAGCTAAATCTTATATCAACTTCCGCGAATATTCGATTATTTTATCAGTCACCAATCTCAATCATGATATAAGCGTGGCATTATGCTATTGGGTATATCTCGATTGCTTTCCCCACGTTCAACAAGCAAACAACATCGTTTCTTAACAATATGTAGATATTGCTTAATGCCACGGTATCTTCTATTTTTTCTTTTTCAAAAAAACAGATGATTATCACACCTGTGTCAGTCAGCGGTTTGGCATTGGCGTAGTGCCCAATCACAACACAACACCGGCACTTGACACACTTTTGACAGTTCTTGTCACAACCCGCAGAACGTATACACACACACACTAACATACACTTACCAGGGTCTCGTTGCTTGAGAGGTAGTTGGTAAATGATTCAAAATTTATCCCTCCAAATCGTGTGAAGGTTTTGGAGGAAACGACCCTGCGTGGCTTCCTCTCCCAACAGGCAGCGAGACACAACCGAGCTGTACCACAACACACGTCAACTGTTTAAAATCCCCGCTGCTAACGTCATAGTTAGTTGCCCTTCACTTTTTTTTTACTTTTACAACTCCTGAAGATCCTGTCTAAAATTAAGGAAATTATTACAGTAAATTCAAATAAAATTACTTAGTATATCCGTTATAAAAATTTTTATATTTTATTTCTAGATTTTAAAAACAAAATAGTATTCTTTCTGGCAGCGCGAATTATGACGTTTCACCACATGGCAGGTCTACTCTCCGCCCACCTCGTCCTCTGATTGGCTGAGCAATAGGTGGTGTGATCCTCTCTCCAAAAGCAACCCCGGGATAGGGAGATCACCCTTATGGCTTCATACCACAAAGTTGATAGTATCATCTTTTAATTTTGGTTAGCTTTCGGGGCGTGTGGACCAAAGCATTGGTAAATAGCCTTTAGTAATCTGTTACTTAAGAGCTACATATGCTTGACTTCCCACCTTGGGTCATCCAAGGCTCGTACGATGCGCGGCGCGGTTGTACGCGTGGAGACGGGAGGTATACGTTCATAAGGAAGGTTAGTGATCGATGGAGTATCGTATGATGTGGAGCACATTATTATGTTCCAGAAGGAAAATCTATTCCTGACTTCTTGTGCTGCGTCATGTCACATGAGTATGAGGACACTTGGAGGGGGAGGATGATCCACAGTGAGCAAGACTTTCATCATCCACATAGTCGTGTGCTTGTTTCACATTCTCTTGATATTGATAAATTCTTCGACATACGATAAACACGAACAATCAATCCACTAGTCCACTCCTCGTACTGCACTTTATTAAGACAAACATAAGAATGGGGGAAACTGCAGCGGGTTTATTGGCCCATACTGAGCAGTCCCGTTTACACCCAACCCCTATTGCTCATATATCCATCCAACCTATGTTTGAAGCTATCCAGCGTATTCGAGTTAATGATGATGTTTGGTAACTTGTTCTATTCATCCAATACTCTATTTCCAAACCAATGTTTACCAATTTCACGCCAAATCTAAATGTCTAATTTAAAACCATTATTATGAGTTTGCTCTTGGTTGGATAGTTTGAGTACCTTTGTAATGTCACGTTTGTTTATCCCTGACTTTCATGGGTGTCTATGATCTGCTGAGAGGATTAATACAACCTTCATAATATTTTTGTGTCAAACAAATATCGCTGGGCAGTGGATGCGTCACCGGTTGCTTTTCTTTGCCCAAATGCTTCCTTTACTTGGAGGCATGTAAGGGATATTTCAATTATGACTTAATACATCCAGTGACATAATATTTCCACTTTGTCCTTATTTATCAGCGCAATTTCGATATTTACCTTGTTTTACCTTCACCATCACGGTGAATATTTTGCAAGAGGATATGTGTCAATGGCTCATTGCATAAACACTGTGAATCCAAGTATTTATTTTTTACATGATAACATATATTATGAATTGTAGAGGGAAATACAAAGCAGAGAAGGAAGTAATGACGTGTCATAAACATAATTTCCGTAATAATTTTTTGGAAGAGCGTAAAATCTCCCCCATCGCGTCCAACATTTTCCTGAAGTTACTAGCGTGTTCGGGATGCAGATTTGTGTGTGTGTGTAAGAATAACCATGATTAATATGAAATAACATTTACGTGAGTCATCCTCCTGTGGACGAGTTCTTTATTTAAAGTTATCGACCAGAACATAGGCACCGACAGAATACTGATATAACTAACAACAAAACCATTGAATAAGGCATAAATATACCTGTATAAACATTAAAGAAAATATATTCTCATCCATAAACCAGTCATACAAGTCACATGAAGAATCCTTCAGCCTACGTCTAAATTCACCTGTCTGTATGTACCTGGTAACCTCTGCACTCCCCCACTCCCAAGATGCCGCCCCACTCCCCCTGCTGGGCCAGCCTTCAACACCACCTGTTGTGTATGTACGTCACGCTGTGACTGCGACTGTGCAGTGTGCACCTGTTGCGACTGTGTACGTGTTGTGACTACGATTGTGTGTTGCGACTGTGTATGTGTGATGACTGTGCATGTTGTGTTGTGACTCCGTGCTGTAACTACCTGTGGTGACTGTGTCCATGTATTAATTTTTAGTTGTGAGAGTACATGTGGTGATTACGCACACCCACTAAAAAATAGTCGGCACCCGTGTCATATTGTATCACGCCGTAAGGGTGCCAAATATTGTACTGTAGATGCTAGGAGGCAACTTATTGATTTCGAGTACAATATATTTTAAACACCGTCCCTTTATAATTAGTTCTTCCTTTCAAGTTTATACACATTATTATTATTATTATTATTATTATTATTATTATTATTGTTATTGTATTATTATTATTATTATTATTATTATTGTTATTATTATTATTATTATTATTATTATTATTATTATTATTATTATTATTACAGAATATAAAACACTACCAGCGTCCCTACAAATAACATTATTGCGTTCGTAAGCACTTGGTCTATTTGCCAATGACGTCACATAATAATGAATTTGCAAGTTTCAGGAATTTTTGTTTTAGGCGCAGCATTGCCTGATTATTAAGAAGAAATGACCATTTTAGTGCTTGGATGCTTTAAATAAATATAACTGGTAGCGCTTGCCTAGGTTCATAACACGCAAACTTACACAAATACACATGCACACACACAGAGCTTTAAATTATGTCACCGAAAGGTATACACAATTACACAGAGGGACGATGTCTCCTAATGGGACACATTTTTTTTTTAATCTTTCTAAATGGACGTTACTTGCAACATTTCTGATGAATTTCAATGCATGCCAAAACAATGATTATCTGATAAAGTTATGTGTGTGTGTGTGTGTGTGTGTAATACGGTAATCATCACAGTTTATTTCAGTTTTCCTCCAGGTGATACACGACTCAGTAAAACTCTACGGAGCTGAGCAAAGACTAGCTCCCTTTAAATCATCTCTTAAAAATATCTATTGTCCAAGTATTAATATTTCTTGTAACACCTACTATATTTACAGTACCTGGTTTTATTGTACCATCAAAACCGTTTTATCGGAAATTATCATGAAAATAGATAAAGAATTACTATTGCAATAAACATAATTGCCAACTAGACATAATCCTGACAGCTCTGTCCTCTTGTTCAAACTTATTACTGTACAACACATGTTGTACTGCTCCCCCATTATTATGTTTTTTAATTCCACTGTAATATATATATATATATATATATATATATATATATATATATATATATATATATATATATGCTGATAACCACCAGGAAAGAAGAAAACACGAAGTTCCCAAGCGCTTTCGTGTAATTCACATCTTCAGGGGTGAGTACAGACTAGATGTGAATTACACGAAAGCGCTTGGGAACTTCGTGTTTTCTTCTTTCCTGGTGGTTATCAGCATATACCTAGATCACGCGCACCTACAGTGATTTACTTGCATATATATATATATATATATAGATATATATATATAATATATATATATATATATATAATATATATATATATATATATATTAGAGTGGAATTAAAAACATAAACTAAAAAATAATAATAAATAAATAAAATCAATAAATATTGAAGTGATAACCGTGGTAACATTATGAGATGTTCTTATTATCACCATGCTATTGTACTATTCCAGATGATATTAAATGTTACATAATACTTCCTTGAGATTAATGTATAGTATACTGTATATCAGGTGTCTAAACGAGAGCTCATGTTCCCAACTGGCTCAGCCATGTTAATATTGTTATTATTATCCACTCTGTATCTGTGTTTTTTCTGGCTAAATAAACTGTTTCAATTCACGTCACTTCAACATTATTCCTTAATAACATGAACACTCATGGCGATTTAGATATTTACATTTTCATATCAGGAAAATACTTATACAAGACTCGATAACAGCTAAGGAATACATTTTGTGCAATCAATAGTTTAACTCACTATGTATGTTCCAAAGCAAAGAAAAGCACGAAGAAAAAAGTTATATGTATACATATGTTAAGTGGAAAAGTTGGCAATATATTTGTTTATTTTAGTATGTGTGTGTGTCACACACAGGGTGGTGAATGCGTCTAGAGTGGCAGCATTAAGTTAGTGTTAAGGTTCAAGCACTGCTTGCTCCCTCTCGCTTTCAGCTGCCGCCGCTGGCTAGTCCTCGTGGTGAACAGGGAAGCAGCTTGCATAAGTCTTCCCCTGCCAGTATACAGCCTCCTCACCATCAAGACTGCTGCTGTGCCTCCTCGTGTCAACACACTGTAAATGGGTGCCTCGTGGGCCCAGGCTAGATCAGCAGGGGATCTCTGAGTAGCAGTGGGCCCCAGAGGGACAGCGCATAGGCCCACTGGCATGTGGACACGTCCTGGCGCCTACCATCCACCGTCAAGCTGCCTTGCAGATTAACCTTGGTAGGTATAAGGCTACGGGAGTAAATCCCAAACGAAAAATCTGCGGTGAAGCCCTGCATCAGGCTGACCCACTTCAGCTATCCTCCATCCCTGGGTGAGGTAGCTACAGACATCAAAGAGATGGAAAATAACAAAGCCTCAGGGCCTGATGGAATCCCAGCCGAGGTGTATAAAGCAGGACCTCTGCTTACCATCCGTTTCCACTCTCTCCTGGAGAATATATGGGAAAAGGAGGAAATCCTCCTAGTTTTTAAAGATGCCTCCATTGTCAATATTTATAAGAACAAGGGAGACCGTTCAGACTGTGGCAATTACCGTGGGATCTCTGCTCTCAGTAGCTGGCAAGATTATCGCCCGAGTCCTCCCAAACAGAATTCTTCCTGAGGCGGAAAACTTCCTCCCAGAATATCAATGTGGCTTTAGACCATCAAGAGGCACTGCTCAACTGAAACACCGATGTGGATATCTTGACTACCCAGCAGGTCCCTCAGCATCCAGAGCTAACCCACGTCAGTTGTCCTCCATCCCTGGATGAGGTAGCGACTGCCTTCAAACAGATGAAAAATAACAAAGCCTCAGGGCCTGATGGAATCCCAGCCGAGGTGTATAAAGCAGGAGGACCTCTGCTTACCAGCCGTCTCCATTCTCTCATGGAGAATATGTGGGAAAAGGAGGAAATCCTTTAAGCTCTTAAAGACGCCTCGATCGTTAATATTTATACGAACAAAGGAGACAGTCAGACTGTGGCAACTACGGCGGTATCTCGCTGCTCTCCATAGCTGGCAAGATTGTCGCCCGAGTCCTCCTAAACAGAATTCTTCCTGAGGTGGAAAATTTCCTCCCAGAATATCAATGTGGCTTTAGACCATCAAGAGGCACCACTGTCATCATCTTTGCTGCCTGCCAGTTACAAGAAAAGTGCAGAGAAAAGCATCGTGACTTGTACATGGCTTTCATCGACCTAACCAAGGCCTTTGACTCGGTCAACAAGAAAGCCTTCTGGCATACCCTCAGCCATTTTGGCTGCCCACCAAAATTCATCGCCATTGTGAGGCAACTCCATGTTGGCAAGAACAGCAGTGTCCTGCACAGTGGTACCAGTCTGAGTTCTTCCCCATCCAAATGGGGGTAAAACAGGGATGTGTACTGGCACGAGCTCTCTTTTCCATTTTCTTAGCTGCCTTCCTGACTCATGCCAGTGCCAATTTAGCCGGCGGGTGGACATCCAGTACCGGATGAAGGGTCTTTTCAACATAAGACGACTCCAGGCAGGAACAAAGGTGTTGGCTGCTTCCATTACTGAACTTTAGTATGCAGACGACCTCACTCTTGTCTCTCACACTGAACACAAGCTACAGGAGATCCTGAACACCTATGCAGATGTGTTTGCACAATTGGGCCTCACATTGTCTTTCAGTCTACCCCTGGTTCAGCCACACCTCCACTATCCATACAGCTTAACGGTACTACCCACTCTAATGTTACCCACTTTCAGTATCTCTTCTACCTGTCCACCTCTGCGGACATCATTGAAGAGATTCAACATTGGATCAGATGTGCATCTCAAGCCTTTGGCAGACTCTGTACCCGTGTCTTCAGCTGCAGGGAGCTGAAATTAACGACAAAGTTGCACGTATATCGAGCAGTGGTCCTCCCCACCCTGCTATATGGCAGTGAGACATGGGTCATATACAGGAGGCACCTCAAGACACTTGAAAACTTTCACCAACGTAGTCTATGCTCCATCCTCCAAGTTCGGTGTGAAAACAAGAGAATAAATGTCAGTATTCTTGCTGACACCAACTGATGGAGCATCGAGGCTACCATTATCCATGAACTACTACGTTGGACTGGCCATGTTACTCTCATGGACGACAGTAGACTGCCAAAGCAGCTACTTTACAGTTTCTTATCGAATAGTAAACATAATGCTGGCGGGCAAATGAAAAGGTACAAGGACAGTCTTAAGACTAACCTGAAAAAGTGCCAAATCGGCCCCCCTCACCTGGGAGACAATTGTTCCACTCCGTAGCACTTGGAGGAGCACCACACGAGAAGGTGTCATTACTTTCGAGTTAGCCCGACTGCATACTGAGGCAGACAAATGCCAACGCCGGAAAGACACTACCGCCATTCCTCCTGCACTAGATGTAGCCATCCACATGTGTAACATCTGTGGTCCCGTCATCTCAGAGCTCACCAACGAAGATGACATCTTTAATAAGCCATATCATTGAATCATGATACCACATCTATTCTGTCAGAGGACACACACAAAGACTAAGCACAAAGGAAGGCATCAGGTTCCAGGGTGCCTATATCCCACCAAATGCAAACGGTTGGAGAGTCATTCTCAGCACTAATAAGTTTGGCCCTGTAGCAAGTGATCTCTGCACTGCCATTGCCGTCCTTGCAAGAAAGTTGGCATCCTCGTGCTGCCAACACCGCCTCATTCCCCTGGATAAGAATCCAGGATGTAGGTCTATAGGGGTGGGGGAAGTGCTGAGGCGGATCATCGGAAAATGCATAATGGAGGTGGTAAAGGATGATGTCAAGGCAGCAGCAGCAAACCTGCAAGTTTGTGCTAGCCACCAGGCTGGAGGGGAAGCTGCCATTCACGCCAAGAGAATGATATTTGAGCAGCGTGATTGTGAGGCCGTTCTCCTGTTGGACGCTTCAATTGCATTCAACATACTTAATTGCAAAGCCGCACTGCACAACATCAATATCAAGTGTCCAAGCTTTGCAATGTATGTTGAAAACTTCTATAGGAATCCATCAGACCTCTATATAGTAAACAACAAGGCTCTAAGCGGTGATACCATCATACAGACCAACCGAGGGAACAATGCAGGGGGACCATGTTGCAATGGCAATGTACACAATAGGCTTATCCATGCTCCAACACACAATAAAACTTGAAACAACTGAAATCAAGCAAGTGGCGTACCCTGATGACCTTACAGGAGCAGGAGAAGTGGAGGGCATCAAAAAGTGGTGGGACCCAGACGCCAGCAAGTCCTTCCTCATTGTGAAGCCAGAACATTATGAACAGGCAATGGAGGTGTTTGGTGGAAGTGAGGTCAAAATAACAAAGGATGGCCAAAGACACCTAGGCGCAGTAATCGGCACGACGGACTTCAACACTGAGTACATAACGGGAAAGGTGAATGAGTGGGTTAGGGAAATCCAAGCTCTGTCTGAGATTGCTAATACAGAGCCACATGCGGTTTTTGCAGCAGTCACCCATGGAGTCAAGCATCGCTGGAACTACCTGATGTGCACTATCCCTGATATCGGACCCCTCCTCCACCCTCTGGAAGAAGCTATCAACGTCAATTTCATTTCCAAATTAGTGAAACACCCTCACTTAACCCCAGCAGAAAGATCACTCCTTGCACTATCACCGAGACTGGGTGGAATGGGAATGACCAATCCAGAGGAGATTGCTGTCACTGAACATCAAAACTCAGTTAAGCTCACGGCAGCCCTCTCGGACCACATACCAGCTCAGAACGCAACAGGGGTGGTGTATACCAGTGAAGTAAACAAGATTAGAAGGTCCATTACGACAGAACGACAACACGGCCAAAGTGATAAGTTGCAGCAACTGTTGTTGCAAGTACCAGAGAATTTGAAAACAAAAGTAGCTATAGCGCAGGAGGTGGGCGCCTCGAACTAGTTAACTACGTTACCAATAAGGGCAAATGGTTTCAGTCTCAATAAACAAGAATTTACAGATGCCAATGCTTTAAGGTACGGTAGGCCTGTAGAAGGTTTGCCCTCCCAATGCATGTGTGGCTCTTCCTATGATGTTGATCACGCAATGGTGTGCAAGAAAGGGGCTTCATATGCATGAGGCATGACGAAGTACCGGATCTCACAGCAAATGTGTTGAAGGAAATCTGCCGTGATGTCAGTGTAGAACCGACCCTCCTTCCATTGGACGGTGAGATTTTCCAACATGGGACTTCAAACACGTCCAACGAAGCCCATGTTGACGTCACTGCTCGAGGATTCTGGACGCTGGGACAGAGAGCCTTCTTCGACATCAGGATTTTTGATCCCAAGGCCGCATGTCACCGTAACTCAGCTATCGATGCTGCACATAGGAGGAACGAGAACGACAAGATAAGGGAATATGGGGAGAGAATTCAGATCGATGATCAAGGCAGCTTCACTCCTCTAGTGTTCACAACCTCTGGTGGGATGGAACCAAGTGCTAGATGCTTCTACGCCAGACTCGCGGAGGTGATATCTGAGCAGAAGCAGCAGCCCAGAAGTTATGTTACAGCCTGGATGAGATGTCGACTGTCCTCCTCTCTCCTTCGGTCAGCTTTGCTCTGCCCCAGGGGAACGAGAGCCTCTGCCCCAATGCCGCCAACTGCTGCAGATATTGACTATGAGGCTACAGTCACTGAATGCCGCATAGATCTGCGGCTCAACTAATTCAACACAGATAGGATAGCTACTTATGTATTAGGATATTTAATATTAAGGTAATAAAATGGCGGCGAAGGTGTGGCTATTGGGGGAGGCTGGAGGCCACGTAAAAAAGAAAAAGTAGTAGTAGTGGTACGAGTAGTTGTAGTGGCAGTGTATATAAAATGAACAGAGATGATAGGTTATATACAGTATGGTGAAATCGGGGAGTGGGTCACTTGATTGACAAAAGCTTTATGTACAAGGAGATAATAATAATAATGGAAGCCCCACGAAATAAAGGATGGCCGGCCCAAGGGCCTTCTAGGCGTGAATTTGTTAAGGTGTAGAAGCTGTCGCCAACACATCAACCACACCCTAAGTTAACGAGCTGCAAGACACAGTGTATTCTGAATAGTCCGAGAAGACTGGACAGCTCGCCAACTGCACTGGCTAACCATTACCCCGGAATACGATCCGCATATCGATTAACATCCAGGTTCCCAATTACTGCTGGGTAGACAGAGGCAGATGGCATAAAGAAACTTGCCCTAGTTTCATCCTGCCCGAGGATCGAAATCGAGTCTGCTCGTTTGCGAGTCAAGGATGCTGACCATTACACCACTAGTCCTCAGATAAATAAACAGAGTCAACATATAGATTACTTATCGAACTGGTACTGTGGGAGCTGGTCTTGTAAACAGTCTTTTCTCTCCTGATGTAGTTTGGAGTCTTTCTTGGCTTCTCATCCAGTGTTGGTGGTGGTGAGTGTACGGTGGTCCCTGGGTGTGTCAGGTCCTCGTCAGGTCACCATTAACCGCTGAGCACTGAATGTCACTCGAACAGTTGTTTCATTCTCTCGAGTTGAAAGTGTCACCTATGTATATCAGTTGTTGGTTGATCGTCAATCTTTGTACTATACTGTTGGTGAGAGGATGTTGATAAATCCATGAAGGCTGAAGACGGTGTGTGTGTATGTAATATTTTTTTAACAATTAATTCGTATCATTATCTTAACTTTGAATAATAATAATAACAATGATAAAATAATATTCTACTATTACTACTACTACTACTAACAATAATAAAAATAATTAATCATACGTCTTGTGCAGTAAATTCCAAGATAACTTTCAAGACTTTGATGCAACTGCACTCATGACGCTCGCTTAATTTCCATAATACAGTACAGTACAGCAAGTGAAATTATGACGGTGATAGTGTAAAATTATATATACAGGTACATAAGAGTACAAGTTACGTACACATGTATTTCCCGCCATATATGGCGTCTGATTTTCATATTTATATGAGTAAGCAAGTTTATCACTGGTGTATGTTTATTGTGGATTAATCTCTGTTAAAACCTCGTGTTTATCAAGAGAAAAACTTCTTTGTATCCAAGTTTAGTTTTGCTGGCGACCTTTATTACCTCGAAGCAAAATATCGAGGTGCTGGCTTGAATGCTGCCCTGGATCACCTGAAGATTATCCTCGCCAGTTTATTTCATCTAACCTGAGTTAAAATGATTAATCATCAGTTGAAATAAGCTGAAGGGATTAAACTACATCACAGCTCAGTCTCCCCTTGAAAACAAAAGCCGTTCCTGTATCTTCCCATTTTCTACGTCGTATCTCCCCTGGCGGCCAACTCCGTACACTATACACTTTTTACTTTTATCCTCTTCGCCACTGATTGGCTCTTTAGCCTCTTAGGCGGACAGTCACGTCTCTGTAGGGTATTACTGGCAAGTACTGGCTTCTGAATGTATTTGTGCCTTCGCCAGTGTTGGTCAAGTCTGGTCTTGAGTGAGCTCACACTGGGTGTTCTCGCAATGTCAA
The DNA here is from genome assembly GCA_958450375.1 of Homarus gammarus. Classification (NCBI taxonomy): domain Eukaryota; kingdom Metazoa; phylum Arthropoda; class Malacostraca; order Decapoda; family Nephropidae; genus Homarus; species Homarus gammarus. Next base: position 160,313 of record CAUDMG010001260.1, on the reverse strand, counting down.
CATTCTTCTGCCAGGTAATTGACCTTAATATCTGACTTCATTTACTAATGCAAACTATAAACTTACCTTGATTTTTTCACAATGTTAGAAAAATATTTAACCTTGTCACAATTTTGTTTTAAATAATTAACTTGTCAATTGCTAGATTTTGACGAAATAATTCAGTATGAGGTAGCTGATTTAACGAAACTGATTTACTTTTTTACTTTTATCCTCTTCACTGATCGGCTCGTTAGCCGCTTGGGCGATCGGTCACGTCTCTATTACGCACTGTTGAAAAGTACTGGGCATGGACTGGCTCCTGAATGTACCTGAACCTGCAACAGTACTGGTCAAGTCTGGTCTTGAAAGAACTCACACTCGGTGCCGTCACAACACACTCTAGCAGGTTGTTTCACGGGTTCGCAACTCTCCCTCCGATAAAGTTTGCTCTCACAGTTTTCTGGACTTGCGGCTTCTTGTGGGGGGAGCGTCCGCCAGCTCCAGGTAAGGCCACTCGACTGAGTAGTGCCCTTTGAGATGTCTATACACCTCAATTAGGTCCCCCTTGCTCGCCTGTAGTATAAGCTAGGCAATTGCAGGCGCTCTAATCTCTATGGGTAGCTGAGGTGCCGAAGTGCAGGCACCAGTCCTTTGGACATTGTCAATCAACTGACAGTCCCTGGCATATCTCGGGGACCAGAGGGTGACAGTACTCCAGATGGAGAAGCACCTCACTCTTTAAGATCATTACGACCTTCTTATAAAAACTAGACCTACTAATTTAGTTGCTTGATTCACCTTCTTCTCACAATGGCCCGAGAACTTCAGCTCAGTGTCAACATACACACCCAGGTCCTTTTCACATTCAGTCTCAATTAATGCAGTTTCTTCGTCCCGTTGGGGCATATGATACGCCTCCTTACCGTTGATGCATCCTCTTAGCACCTCGTGACATTGAATCTTAGCAGCCATTTCTTTGACCATTCTTGGAGCTCACAGAGATCCTTCTGCAGCTCTTCACAGCCTTCTTGGTTCTTAATTTCCCTAAATGACTTGGCATCGTCCGCAAACATTTGTATGGAGGAATGTATAGGTATAATGTATAGATACATGATAGTGTTGTTGTTATAATGTTATTACTGCGCTTCAACAACGAAGGTCACAGTGTTGAAAGGCCTATTGGCTCCCGTGCTTGGCTTTGAGCCTAAATTCCACAAATCAATCAATCAATCAATCAATAACGAAGGTCTTCAAGCCCATAACAAGGTTAGTAACAAAAAAGTCTAACAACGCCAAAAAATGATGGGATAGAATTCTCTGAATAATGATAGAGATGATGGATGGATTGGATAAGTCGATAAATAGACAACCCTGAAGTTATATATATATATATATATGCTGATAACCACCAGGAAAGAAGAAAACACGAAGTTCCCAAGCGCTTTCGTGTAATTCACATCTTCAGGGGTGAGTACAGACTGGGAACTTCGTGTTTTCTTCTTTCCTGGTGGTTATCAGCATATACCTAGATCACGCGCACCTACAGTGATTTACTTGCATATATATATTTATATATATATCTTGATAAAATCACACGGGAAAATGGAAACAACGGAGTACCTTAGCTTTCGTCTTGAATAAAGACGAAAGCTAAGGTACTCCGTTGTTTCCATTTTCCCGTGTGATTTTATCAAGATTTATCTTATCCATGTTTTCATTGTGGATTTACATGATATATATATATATATATATATATATATATATATATATATATATATATACATATATATATATATATATATATATATATATATATATATATATATATATATATATATATATATATATATACTGTATATATATAAGCGCAGGAGAGATCACACATCCGCTTGCCAAAAAAGACTAATGATATTTGAAACAAGATGGAAGTTATAAGTATTATGTACACCTCCTTTATATCATTTATATATAGTAATAACTGTTGTCAAGCACTTCTGGTACTATTGTAATGGCATGGCGAGTAACATCACTAGGCTCCCTCTATGATGGTGTACCTGTTACTGAGCTGTATCATTCGTCACCAAGTGTAACCTACGACCTCTTGTTCTCCACGTGAACTCTTCACAACATAGAAGCCACCCTCGCTCTCTCCCTCAACAATATGAAATAAACGAATCTGAAACATCAGGGAAGTGACACATTGCGCCACTATGACGCAGTAACCGGAGACGACAACCGCCATTATAAATGCAGTACCTGTAGTATCAACAACCTTAGGACACAATAAGAGAAACGCAGGAGGAAAAATCCTCCATGCTCTAATATATCATAGAAACAAACAATCACTAAATAATAAATACATGTTCTACGTGGGAAATAAGTTAATATAAACACTTCACATTAAAGGTCAACTGAACAGTTTTTTTGGGGTACAAACTTTTTGTTTTTTTAATATACGTACCTTACGTCCCCCTGCTGCCAGCCTCGCCAACTGGAGACTGACCTTCACTTCTTATACATGTAATAGCACCAACTCTGCTTCTTAGTGTGTTGTGTGTGTGTGTGAGCGCGAAATTTTCAATTTCACTAAAACATTTAATGGACCAATCACTTATGGCGCAGCCCCCCTCTGCTCATCCGACGTCAATTCCCAAATTAAAGACGAAGAAGGCATCCTTCAGTGCTGGAAAGAGCACTACCTTTAGCTGCTCAACTGAAACATCTATCTGGATGTCCTGACAACCCAGCAGGTCCCTCAGCATCCAGAGCTGACCCACTACAGCACTACAGCAGTCCTCCATTCCTGGATGAGGTGGCTACTGTCATCAAACAGATGAAAAATAGCAAAGCATCAGGGCCTGATGGAATCCCAGCCGAGGTGTATAAAGCAAAAGGACCTCTGCTTACCATACATCTCCACTCTCTCTAGGAGAATATATGGAAAAAGGAGAAAATCCACCCAGCTCTTAAAGACGCCTCCATCATCGATATTTATAAAAATAAGGGAGACTGGTCAGACTGTGGCAACTACTGCGGGATCTCGCTATTGTCCATAGCTGGCAAGATTATCGCCCGAGTCCTACTGAGGCGGAAAACTTCCTCCCAGAATATCAATGTGGCTTTAGACCATCACGTGGTACAACTAAAATGACCTTTGCTGCCCGCCAGACACAGGAAAAGTGCAGATAATTGCATCGTGACCTGTACATGGCTTTCATCTTCCTAACCAATGCCTTCGACTCAGTCAACAGGAAGGCCATCGGGCGGACCTTCAACCATTTTTGCTCCCCACCAAAATTCATCACCATTGTGAGACAACTACACGATGGCAAGAACGGCAGTGTCCTGCACAATGGCATCCAGTCTGAGTTCTTCCCCAACCAAACGGGGGTTAAACAAGGGTGTGTACTGTCAGCAACTCTCTTTTCCATTTTCTTGGCTGCCTTCCTTACTTGTGCCAGAGCCAATTTAGCCGGCGGGGTGGACATCCAGTACTGGATGAAGGGTATTTTGAACATAAGACGACTCCAGGCAAGAACAATGGTGTCGGTAGTGTCAATTACTGAGCTTCAGTATGCAGATGACCTCACCCTTGTTGCTCACACTGAGCACGATGTACAGGAGATCCTGAACACCTATGCAGATGCGCATGCATACCTCAGCCTTGAGGTGAATGTACGTAAGAGTCAGATTCTCTTTCAGCCTGCCCCTGGTTCAGCCACACCTCCACCATCCATCCAGTTTAACAGTACTACCCTCTCTAATGTTGCCCACTTTCGGTATCTCGGCTCCCACCTCTCCACCACCGCAGACATCGATGAAGAGATTCAGCATCGGATCAGATGTGCATCTCAAGCCTTTGGCAAACTCCAAAATCGTGTCTTCAGCTGTAGGGAGCTGAAATTATCTACAAAGCTGCACATATATCGAGCAGTGGTCCTCCACACCCTGCTATATGGCAGCGAGACATTGGTCATATACAGGAGTTACCTCAAAGCACTTGAAAACTTTCACCAACGTAGTCTACGTTCCATCCTCCGAGTTCGCTGGGAAGACAAGAGAACAAATGCCAGTATTCTCTCTGACACCAACTGGAGGAGCATCAAGGCTACCATTATCCATGAACAACTACGTTGGCCTGGCCATGTTACCCGCATAGACGACAGTAGACTGCCAAAGCAGCTACTTTACAGTCACCTAGCGAATAGTAAACGTAACGCTGGCAGACAATTGAAAAGGCATAAGGATAGTCTTAAGACAAACATGAAAACGTGCCAAATCGACCCCCTCAGCTGGGAGACGATTACTTCACACCGTAACGCTTGGAGGAGCACCACACGAGAAGATGTCAATACTTTCAAGTTAGCCCGACTGCAAACTGAGGCAGACAAGCGCCAACGCTGGAAACACTCTGCCGCCGCCCCTCCCGCACTAGATGTAGCCATCCACATGTGCAGCAACATCTGTGGACGACCCTGCCGGTCCTGTATCGGTCTCTCGAGTCACCTCAGAGCTCACCAACGAAGGTGACATCCTTAGTAACTCATATCGTTGTATCATTACTGGATGATCGTCATACTTGATTCCGAGTAGTAGTAATAGTGGGCCAGCGCGGCGTGGGTGTGGTGGAGTGTCCTTCCTGATGTAAAGTGTTATATGAGGGGACATATTCGGAGTGTGGGAGCGGGAATTTCACAGTGTGTCGGTGATATCGGATGACACCCTAAGCATTGTCACCGAAGGTTCTTCTCATCCCTTACAGCATTAATCACAAATATTCCGTGTGTTCACCGGCGATCACCAAGCGAGTTTGTGAGTATTTGGTTGGACGGTTACTGCAGGTGCCAGGTGCCAGTGCCAGTGTTGATAGGCCTACTTTGGCAGGGGTGGCATCGAGACTCTCGCCCCTATTGAGCCAAGTGCTCTACACTTGCGGTCGCCCACCCCACCAAGTAACGGTCACTTCATGTAGTGTCGGCCGACCAAGTTAATATATATAACTAATATTACATCAGTGCGACCATAGAAATATTGGTTATTTCTGCCAGGGATATATAAACAAGTGTTAGGTGTGACAATTCCTGCTCCCAGTGCATCATTCTGAAGTGTGGATTGTCGCCCACAGGGGGGTGGCCTACACAACCATGCGCGCACGTATTCCTATAGGAATCCATCAGACCTTTACATAGAAAACAACAAGGCTCTAAGGGGTGATTCTATCATACAGTCAACCGAGGGAACAACGCAGGGGGACCCTGTTGCAATGGCAATGTACGCAATAGGCCTATCCGTGCTCCAACACACAATAAAATTTGAAACAACTGAGGTCAAGCAAGTGGCGTATGCTGACGACATTACAAGGAGCAGGAAAAGTGGAGGACATTAAAAAGTGGTGGGACCTGGTAACATCACGAGGTCCACAAATAGGTTATTACCCAAACGCCAGCAAGTCCTTCCTCATTGTGAAGGCAGAACATTATGAAAGAGCAATGGAGGTGTTCGGTGGAAGTGAGGTCCAAGAATGGATGGCCAAAGACTTCTAGGCACAGTAATCGGCACGACAGACTTCAAGACCGAATACATACCGGGAAAGGTGAATGAGTGAGTCAGGGAAATCCAAGCTCTGTCTAATATTGCTAACACAGAGCCACATGTGGCTTTTGCGGCATTCACCCATGGAGTCAAGCATCGCTGGAACTATCCCTGATATGGGACCCCTCCTCCACCCTCTGGAAGAAGCTATCAGCGTCAGTTTCATTCCAAAATTAGTGAAACATCTTCACTTAACCACAGCACAAAGATCATTCCTTGCACTACCACCGAGACTGGGAGGAATGGGCAGCCCTCACCACATAATAGCTCAGAACGCAACAGGTGTGGTGGATACCAGGGAAGTAAACAAGATTCGACGGTCCATTACGACAGAACGACAGCACAGCTTTTATTTATTTTATTTTTTAGGGTGTTGTGGTCACGGCTGTGATAAAGGCCAACCAGGGAGTGTAGTACTGTGCCTTCAGTTAAATCAGTTCGTAGTTGTCATCAGTGAATGCAGAAGAGACTATAATAACTTAAAGTGAATACATATTGGCAATCGAGCTGGTAAGGACAACTGCCAGCCTATTCGTGTCATAGGTGCCACAGAGACTTTAAATTTAATTTTGTTTGTGTGCTTTCTCAAGGACTGAATCTGTGTTTATAATACACCACTCACAGGGAGATACAGTGCACACAGTGATAGTTCATAGTGTCATCAGTGACCGCTGAAGTTGTAAATAACTTAAAGTGAGAGCTCACTAACAAGCAAGCTGGAAAGGCACCGTGCCAGCTGAAACCAAGTCGTGTCATAGGTGCCACAGAGACTTTAAATTTTATGTTGATGGTGTGCTTTCTCAAGGACTGAAACTGTGCCTACATTACACCATTCACAGGGAGATACAGTGTACGCAGTCACAGACGACAACTCCATAGGCAACAGAGAGTAGCTAAGTACTTTTTCTCTCTTTATTTTCTTTGAAATAGGTGTAGATTTATACACAGTCTGCACCCCCCCCCCCCCACAACAACAACAACCATGAGTTTGAAATGTGATTACTGCAGGGAGACGTCGGATATGGAGGATGCAGGCCTAACTAATGCAACGTTTAGGAAGTTACTAACTGCCGTAAAGCTTGATGGCTGTTGCTGGTATTGCTCTGGCTGCATAGTCAAGGTGAATGAAGCGATTGCAATCCATAAGGGAACGAGTTCTCTAGGGACGAAAATAGATGAAGCAGGAGCCCTGCTGGTTGACAAACTGGAGCAAGTTGGGAAAGAGATCCTTGCTAAGACTGAGGAAGTAGCTAATAGAATGGAGGTGGTTGCTAAGAGGAGTTATGCTGACGTATTAGGAGGGCCACGGGGGGGGGGGGGGGGGGCGGAGAGTAATGCAGAATCAGTACAGGTTCTACAGCAGATTGGGACTCTGAAAAAGTGTGTCGAAGAAATGAAAATTAACGCACCTACTGTTAGGGGAGAGGAGGAACACCAGGAACGGCTCCAGCGCAGGAACAATGTAATAGTTTTTGGAGTCCCAGAGAGCCAGGCAGAGGGAACTGTGAGTAAGGAAACACACGACAAGGTGCTGTTTCAAAATATTTGCACAGAGGTTCTGAAGATTCCAGCAACCCCTCAGGATGTGAGGAGACTGGGACAAAAGCAGGGGGCTAAGCCTCGCCCCCTCAGGATCACACTAGGGAGTGAGGAGGAAAAATGGCAAGTTATTCGCCAGACAAAAAACTTAGCAAGGAGCGAGAACTTTCGGGATGTATTTATTCACCCAGACCGCACGGTAATGCAGAGGGAACAGCACAAGAAGCTCCTGCTGGACCTGAAGCAGAAGAGGGAGGAGTCGAGGAAGAACGGGGACAGGTGCGCGTGGGTTATACTCAGGGGGAGGGTAGTGGAAGCAAGTGTGCCGACACAGGGCCAGGGGGCAGCAGTGCACCCTCCACCCACTCAACCCCCCACCCGGGAGGCGGCACCAGCTCAGCCTACCGGACAGGAGGGAACGAGCACCATGTAAACAATGACATTTTTAACCACACCTGCAAAATACAGTGTACTTAGCAAATGCTGCAGCTTCTGAGAACGTGGGTGGAGCGGGTTTATTACTAAGAGCGGAGACGTTACCGAGAACAAATTCTGGCTTGAATGTCATGTACACTAATACTGACACGTTCCTTGATAAGAGAGAGGAGTTTGAAACACTACTAAGAGTACACCAACCAGATATTGTAGGAGTTGTAGAACTGTTGTACAAGAACAGGAGAATCGACCCAGAGGAATGTGAGTTCAGTATTGCTGGATATGACTCATTTACGAACCTAACTCAAGAATCCTGCAGGAGGGGTGTGGTTATCTACGCTAGGCAAGACCTTAGAGCCAGCCAGGCGAGGGTACAGGGAGAGGATGTTTTTGAAGAGTCCAAGTGGTGTAAAATTAAATTAAGGGGAGGGGACTTACTTATCGTCGGGTGTATCTACAGATCCCCGAACTGTGGCCCACTAAATCAAAGGAACTTAAGAACCTTAATAAACAATGCGGCGATGCTCAACCCCAGCCACCTCCTTATCATGGGGGACTTTAACTATGGCGACATCGACTGGAGAAACGAGTCCACCCCGAATGACTTGAATAATCCTGCTACTCTTTTTGTAGAAACTCTGAGAGATAATTTTCTGTTCCAACATGTTAGAGACCCGACACATTACAGAGGGGAGCAAACACCCAAGCCACTTGACCTCGTCATAACAAACGAGGAGGGTATGGTGGCCAAACTGGAACACCTTGCCCCAGTTGGCACCAGTCACCATACAGTGTTGTCATTCAGATTTAACTGTTACCTAGTTCAAGATAAGGCCAGGCCAAGGTGCAAATATTACAAGGGAAATTACAATGGGATGAGGGAAGAGATGAGGGGTATCAACTGGCCTGACTTATTAAGGTACAAGAACGCAGACACTACGCTGAATATCATAACTAGTAAAATGACCCATTTGATCGATAAATATATACCCAAGACCAAACCCAGTGCTTCTAGGAATACGAGGGGATCCCTACACATGAACCATGCGGCGGTCGACAAAATTAAGAAGAAAACCCAGAAATTCAAGACGTGGGTTGGGTCAAACGATGAGCAAGACAGGAGGATGTATGCAAGAGCCAGAAACCAAGCAAAGATAGAGTGTAGGAGGGCTGAAAAGGAGTTCCAAAGGCTGGTTGCACGCGAGGTCAAGTCAAACCCAAAGGCGTTTTACCGCTATGCAAAGTCGAAATTGAAAACGCGAGTAGGAGTATCAGACCTGAGGCTTGAAGATGGTAGTTACGCAGATTCTGACCAGGATAAAGCTGAGGCATTGAACAGCTTCTTTTCCTCAGTGTTCACAAGAGAGGATGCAACTAACCTTCCTGCGTTTGAGGACAGACGGTTCGACACAGCACTGACCCACATTGTGTTCACAGAAGAGGGTATTAGAAATAAACTGTCCAGGCTAAAGGTCCATAAGAGTCCTGGACCTGACATGGTGCATCCTAGAGTGCTAAGGGAGCTGTGCAACGAGCTTGCAGAGCCCCTGAAGATTCTGTTTTGTAAATGCCTGGATGAACAAATGGTCCCCAGTGAATGGAAAGTGGCTTATGTGAGTCCTATCTTCAAGAAGGGCGATAGGCACTCCACGAACAACTATAGACCGGTGAGCCTGACCAGCATAATATGTAAAGTACTTGAGAGTATTATCAGAGATGCAGCGATGGAACATCTACTACGAAACAACCTTGTAAAAGATTGCCAACACGGTTTTATGCCGGGGCGCTCTTGCTTGACACAATTGCTCAAGGTATTGGATATTTGGACCCATATTCTAGAACGGGGTGGTAATATCGACAATATTTACCTAGATTTTGCCAAGGCTTTCGACAGTGTACCCCACGAAAGGCTGAAAATCAAACTGGAAGGGTACGGAATTCGGGGAAATGTCCTAGCGTGGATAGAAGACTTTCTACATGACCGCAAGCAATGTGTGGTGATTAATGGCACGAAATCGTCATCTGTACCTGTAACAAGTGGGGTACCGCAGGGTAGTGTATTGGGCCCGCTGTTGTTTGTTTGTTTCATAAATGATATGCCTGACGTTGTACACTCCTCCATACAAATGTTTGCCGATGACGCCAAGTTATTTCGGGAAATTAAGAACCAAGCGGACTGTGAAGAGCTGCAGAAGGACCTCTGTGGGCTCCAGGAATGGTCGAAGGAATGGCTGCTGAGATTCAATGTCACGAAGTGTAAGAGGATGCACCTGGGGCGTACCAACGGTAAGGAGGCGTACCATATGTCCCAACGGGATGAAGAAAATGTACTAGTTGAGACTGTGTGTGAGAAGGACCTAGGTGTGTATGTTGACAATGAGCTGAAGTTCTCGGGCCATTGTGAGAAGAAGGTAAATCAGGCAAATAAATTATTGGGTCTTATAAGAAGGTCGTTCAGATATCTAGACGGTCCGTCCCTCGTGACGATCTTCAGGAGTGAAGTGCTTCCCCATCTGGAGTACTGTCACCCCATCTGGTCCCCGAGATATGCTAGGGACTGTCAGTTGGTTGAAAATGTTCAAAGGAGGGCCACCAAACTGGTGCCTGCACTTCGGCACCTCAGCTACCCTGAGAGATTGGAGCGCCTGAACTTGCCTAGCTTATACTACAGACGGGCAAGGGGGGACCTAGTTGAGGTTTATAAGCATCTCAGGGGGCACTACTCAGTTGAGTGTCCTTACTTGGAGCTGGCGGACGCTCGCCCCACAAGGGGTCACAGCTCAAGATTGAAGAAGCCGCAAGTCCAGAAAACCGTGAGGGCAAACTTTTTCGGAGTGAGGGTTGTAAACTCTTGGAACAATCTACCAGAGAGTGTTGTGACGGCACCGAGTGTGAGCTCTTTCAAGAGAAGACTTGACCAACACTGGAGCGGGTTCAGGTACATTCAGGAGCCGGTGCATGCCCAATATTTGCCAACAGTGCGTGACAGAGACGTGACCGATCGCCCGGGCGGCTAGCGAGCCGACCTTTTGGTGAAGAATACAAAGGAAAAGAGACGTGACCGATCGCCCAAGCGGCTAACAAGCCGATCAGTGGCGAAGAGGATAAAAGTAAAAGTAAAGTGATAAGTTGCAGCAACTGATGCTGCAAGTACCACAGAATTAAAAAAAAAAAGTAGCTATAGGCCAGGAGGTGGGCACCTCGAACTGGTTAACTACGTTACCGATAAGGACAAATGGTTTCAGTCTTATTAAACAAGAATTTACTGATGCCATTGCTCTAAGGTACGGTAGGCCAGTAGAAGGTTTGCCCTCCCAATGTGTGTGTGGCTCTTCCTATGATGGCGATCACGCCATGGTGTGGAAGAAAGGGGGCTTCATATGCATGAGGCATGACTAAGTAAGTGATCTCACAGCAAATGTGTTGAAGGAATTCTGCCGTGATGTCAGTGTAGAACCGACCCTCCTTCCATTGGATGGTGAGATTTTCCAACATGGGACTTCAAACACATCCAACGAAGCCCGTGTTGATGTTAGTGCTCGGCGATTCTGGACGCGGGGACAGCGAGCCTTCTTCGACATCAGGATTTTTTATCTCATGGCCGCACTGTAACTTAGCTCTCGCTGCTGCACACAGGAGGAACGAGAACGACAAGATAAGGGAATATGGGGAGAGAATTCAGATCGTTGATCTAGGCAGCTTCACTCCTCTGGTGTTCACAACCTCTGGTGGGATGGGACCAAGTGCAAGATGCTTCTACACCAGACTCGCGGAGGTGCTATCTGAACATAAGCAGCAGCCCAGAAGTTATGTTACAGCCTGGATGAGATGTCGACTGTCCTTCTCTCTCCTTAGGTCTGCTTTGCCCTACCTCAGGGGAATGAGAGCATCGGCCCCAAAGCGGACAACAGTTGCAGATAACTAATAATAATAAGTTACAAAATACTGATTAAGGTCTGGATTAAAAACTATTATTGTCATCAAGTTTCCTGGTGAGGGACGAAGTGAGACTGCATTTAACTGGTTTTCAAAATTAACATAAATAATGGCTTTAAAATTTGACAAAATACAAAATTTACCTAAAACAGTATTAATTCTCGACAAGAAAAAAAAATTACAGACAAACGCCTTTTAATTTTAACAAAACACAAATTAACATAAAAAAACATTAAATTTTGACTGAGATTCTACCCTCACTACATACGTTCTTACCCCCCCCCCCCCCCCGCGTCAGAAGATAATTATTATATATTTTGATTTTAAAAGATCCTGAACATTTAACCGATTAACCTGGTGCTAAAATGTCGTGTCTAGTTAAGGTAGAATCGTACTCAAATTGTGCTACTATTTTCCCCAAATTTTGGTGCAATTTCCTCTTTTTTATATCTTTAGCTCAGCATAGCCATTTAGGAGCATTCTTACAACTTCACTTACGAGGTTTTTTTTGTATATATACCAATAATATCATAACTACACTAGTACTTACAGCACTATCTTACTACCCTGACAGCCACCAACAGTGATCACACACACACACTCCTGGCCTTCACAGAGTGCCAAGGGGTGACGCAACAGCCAGCAAACCATGGCATTGCAGCCTTGATACATAAACACTGTAGTATTTTCATTATATCTCTACCCCGTATAAGGCAACGACCTCAGTGTTAAGATCAGTCTCACTACATATAATTATAAAGCTGTTAGAGGTGAGATAATTGTCACAACACTTCTGCAATAGCTATGACCAGATGATTACACAACCCAGTTTATATTTACCTTAAGATCAATCAGCCAGTAGTTTATTTCACCTGATTATTAACTACCCTCATTCAACCTGGGGCCTTACTTTACATAAGGTTAGGTTAGGTTGGGTTAAGCTACGTTAGATTATGTTAAGTTAAGTTGGGTTAAGTTACGTTAGATTATGTTAAGTTAGGATTATTTTAAACTTTACAAGGTGACTCTTTAACACCAAACTGTGTACAAGGTGACTCTAACAACAAAGTGTGTACAAGGTGACTCTAACAACAAAGTGTGTACAAGGTGACTCTAACAACAAAGTGTGTACAAGGTGACTCTAACAACAAAGTGTGTACAAGGTGACTCTAACAACAAAGTGTGTACAAGGTGACTCTAACAACAAAGTGTGTACAAGGTGACTCTAACAACAAAGTGTGTACAAGGTGACTCTAACAACAAAGTGTGTACAAGGTGACTCTAACAACAAAGTGTGTACAAGGTGACTCTAACAACAAAGTGTGTACAAGGTGACTCTAACAACAAAGTGTGTACAAGGTGACTCTAACAACAAAGTGTGTACAAGGTGACTCTCACAACAAAGTGTGTACAAGGTGACTCTAACAACAAAGTGTGTACAAGGTGACTCTAACAACAAAGTGTGTACAAGGTGACGCTAACAACAAAGTGTGTACAAGGTGACTCTTACAACAAAGTGTGTACAAGGTGACTCTAACAACAAAGTGTGTACAAGGTGACTCTAACAACAAAGTGTGTACAAGGTGACTCTAACAACAAAGTGTGTACAAGGTGACTCTAACAACAAAGTGTGTACAAGGTGACTCTAACAAAGTGTGTACAAGGTGACTCTAACAACAAAGTGTGTACAAGGTGACTCTAACAACAAAGTGTGTACAAGGTGACTCTAACAACAAAGTGTGTACAAGGTGACTCTAACAACAAAGTGTGTACAAGGTGACTCTAACAACAAAGTGTGTACAAGGTGACTCTAACAACAAAGTGTGTACAAGGTGACTCTAACAACAAAGTGTGTACAAGGTGACTCTAACAACAAAGTGTGTACAAGGTGACTCTAACAACAAAGTGTGTACAAGGTGACTCTAACAACAAAGTGTGTACAAGGTGACTCTAACAACAAAGTGTGTACAAGGTGACTCTAACAACAAAGTGTGTACAAGGTGACTCTAACAACAAAGTGTGTACAAGGTGACTCTAACAACAAAGTGTGTACAAGGTGACTCTAACAACAAAGTGTGTACAAGGTGACTCTAACAACAAAGTGTGTACAAGGTGACTCTAACAACAAAGTGTGTACAAGGTGACTCTAACAACAAAGTGTGTACAAGGTGACTCTAACAACAAAGTGTGTACAAGGTGACTCTAACAACAAAGTGTGTACAAGGTGACTCTAACAACAAAGTGTGTACAAGGTGACTCTAACAACAAAGTGTGTACAAGGTGACTCTAACAACAAAGTGTGTACAAGGTGACTCTAACAACAAAGTGTGTACAAGGTGACTCTAACAACAAAGTGTGTACAAGGTGACTCTAACAACAAAGTGTGTACAAGGTGACTCTAACAACAAAGTGTGTACAAGGTGACTCTAACAACAAAGTGTGTACAAGGTGACTCTAACAGCAAAGTGTGTACAAGGTGACTCTAACAACAAAGGGTGTACAAGGTGACTCTAACAGCAAAGTGTGTACAAGGTGACTCTAACAACAAAGTGTGTACAAGGTGACTCTAACAGCAAAGTGTGTACAAGGTGACTCTAACAACAAAGTGTGTACAAGGTGACTCTAACAACAAAGTGTGTACAAGGTGACTCTAACAACAAAGTGTGTACAAGGTGACTCTAACAACAAAGTGTGTACAAGGTGACTCTAACAACAAAGTGTGTACAAGGTGACTCTAACAACAAAGTGTGTACAAGGTGACTCTAACAACAAAGTGTGTACAAGGTCACTCTAACAAAGTGTGTACAAGGTGACTCTAACAAAGTGTGTACAAGGTGACTCTAACAACAAAGTGTGTACAAGGTCACTCTAACAACAAAGTGTGTACAAGGTGACTCTAACAACAAAGTGTGTACAAGGTGACTCTAACAACAAAGTGTGTACAAGGTGACTCTAACAACAAAGTGTGTACAAGGTGACTCTAACAACAAAGTGTGTACAAGGTGACTCTAACAACAAGTGTGTACAAGGTGACTCTAACAACAAAGTGTGTACAAGGTGACTCTAACAACAAAGTGTGTACAAGGTGACTCTAACAACAAAGTGTGTACAAGGTGACTCTAACAACAAAGTGTGTACAAGGTGACTCTAACAGCAAAGTGTGTACAAGGTGACTCTAACAACAAAGTGTGTACAAGGTGACTCTAACAGCAAAGTGTGTACAAGGTGACTCTAACAACAAAGTGTGTACAAGGTGACTCTAACAACAAAGTGTGTACAAGGTGACTCTAACAACAAAGTGTGTACAAGGTGACTCTAACAACAAAGTGTGTACAAGGTGACTCTAACAACAAAGTGTGTACAAGGTGACTCTAACAACAAAGTGTGTACAAGGTGACTCTAACAACAAAGTGTGTACAAGGTCACTCTAACAAAGTGTGTACAAGGTGACTCTAACAACAAAGTGTGTACAAGGTCACTCTAACAAAGTGTGTACAAGGTGACTCTAACAAAGTGTGTACAAGGTGACTCTAACAACAAAGTGTGTACAAGGTCACTCTAACAAAGTGTGTACAAGGTGACTCTGTAAGGAAGGTTAAAAGGAAGGATACACTTTTCACTTAAGCTAGTCGATGCCAGGATGTGTGGTCGTCTACAGAAAGTCGCTTCGGATCACCTGCAAATTACACACCCCAGCTAATTTCACACGAAGATTAGCCACCTTAACGTACCCAACCCTAACCTAACCTAATATAACCTAACGTTAACCTAACCTAACGTACCCAACTCTACCCTAACCTAATATAACCTAACGCTAACCTAACCTAATGTACCCAAGTCTACCCTAACCTAGCCTAAACATACCATAACTTACCTTAACAAAACACCCTAACCATTACTTAACCATACCTAACCACAAGTTAACCTAACCTAATCATAATGTAACTTTGCCATAATTTAACTTAACCTACCCATAATTTAATTTAACTATAATTTTACCTCACCATAGCCCAATCTAACCCTAACCTGACCTAACCTAACCTAACCTAACCTAACCCTAACCTGACCTCAGAAACCTTGCCCCAAAATGACCGGACTCCAAAACATAGCCCCAATAAAGACACACACACACACACACCTGATATGTTTTGTTAAAGGTGTGTGTGTTTACTTGCGTGTGTGCGTGTGTGCGTGCGTGTGCGTGTGTGTGTGTGTGTGTGTGTGTGGTCTTGATGAAGGAGGCAGGGCACTGAAGTCACGACACACGCTGTGAGTGCCCAGTAAACTAACCTCAATGGCTCAGTTGTTAAATCTGAGCCCTGACACATACACAAGCCTGGTGTCACGCAAGGTAGCCTGGTGTCACGTAAGGTAGCTTGGTGTCACGGTAAGGTAGCCTGGTGTCACGTAGGGTAGCCTGGTGTCACGTAAGGTAGCCTGGTGTCACGTAGGGTAGCCTGGTGTCACGTAGGGTAGCCTGGTGTCACGCACGGTAGCCTGGTGTCACGTAAGGTAGCCTGGCAGGTCATAGCCTGATGTCCTAGGAGGAGGGCTGAAGTTGGCCTGTACTGGTATGTCTTCAGTGCCAACACCCAGGCGCTATCACGCACGTAGGCACGATTAAATATGTCTTAACACGTGCTGAGGGTAGTGTAACCACACACACACACACACACACACCACACACCACACACACACACACTCACACATTGACCGTCAAGGGGTTGTGTTATATTACATCCGTGAAGTGTGGCAGCGTCCAGATGGTCAGTCTCTGTTGTGGTGCCAAGATGGTCTACCCTCCCTCCCTCCACACGTTACGATGGTCTACCCTCCCTCCCTCCACACGTTACGATGGTCTACCCTCCCTCCCTCCACACGTTACGATGGTCTACCCTCCCTCCCTCCACACGCCAAGATGGTCTACCCTCCCTCCCTCCACACGTCAAGATGGTCTACCCTCCCTCCCTCCACACGTCAAGATGGTCTACCCTCCCTCCCTCCACAGGTCAAGATGGTCTACCCTCCCTCCCTCCACACGTCAAGATGGTCTACCCTCCCTCCCTCCACACGTCAAGATGGTCTACCCTCCCTCCCTCCACACGTCAAGATGGTCTACCCTCCCTCCCTCCACACGTCAAGATGGTCTACCCTCCCTCCCTCCACACGTCAAGATGGTCTACCCTCCCTCCCTCCACGCGTCAAGATGGTCTACCCTCCCTCCCTCCACACGTCAAGATGGTCTACCCTCCCTCCCTCCACACGTCAAGATGGTTCTACCCTCCCTCCCTCCACACGTCAAGATGGTCTACCCTCCCTCCCTCCACACGTCAAGATGGTCTACCCTCCCTCCCTCCACACGTCAAGATGGTCTACCCTCCCTCCCTCCACACGTCAAGATGGTCTACCCTCCCTCCCTCCACACGTCAAGATGGTCTACCCTCCCTCCCTCCACACGTCAAGATGGTTCTACCCTCCCTCCCTCCACACGTCAAGATGGTCTACCCTCCCTCCCTCCACACGTCAAGATGGTCTACCCTCCCTCCCTCCACACGTCAAGATGGTCTACCCTCCCTCCCTCCACACGTCAAGATGGTCTACCCTCCCTCCCTCCACACGTCAAGATGGTCTACCCTCCCTCCCTCCACACGTCAAGATGGTCTACCCTCCCTCCCTCCACACGTCAAGATGGTCTACCCTCCCTCCCTCCACACGTCAAGATGGTCTACCCTCCCTCCCTCCACACGTCAAGATGGTTCTACCCTCCCTCCCTCCACATGTCAAGATGGTCTACCCTCCCTCCCTCCACACGTCATGATGGTCTACCCTCCCTCCCTCACACTAGTAGGAGGAGTCCACGTCATCTTGGCACACCGGAGATCAGTAAATTATTCTCTGTCAAGCATTGCACAAGACCCCACTCTGGCGTGTGTGTGTGGGGGGGGGGGAGTCACACTGGGACATAAATGATCTGTTCACACATTAATAATAATAATAATAATAATAATAATAATAATAATAAAATATTATAACAATAATTGCACTTATAATAAAATAGACAATTCTAATTATAACAGCACTACAAATAATAATAACAATAACAACAATAATGGTAATAATGGTTGCCCCTCGTGTAACGAGGATGGCCGGCCCAAGGGCCATCTAGGCGTGAACTTGTTGCAGGTGTAGAAGCTGTCGCCAACACAACAACCACACCTCGAGTTAACGAGTTGCATAACAAGGGAAATTCCTGTCCTTCAAAAACATCCATTCAAGAGAGAAAACTAAACCACACTTAATAATAATAATAATAAAAATAATAATAATAGGTTCTCGGGTCAACTCATTATAGACCCTCCCAACAGCTGACCCTCTATCACCACCACCACCACCACTTAAAGGAGGCTGGTGTTGGCGTTGGTTAATACTGTACAGTGAACAAAATACCTGAAGGGACTTTAAGAGCCTCTATTTGGGTTAACGTCGAGGAAGTGGGAGGATTCTGTCGTAGTTGCTTTAATGGCAGAGTAATGGCAATTTACTGTAGACCTGTACAGAGCCAGGTTCATGTAATCGAGGGGGAGATGTATAAGCGGGAACGAAAAACTTGAAGAATTAAACACCCCATTTAATTTCACCTTATGTTTAATCATCCTAAGCCTAGCCTACCCTAACCTAACCTATCCTCACCCTAACGTAATCTAACCTAACACCAACATAACGTTATCTGTCCTAACGATAACGTAATCTAACATAACAATAACGTAAAGTAACCTGTTGTAACTTAAACCTAACCTAACCCAACATACTGTATACTTACTGTTTTCAACCTTCCTTAAACACAACCTGAACAATATACGTGGGTTTGGGACGGGACGATTGGCAGAACCCTAAGTTAAATGGGCCCAAGTCGTAATGAAAACCAGTATTAATGAGCCCAACAACTAATATAGGTCCTAATCTTTATAATTTGCAATCCTAACAATCTCAATAAGCACCAATCAGGTTAGATCAGAGAGAGAGAGAGAGAGAGAGAGAGAGAGAGAGAGAGAGAGAGAGAGAGCATTAACGCTGTTTAGTGCATTTCGCTGTTATTGTGAGTGTGAGACAAATAAGCCGTTTTGGGCCAAATTCTTTTATTGACCGTGTTACTTTGGGGTTATTAAAGACATTAAAGTGAACTCTCTCTCTCTCTCTCTCTCTCTCTCTCTCTCTCTCTCTCTCTCTCTCTTTATGCACAGATGATATTATTACGTCACAGTTGGCAGAGACAAACACGGGTGGGGTGAGGTGTTGTGGAGGTGGGGGTGAAGTGTTGTGGGGTGAAGTGTTGTGGGGTGGGGTGAGGTGTTGTGGGGGTAAGGTGAGGTGTTGTGGGGTGGGGTGGGGTGTTGGGGGTGGGGTGAGGTGTTGTGGGGTGAAGTGTTGTGGGGGTGGGGTGAAGGGTTGTGGGGGTGGGGTGAGGGGGTGAGGGGGTGGGGTGAGGTGTTGTGGGGGTGGGGTGAAGGGTTGTGGGGTGGGGTGAGGCTTTGTGGGGTGGGGTGAGGTGTTGTGGGGTGGGGTGGGTGTTGTGGGGGTGGGGTGAGGTGTTGTGGGGTGAAGTGTTGTGGGGGTGGGGTGAAGGGTTGTGGGGGTAGGGTGAGGTGTTGTGGGGTTAAGGTGAGGTGTTGTGGGGTGAAGGGTTGTGGGGGTGGGGTGAGGTGTTGTGGGGGTGGGGGTGAAGGGTTGTGGGGTGGGGTGAGGTTTTGTGGGGGTGGGGTGAGGTGTTGTGGGGTGGGGTGGGGTGTTGTGGGGGTGGGGTGAGGTTTTGTGGGGTGAAGTGTTGTGGGGGTGGGGTGAAGGGTTGTGGGGGTGGGGTGAGGTGGTGTGGGGGTGGGGTGAGGTGTTGTGGGGGTGGGGTGAAGGGTTGTGGGGGTGGGGTGAGGTGTTGTGGGGGTGGGGTGAAGGGTTGTGGGGGTGGGGTGTTGTGGGGTGGGGTGAGGTGTTGTGGGGTGAAGTGTTGTGGGGGTGGGGTGAAGGGTTGTGGGGGTGGGGTGAGGTGTTGTGGGGTGGGGTGAGGTTTTGTGGGGGTGAGGTGTTGTGGGGTGGGGTGAGGTTTTGTGGGGTGAGGTGTTGTGGGGGTAGGGTGAGGTGTTGTGGGGGTGGGGTGAGGTGTTGTGGGGGTGGGGTGAGGTGTTGTGGGGGTGGGGTGAAGGGTTGAGGGGGTGGGGTGAGGTGTTGTGGGGTAGGGTGAGGTGTTGTGGGGGTGGGGTGAGGTGTTGTGGGGTGAAGTGTTGTGGGGTTGGGGTGAAGGGTTGAGGGGGGGGTGAGGTGTTGTGGGGGTGGGGTGAGGTGTTGTGGGGTGAAGTGTTGTGGGGTTGGGGTGAAGGGTTGAGGGGGTGGGGTGAGGTGTTGTGGGGGTGGGGTGAGGTGTTGTGGGGGTGGGGTGAGGTGTTGTGGGGTGAAGTGTTGTGGGGTTGGGGTGAAGGGTTGAGGGGGTGGGGTGAGGTGTTGTGGGGGTGGGGTGAGGGTTGAGGGGGTGGGGTGAGGTGTTGTGGGGGTGGGGTGAGGTGTTGTGGGGTGAAGTGTTGTGGGGTTGGGGTGAAGGGTTGAGGGGGTGGGGTGAGGTGTTGTGGGGGTGGGGTGAAGGGTTGAGGGGGTGGGGTGAGGTGTTGTGGGGGTGGGGTGAGGTGTTGTGGGGTAGGGTGAGGTTTTGTGGGGTGAAGTGTTGTGGGGGTGGGGTGAAGGGTTGAGGGGGTGGGGTGAGGTGTTGTGGGGGTGGGGTGAGGTGTTGTGGGGTGGGGTGAGGTTTTGTGGGGTGAAGTGTTGTGGGGGTGGGGTGAAGGGTTGTGGGGGTGGGGTGAAGGGTTGTGGGGGTGGGGTGAAGGGTTGTGGGGGTGGGGTGAAGGGTTGTGGGGGTGGGGTGAAGGGTTGTGGGGGTGGGGTGAGGTTTTGTGGGGTGAAGTGTTGTGGGGGTGGGGTGAAGGGTTGAGGGGGTGGGGTGAGGTGTTGTGGGGGTGGGGTGAGGTGTTGTGGGGTGGGGTGAGGTTTGTGGGGTGGGTGTGGGGGTGGGGTGAAGGGTTGTGGGGGTGGGGTGGGGGTTGTGGGGGTGGGGTGAAGGGTTGGGGGGGTGGGGTGAAGGGTTGTGGGGGTGGGGTGAGGTTTGTGGGGGTGAGTGTTGTGGGGGTGGGGTGAGGGTTGAGGGGGTGGGGTGAGGTGTTGTGGGGGTGGGGTGAGGTGTTGTGGGGTGGGGTGAGGTATTGTGGGGGTGGGGTGAGGTTTTGTGGGGTGAAGTGTTGTGGGGGTGGGGTGAGGTTTTGGTGGGGTGAAGCGTTGTGGGGGTGGGGTGAAGGGTTGTGGGGGTGGGGTGAAGGGTTGTGGGGGTGGGGTGAAGGGTTGTGGGGGTGGGGTGAGGTGTTCTGGGGGTGGGGTGAAGGGTTGTGGGGGTGGGGTGAGGTGTTGGGGTGGGGTGTAGTGTTGTGGGGGTAGGGTGAAGGGTTGTGGGGGTGGGGTGAAGGGTTGTGGGGGTGGGGTGAGGTGTTGTGCAGGTAGGGTGAAGGGTTGTGGGGGTGGGGTGAAGGGTTGTGGGGGTGAGGTGAGGTGTTGTGGGGGTGGGGTGAAGGATTGTAGGGGTGGGATGAAATGTTGTGTGAGTGGAGTGAAAGGTTGTGGGGTTGGCATGAAGGGTTGTGGGGGTGGGGTAATGTGGGGTGGGGTGAAGGGTTGTGGGGAGGGGATGAAGGGTTGTCGGGTGTGGGGTGAAGGGTTGTGTGGGTGGGGTGAGGTGTTGTGGGAGTAGGGTGAAGGGTTGTGGGAGTGGGGTGAAAGGTTGTGGGGGTTGGGTGTTGTGGGGGTTGGGTGTTGTGGGGTGGGGTGAAGGGTTGTGTGGAGGGGATGAAGGGTTCTAGGGGTGGGGTGCAGGGTTGTGAGGATGGAGTGAAATGTTGTGGGGGTGGGGTGGAGGGTTGTGGGGGGTGTGGTGAAAAGTTGTGGGGATCTTGAGAGGTCAAGGGCGGTTTTCGAGGAAGGTAGCCAGTAGTCCGTGTAGTGTGGGTGACTCTTACAAGGTTGTAGGGGTGGGGAGAGGGAGCGTTGTGGGGTTGGTAGCCAACATTGAGGATTGTGTAACACTATTACCCAACTACGACGGATTATGTTCATGCGCCACTAACCTCCGATACAAGGACAGAATGGAAATATTTAATTGTTTTATGAACGATGGTTTGACTCTTCAAAGACCAAACTATCGCTATGAAAGGATTAATTGATCTTCAAAGAATCTAAATCGTTATTTTTAAAGGCCTAACTCCTCATCTTTAAAGGGGTAACCGATCTTCCTCTCAGGACCAGAATTTCATTTTTTAAGAGTCAAACAATCGTTCGTTTTCCCTTTAAGATCCATGGTTTAACCTTAGAGCGGTTTTACTGGCAATGTCTATCTGCTCCCCCCCCCCCCCATCCCCATCGTGCCTATCCTACTACAACACAGTCCCCAGCCGTTACCAACACCCCTTCCTCCTGGCCAAATATCCTCCCTCATACAGACAGGCCTGGAACCTGACTTATTAGGGACCTGCCACGCCTTGCCATAAACGGATGTATTATATCGGGAATCCTCCCTCCACACATATACTGTCACTATATGTAACAGGATATAACTATATGTAACTATTTGTCCTTAAATGTATGAGTCAGGAAGGCAAGCATGAAATCCGCGTGCTTCCCTGTTGGGCGCTGTTTACGCTTTTGTGATTCGCCTTGCGCAGGATGCAAGGGGGTACCCAATACACTAGCCCCAAGAAGGAAAAATCAGAAATCTGAAACCCTTTCGTCCTTAATGGCTTAATAGTAAATTGAATTTGAAGTAATAATCCAATAGCCATAACAATGTCTCAGACGTATGGAGAACATAACAAGAAACGTTTGACACATAACATCAGGTTAAATTATTCTTGACATTGAAGAAGTATTGTGATAATGGTTCATGGACGATGCAAGAAAGTGAACAAAAACTAACAGGGGCATTTATTATCGTCGAATAGTGCTATTTCTTAAACAAAACACACACACACACACACACACAACATAAACAACACACACACACACAACTTAGACAACACACACACACACACACACACAACATAAACAACACACACACACACACACACACACAACATAAACAACACACACACACACACACACACAACATAAACAACACACATACTGTACACACAAAACTTAAACAACCTCACAGCCAAACATGTTCCACAATGTAAACAAAGGATTTATGCCACACAAAGTCTTTCCTTCCTGGCAATAACAATGCATTGTGTTGAAGGTGACCCCAAGTTTAGTAACTTGGGCTGGGCATAGCTCCTGGACCAAGCAGTGTGTGTGTGTAGCCGATAACGACGCTACTTACATCCTCGGGCAGGAATCCGACAAACCAACCCGCTTCTTGCTGACACTCCCAAGTTTCCCACCACTACTCACCTGCCTCTCACAACATTGTCCAAGGCGATGCTTACGTTAACAAATTTATTGGCAAAGATTGGAGTACAGTTTGACCTATTGTGAGAAATTCAGTCAGGTCTTGACACTGAGGGTGCTATCACTTCTCACTGCCACGCAGGACAGAGGTTCATACACAGAGAAATAGATCATATTCATTAATAGCATATATAGTCATGTGGGTGATAGCACTGTTCACTGCCACGCAGGACAGTGGTTCAAATATAGCGGAAATCATATTCTATTTGAGGACTATTCAGTGTGGGCTAGCAAATTTTGGATAGATAGCAAGAAAGTCCTCAAGCACCCCTGATTCAATGTAGTAATTACATAGTTCACGATACAATAAGCCAGGTGGCCTGAAGTCTTTGACAGTGTCACATTCAATAATACAGTGTTCAAGTGTATGCTTTAAAAGTTTATCACAAAGTTTACATGCTGAGTGTTCCGTCACTAACTTGCTAGATGTGTCTTTATCCTAGTCTAATTTTGGCCAAGACTACATCACATTGTCTGGTTCTGTCCCTATGCTGGCTATACCGGTACCTCTTGTCACAAAGTTTGTCATATTTACTAATGCTACAACTACCGGTCTCTCTGCATTTCTCAGTTCTTCAAGATCAGAGTTCATGACCAAGGTGATGCGATTTTTTAGTGTCAAGTGTTTTAATCTGAGACAAACTCATTTTAAGTAAAAAAATTTCTGTGGCGGGTATAATGATAAGGTATTATTCCCTGTTAATTTAGTGTTTAATTAGAGTCATAAGCCTTTGAAGTGGACAGACAGATACTTGTGATGCATGAAGGCAAGATTTTTAGCTTCTGTCATCTTAAGTATTTAATAAAGCAGTGATAATCATTTCAAGTGGACCGGTACTTCTAGGTAGTGGGGGGTAACATTTTTTTGTTTTTATCGTAAGTACTTAGTAGGACGTGTACACTCTACTGAAATGGAAGGTCGTTTGCTAGATATGACGGATCACCTGAACATTAACCACCCCAGCTTGTTTAACCTGATGATTAACTACCCTAATGCTACAGGCTGGGGAGTTCCCTTAAGTTAGATTAGATTAGACTTGGTGAGTTACTTGGCTTCGTCCAGGTGATCCGAATTATCCAACGAATAATATTACGGATTTATCAGTTGCTCATCTGGTTGGTGGGGAGGAGGAGGAGATAATCAGTTACCTGGTAGTAATTGTTGCTATGTGAGAGGTAAGGCCACTGGAAGCTCAGGTAGTGACAGCAAGGTGGCCCTTTGCTTACTTCACCTGATGATTAAATACCCTAATGCTACTGGCTGGGGAGGTAGGTTAGGTTAGGTTAGGTTAGGTTAGGTTTTTATTTATTTTTATTTTTTTTTACGGGGATCATGGCCTGGGGGGCGAAAATGTAATAATTATTCATTGTAAATAAAATCTACAATAAAAAATAAAATAAAATAATAATGATAACAATAATAATAATAACTAATAATAATAATAATAATAATAATAATAACAATAATAATAATAATAATAATAATAATAATAATAATAATAAAGAACTATAAAGGAAAAAATAGTGAGAAACAACACATGTATGTTGTGTTGTCAAGTAAGAGCAACAATTGAGACCCTGCAATTGTGTGTAAATGAGGCAGAATGACAGATCAGCAACCTGGGATTTGGTAAAAATTTTCGTGATGCCATATAGCAGGTTAGGTTAGGTTAGGTTAGGATGGTTTATGTTGAGGTGATCCACTTTCTATTGTATGCTGTAGTGGTTTTTCCTATTATCCAGAAATACTTTAAAACTGGCAACTTACAAGCTTCACGTCCAGCCGGAAAGGGAAGTGTTTTTTGTTTTTGTTTTCTGAGTAGTTTGTACGTCGTCCCGCTGTAAAATTATACTTATTTATTTGTTTGTTTTGTTTTATATTCTTCAGTATTTTTATTATTATATATATTTTTTATATATCTCGATCACGGTGTGTGTGTGTGTGTGTGATCGCCCACCTCACCAGCAGGGTCAGGTAGTGAAGGTGGTGTGATCATGACTGTCACTCCAACATTTCCTTCACATCACCGTGACATGAAATTCTTCTGTCTCAGCCTAATCCCTCGTGACGGCCTGAATAGTGACAGGGAGGGAAGAAGGAGGGAAGAAGGAGGGAAGGAATGTTAAAGGACGAGAAATGGTGTATGAGGGTGTATACTGCTGGAGGGAGGGAGGGAGGGAGGGAGTCATGGGGGGTGGGAGGGAGTCATGGAAGGAGGGAGGGAGGGAGTTTGGCACGACCTACAGTCACCACAACAGTTATCTAATTTTTAAGACGTCACTGTCCTATATAAAGAGCGAATCGAGGAAGCACTTTTCCCGCGTCCACCACTTGACTAAAGATCACCTGAAGACTAACTCCCAGCTTATTTCACCTTAATAGTAACCACTCTAGCGCTAACCAAACCTAACCTACCGTAACGCTTATCTAACCTAACCTAACCTAGCGTTAACCTAACCTAACCTCATGTAACCTGACATAACCAAGAGAAGCAATAACATATTTCTACAAGCTATCATTCCTGAACGATTCAATTTATTTCACCTAAGATATCTCTGCCTATCTCTCAAAGATCGTGAATTAAAGTTCCTGTCAATTTCTGAATCATCTTTATCGATATCAGTCAAGATTGAAGGTGACATCTCGCTCATGTGATGTCGACCTAATGCTCCAACTCACTTCCTTCACGTTCTCATACCAGATGACAGGAAATTGCACCTGAATATAAGATTAAATACTGAGGGCTGAGTGGGGGCTGGGTGAAGACTGGGTGAGGGTTGGGTGAGGACTGAGTAAGGACTGGGTAAGGATGTGGGTGAGGGCTGGGTAAGGCCTGGGTGAGGGCTGGGTAAGGACTGGGTGAGGGCTGGGTAAGGACTGAGTGAGAGCTGGATAAGGACTGGGTGAGGACTGAGTAAGGACTGGGTGAGGGCTGGGGAAGGACTGGGTGAGGACTGAGTAAGGACTGGGTGAGAACTGAGTAAGGACTGGGTGAGGGCTGGGTAAGAACTGGGTGAGGGTTGGGTAAGAACTGGGTGAGGGTTGGGTAAGAACTGGGTGAGGGCTGGGTAAGAACTGGGTGAGGACTGGGTAAGAACTGGGTGAGGGCTGGGTAAGGACTGGGTGAGGACTGAGTAAGGACTGGGTGAGGGCTGAGTAAGGACTGGGTGAGGACTGAGTAAGGACTGGGTGAGGGCTGGGTAAGGACTGGGTGAGGACTGAGTAAGAACTGGGTGAGGACTGAGTAAGGATTGGGTGAGGGCTGAGTAAGGACTGGGTGAGGACTGAGTAAGGACTGGGTGAGGGCTGGGTAAGGACTGGGTGAGGACTGAGTAAGAACTGGGTGAGGACTGAGTAAGAACTGGGTGAGGGCTGAGTAAGGACTGGGTGAGGACTGAGTAAGGACTGGGTGAGGACTGAGTAAGGACTGGGTGAGGACTGAGTAAGGACTGGGTGAGGGCTGGGTAAGGACTGGGTGAGGGCTGGGTAAGGACTGGGTGAGGGCTGGGTAAGGACTGGGTGAGGACTGGGTAAGGACTGGGTGAGGACTGAGTAAGGACTGGGTGAGGGTTGGGTAATGACCGGGTGAGGGTTGGGTAAGAACTGGGTGAGGGCTGGGTGAGAACTGGGTGAGGACTGGGTAAGAATTGGGTGAGGGCTGGGTAAGGAATGGGTGAGGGCTGGGTAAGGACTGGGTGAGGGTTGGGTAAGGACTGGGTGAGGGCGCAAGGTCCTGAATGGATTGTGTTGGTAACTTACAAACTGTATAGTGACAGGAGCACGAGTGTGAGGAGGGGGAATTCCCGATACAATTCATCTGTTCATGGCAAAGCGTAACAGGTCCCGTCAAGTCTCTAGGAGGAGGGATATTTAGTTAGGGAGGGGGAAGTGTTGGTGACGGCTGGGGACCCGTAGATGGAGGTCTCAGGGCTATGTATGGTGCGGCCAGGCCCAGGTACCATAAGTCCTGGTGACAGCAGTCAGGGTCAGAGGTGAGGAGAGTTATCAGAGAGAGAGAGAGAGAGAGAGAGAGAGAGTGTGTGTGTGTGACCAAAACTGATACCTTCTGCAAGAAGAAAGCGGCAGCCCAGCGGGAACTTCGCATTCTAAAGAATGACTGTCTTAAAAAATAAAGCATGTGAAATACAAAGACATTCAGATCAGCACAAGATGCGCGAATTTTTCAATTCCATTAAAACATTTTATGGGCCAACCACTCGTGGCGCAGCCTCCCTTTGCTCATTTGACGGAAACTTCGTAATTAAAGACGATGAAAACCTCCTTCAGCGCTAGAAAGAGCACTACCATTCATTGCTCAACCGAAACACAGATGTGGATGTCCTGACTACCCAACAGGTCCCTCAACATCCAGAGCTGACCCACCTCAGCTATCCTCCAACCCTGGATGAGGTAGCTATTGCCATCAAACAGATGAAAAATAGCAAAGCCTCAGGGCCTGATGGAATCCCAGCCGAGGTGTATAAAGCAGGAGGACCTCTGCTTACCAGCCGTCTCTACTTTCTCCTGGAGAATATATGGGAAAAGGAGGAAAGCCCCAAGCTCTTAAAGACGCTTCCATTGTCAATATTTATAAGAACAAGGGAGACCTGTCAGACTGTGGCAACTACCGTAGGATCTTGCTGCTCTCAGTAGCTGGCAAGATTATCGCCTGAGTCCTCCTAAACAGACTCCTTCCTGAGGCGGAAAACTTCCTCCCAGAATCTCAATGTGGTTTTAGACATGATCTTTGCTGCCCGCCAGATATAGGAAAAGTGCAGGGAACAGCGTCGTGACCTGTACATGGCTTTCATCGACCTAGCCAAGTCCTTCGACTTGGTCAACAGGGAAGCCCTCTGGTGGACCCTCAGCCGTTTTGGCTGCACACCAAAATTCATCGCCATTGTGAGGCAACTCCACGATGGCATGAACGGCAGGTCCTGCACAACGGCACCCAGTCTGAGTTTTCCCCATCCAAACAGGGGTTAAACAAGGATGTGTACTGGCACCAACTCTCTTTTCCATTTTCTTGGCTGCCTTCCTTACTTGTGCCAGTGCCAATTTAGCCGGCGGAGTGGACATCGAGTACCAGGTGAAGGGGGATCTTTTTAACATAAGACGACTCCAGGCAAGAACAAAGGTGTCGGCAACTTCCATTACTGAACTTCAGTATGCAGACGACCTCACCCTTGTTGCTCACACTGAACACGACCTACAGGAAATCCTAAACACTTACGCAGATGTGTATGCGCACTTCGGCCTTGAGGCGAGTGTACGTAAGACTCAGATTCTCTTTCAACCTGCCCCAGCTTCAAACACACCTTCACCATCCATCCAGCTTAACAGTACTACCCTCTCTAATGTTACCCACTTTCGGAATCTCGGCTCCCACTTGTCCACCACCGCAGACATCGATGAAGAGATTCAGCAGCGGATCAGATGTGCATCCCAAGCCTTTAGCCAAGCTGCATGTATATCGAGCAGTGGTCCTCCCCACCCTGCTATATGGCAGAGAGACATGGGTCACATACAGGAGGCACCTCAAGGCACTTGAAGACTTTCACGAACGTAGTCTACTGTCCATCCTCCGAGTTTGCTGACTTGCTGACACCAAATGTAGGAGCATCGAGGCTACCATTATCCATGAGCAGCTGTGCTGGACTGGCCAAGTTACCAAATCGACCCCCTAACCTGGGAGTTGATTACTCCACATCGTAACGCTTGGAGGAGCACCACACGAGAAGGTGTCAATACTTTCGAGCTAGCCCGACTGCAAACCGAGGCAGACAAGCACCAACGCTGGAAAGATGCTGCCACCGTCCCTCCCGCACTATATGCAGCTCTCCACAAGTGCAACGAATGTGGATGACCCTGCGGGTCCCGTATCGGCCCCTTTAGTCACCTCAAAACTCACCAACCTAGGTGACATCCCTAATAACTCATATCATTGTATCATAGCTGGAAGATCGTCATACTCGATTCCGAGTGACAGCGAAGTAGTAGTAGTGCGCGTGTGTGTGTGTGTGTGTATGTGCGTGTTGAACCAAGAATCAGACAGAGCACGTACTACCACTGGTCACTGTACAGTAGAGGATGATTACCTGACAGCGACCCACCACCACAACCTAACACCACCACAACCCAACACCACCACAATCCAACACCACCACAACCACCAATACTACCACAACCACCAATGCTCTCACCACCACCCTCACGATAACCACCACCATTAACATTACCACCACTACCACTTCTACTACCACTACTACCATTACTACTGCACGACCACTACCACCATCACTACCACCGCCAACACCACCACTGACCACCGCCAACACCACCACTGACCACCATCACTAGAACCACCACCACCACTACCACCACCCACATTACCACCATATAGCCACAACTTCGCCGCCATTTTATTACCTTAAAATTAAATATTCTAATACATAAGTAGCTACCCTAGCCGTGTTGAGTTAGTTGAGCCGCAGATCTATGCGGCATTCAGTGACTGTTGCCTCATAGTCAATGTCTGCGGCCGTTGTCGGCTTTGGGGCCGAAGATCTCGTTCCTCTGAGGCAAAGCAATGCAGACTAAAGCAGAGAGAAGGATAACACCTCCACGAGTCTGGCATAGAAACATCTTGCACTTGGTCCCATTCCACCAGAGGCTGTGAACACCAGAGGCGTACAGCATCGAGAGCTAGGTTTCGATGACATGCGGCTATGGGATCGAAAATCCTTATGTCAAAGAAGGCTCGCTGTCCCGGCGTCCAGAACCCTCGAGCACCGACGTCCATACGGGCTACGTTGGATGTGTTTGAATTACTGTGATGGAAATTCTCACCAACCAATGAGGGGAGGGTCGGTTCCACCGTGACATCATGGCAGATTTCCTTCAACATATTTGCTGTGAGATCCCTTACTTCGTCATGCCTTATGCATAGGAAGCCCTTCTCTTGCACACCATGGCGTGGTAGATGCCGTAGGATGAGCCACAGACCCATTGGGAGGACAAACCTTCTACTGGCCTATCGTACCTCAAAGCAATGGCATCTGTAAATTCTTGTTTATTAAGGCTAAAACCTTTTGTCTTTATCAGTTACGTTGTTAACCATTTCGAGGCAGCCACCTCCTGCACTAAAGCTACTTTTTTTTTCAAGTTCACTGACAATTGCAACATCAGTTGTTGAAGTTTGTCACTTTGGGTGTTCTGCCGTTCTGTCGTAATGGACCGTCGAATCTTGTTTAATTCGTTGATATCCATTTGACTTGCTGCATTCTGAGCTATTATGTGCTCATTGAGGGCTGCCGTGAGCTTGAAAGAGTTCTGATGTTCTGTGGCGACAAGCTCCACTGGATTAGTCAATCCCATTTCTCCCAGTCTAGGTGGTAGTGCAAGGAGTGATCTTTCTGCTGTGGTTAAATAAGGCTTTTTTTTCTCACTCGTGTTGGGATAAAAACGACCTTGATGGCTTCTTCTAGAGGGTGGAGGAGGGGTCCGATATCAGGGATAGTGCGCATCAGGTAATTCCAACGATGCTTGACTCCATGGGTGAATGCAGCAAAAGCTGCATGTGACTCTGTTTTAGCAATCCACCACCACCACCACCACCACCACCACTATTACCACTACCACCATCATTACCATCAACACTTTTGCCACCACCACTACCACCAACACTACTGCAACCACCACCACCAACACTGCTACCACCACTTTTACCACTATCAATAATAACCACTACTATCACCACCACTACCCCTACTAACACTAATACTATCGCAACCACCATCACTTCCACCACCATTACCACCCCCACCACCATTACCACCACCACTACCATCAACATTACCTCCAACACTACCATCAGCACTACCACCACCACTACCACCACCACTACAACCACTACCTCCATCACTACCAACAACAGTACCACCACTATCACTACCAACAACACTACCACCACCACCACCATCACAACCACAATGACAACCACCAACACTCTTACCACCATAACCACCATCATCATCATCACAAGCACCATTACCACCACAACCACATCAACTTTAATACCTTATCACCACCACCAACAGTGATATCACCACCATAACTACCACCACTACCACTGTCACCACCACCAATACCACCAACACCACCATCACCACCACCATCCCCACCACCCCCATGAACACTACCCCAACCACAACAACCACCAGTAATACCACCACTCGCACTACTACCACTATCACTACTACCATTCAGCGCTGCTACCACCACCACCACAACCATCACTACAACCATCACCTCTATATCCACAACCACAACATCACTACCACTAGGACATATGACCTAACACCTCCTTCCTGTCTCAACATAACACACCAGGACCTTGCCAACCCCCCCCCCCCTCCCTGACAGCAGCACGGCACTCCCGGTTACTTGAAAGAAATACCACTGAATACGTTATATGTCGCTCATATAAAGAAGGCTATTAAGATTATATTCAAAGTCATGGAAACGGGAACTGATGCGTGTTCATGTGGGCCTGAATCCTGATTATGTCCCAACACCTTAACATAACCTAAGTCCTCATCAATATACCTGCTATCAAAATGGACACCTTGTCCTCTTCATACTCAGTACAAGTAGGCTAGTCAGCAGAAAAAGTATCTCTACCCCTGCTGTGAGTAACAAGGGATAAAACATCGGAAGAACACTTAAAACACAAAACTTTTAGTTATACTTCAACATAGTCCTGGTGCTTCACTGATGCCGATATTAATGGTAAAAATAAAGCTTTACTGTTGTCACAATGATGTTGAATTATAGGTGTTGCAGATATGTATCAGTTTAGCAAGTATCATAGAAAACTGATTCAGTTCTTCCTGGTGGCGCCAGTTTTTTCATAGCGCCTAATCCATACTGGTTAGCAACCTCAGTATTGTTTAGACCCTTGTAAAGAAGGGCGATAATTGTACAGTACTTCGTGCTTCCTTTGACCTTTCAGCGTTGATGTTCCTGCTTGCCTTCCTGTGTGGGTTCCTGTGGACGAATCATATGGCCGCAACTAGTAGGTCATGTTTAATTAACAGAATAAAACCTCGAATTCCTATACTGTAAGTATCTTATAACCCTGAATCATCAACACTACTTAACGGTCGTCCTCTTAGTAACGGAGAAAAGTATTCATTTCGCTTTTATTTCCTTCAAGTTAAACAAAATTATCCTAATAATCGGTATTGTTGTTAACAGACAATACTTTTTTGCTGACTGTACAGTACCAAACTTAATGACCCGATAATCCTAGTGTCGCCCAATCCTAGTTTTCTTCTAGTCCTCGTGTCTTCCATTCGTAATGGCCTCCAGTGTTCTTGGTTAGGTTAGGTTAAACGTTTTAGTTGTTGGAGCTTAATCAGGACTTAGGTTAGGTTAAGGTGTTGGAGCTTTGTCAGGACTTAGGTTAGGTTAGGTTAAGGTGTTGGAGCTTCATCAGGTCTTAGGTTAGGTTTTAAGAGTTGGAGCTTCATCAGGACTTAGACTAGGTTAGGTTAAGGTGTTCGAGCTTCATCTGGACTTAAGTTAGGTTAGGTTAAGGTGTTCGAGCTTCATCTGGACTTAAGTTAGGTATTAAGTGTTAGAGTTTCATCAGGACTTAGGTTAGGTTAAGGTGTTCGAGCTTCATCTGGACTTAAGTTAGGTTAGGTTAAGGTGTTGGAGCTTCATCTGGACTTAAGTTCGGTTAGGTTAAGGTGTTGGGGCTAAAGATTGGGCTCATAAGGATTGGGGATTAGGGCCTTAGAGAGAGAGAGAGAGAGAGAGAGAGAGAGAGAGAGAGAGAGAGAGATCTTAACTAATCACATGGCATTGAGTACAGTAAAGGTCCCTCCTCTCCTGACAATTGTACCCTCGACCCATGACCCTTGACACAGCCGAGAGGAATCATCAAGATATCATAGGTAAGAGATAACACAATCACGCGTGTCTGTTTATCTCTGATGACGAGACTAGCACGGGCCACTATCTCCCTCCACCACCACCACCAATATTCCACTATCACTGTCTTCCATCCACCACTATTACCACCATCACTACCACTATCTCCTACTACCACCATCACTATCTCCCACTACCACCATCACTATCTCCCACTACCACCATCACTATCTCCCACTACCACCATCAATATCTCCCACTACCACCATCACTTTCTCCCACTACCATCACTATCTCCCACTACCACCATCACTATCTCCCACTACCATCAATATCTCCTACTACCACCATCACTATCTCTCACAACCATCACTATCTCCCACTACCAACATTACAATCTTCCACTACCATCACTATCTCCCACTACCACCATCACTATCTCCCACTACCACCATCACTATCTCCCACTACCACCATCACTATCTCCCACTACCACCATCACTATCTCCCACTACCACCATCACTATCTCCCACTACCACCATCACTATCTCCCACTACCACCATCACTATCTCCCACTACCACCATCACTATCTCCCACTACCACCATCACTATCTCCCACTACCACCATCACTATCTCCCACTACCATCACTATCTCCCACTACCACCATTACTTTCTCCCACTATCATCACTATCACCCACTACCACCATCACTATCTCCCACTACCATCACTATCTCCCACTACCACCATCACTATCTCCCACTACCACCATCACTATCTCCCACTACCACCATCACTTTCTCCCACTATCATCACTATCACCCACTACCACCATCACTATCACCCACTACCACCATCACAATCTCCCACTACCACCATCACTATCTCCCACTACCACCATCACTATCTCCCACTACCACCATCACTATCTCCCACTACCACCATCACTATCTCCCACTACCACCATCACAATCTCCCACTACCACCATCACTATCTCCCACTACCATCACTATCTCCCACTACCACCATTACTTTCTCCCACTATCATCACTATCACCCACTACCACCATCACTATCTCCCACTACCATCACTATCTCCCACTACCACCATCACTATCTCCCACTACCACCATCACTATCTCCCACTACCACCATCACTTTCTCCCACTATCATCACTATCACCCACTACCACCATCACTATCTCCCACTACCACCATCACTATCTCCCACTACCACCATCACTATCTCCCACTACCACCATCACTATCTCCCACTACCACCATCACTATCTCCCACTACCACCATCACTATCTCCCACTACCATCACTATCTCCCACTACCATCACTATCTCGCACTACCATCATCACTATCTCCCACTACCATCACTATCTCCCACTACCACCATCACAATCTCCCACTACCACCATCACAATCTCCCACTACCATCACTATCTCCCACTACCATCACTATCTCCCATTACCACCATCACTATCTCCCACTACCATCACTATCTCCCACTACCGCCATCACTTTCTCCCACTACCACCATCACTATCTCCCACTACCACCATCACTATCTCCCACTACCATCAACATCTCCCACTACCATCACTATCTCCCACTACCACCATCACTATCTCCCACTACCACCATCACTATCTCCCACTACCATCACTATCTCCCACTACCACCATCACTATCTCCCACTACCACTATCTCCCACTACCATCACTATCTCCCACTACCACCATCACTTTCTCCCACTATCATCACTATTTCCCACTACCACCATCACAATCTCCCATTACCACCATCACTATCTCCCACTACCACCATCACTTTCTCCCACTATCATCACTATCTCCCACTACCACCATCACTATCTCCCACTACCATCACTATCTCCCACTACCACCATCACTATCTCCCACTACCACCATCACTATCTCCCACTACCACCATCACTATCTCCCACTACCACCATCACTATCTCCCACTACCACCATCACTATCTCCCACTACCACCATCACTATCTCCCACTACCACCATCACTATCTCCCACTACCACCATCACTATCTCCCATTACCATCACTATCTCCCATTACCACCATCACTATCTCCCACTACCACCATCACTATCTCCCACTACCACCATCACTATCTCCCACTACCACCATCACTATCTCCCACTACCACCATCACTTCCTCCCACTATCACCATCACTATCTCCCACTACCACCATCACTATCTCCCACTACCATCAATATCTCCCACTACCACCATCACTTCCTCCCACTATCACCATCACTATCTCCCACTACCACCATCACTATCTCCCACTACCATCAATATCTCCCACTACCACCATCACTATCTCTCACTAGCAGAGTCTCCCTTCACCATTACCACCATCACTACCACTTTCCTTCCACCACTACTACCACCATTATTACCACTTCCTTCCACTACCACTGTCTCCCACCTTCATCACTATCACTATCTCCCACTACTTTCACTACCATTACCACTATGTCCCACCATTACCACCATCACTACCCCTATCTCCCACCACTACCACCATCGCTTTCACTATCCTCTACCACTACCACCACTCACCCCACATTGCCTTCTCCCTGATAACCAGCTCTCACACATCACTCATCCCAAGCGTTTACTAAGACATTTAATTGACGGGTATAAGTGGGCAATTTAGTGTTGAGATAAAGAGTTACCTGTACAGCATCACCAGGTAGAGATAGCTCACACAGGACACGGTGAGCACCTGAGTGATTAAGATTGAACAGGTAATGGAAGTATTATTATTATTATTATTATTATTATTATTATTATTATCAGGTGTTCGGTGGAAGTGAGGTCAAAATAACAAAGGATGGCCAAAGACACCTAGGCGCAGTAATCGGCACGACGGACTTCAAGACCGAGTACGTAACGGGAAAGGTGAATGAGTGGGTTCGGGAAATCCAAGCTCTGTCTGAGATTGCTAACACAGAGCCACATGCGGCTTTTGCAGCAGTCACCCATGGAGTCAAGCATCATTGGAACTACCTGATGCGTACTATCCCTAATATCGGACCCCTCCTCCACCCTCTGGAAGAAGCTATCAGCATCAATTTCATTCCCAAATTAGTGAAACACCCTCACTTAACCCCAGCAGAAATATCACTCCTTGCACTACCACCAAGACCAGGAGGAATGGGATCGACCAATCCAGAGGAGATTGCTGCCGCCGAACATCAAAACTCAGTTAAGCGCATGGCAGCCCTCACGGACCACATAATAGCTCAGAATGCAACAGGGGAGGTGGATACCAGTGAAGTAAACAAGATTCGAAGGACCATTACAACAGAACGACAGCACGGCCAAAGTGATAAGTTGCAGCAACTGTTGTTGCAAGTACCAGACAATTTGAAAACAAAAAGTAGCTATAGCCCAGGAGGTGGGCGCCTCGAACTGGTTAACTACGTTACAAATAAGGGCAAATGGTTTCATTATCAATAAACAAGAATTTACAGATGCCATTGCTTTAAGGTACGGTAGGCCAGTGGAAGGTTTGCCCTCCCAATGCGTGTGTGGCTCTTCCTATGACGTCGATCACGCCATGATGTGCAAGAAAGGGGGCTTCATATGCATGAGGCATGACGAAGTGAGGGATCTCGCAGCAAATACTGTATGTTGAAGAAAATCTGCCGTGATGTCTGGGTAGAACCGACCCTCCTTCCATTGGACGGTGAAAATTTCCAACATAGGACTTCAAACACATCCAACAAAGCCCATGTTGACGTCAGTGCTCGAGGATTCTGGACTCGGGTACAGCGAACCTTCTTTGACATCAGGATTTTTTATCCCATGGACGCAAGTCACCGTAACTTAGCTCTCGATGCTACACACAGAAGGAACGAGAATCATAAGATAAGAGCATATGGGCAAAGAATTCAGAACTTTGATCAAGGCAGCTTCACTCCTTAGTGTTCACAACCTCTGCTGGGTTGGGACCAAGTGCAAGATGCTTCTACGCCAGACTCACTGAGGTGCTATTCGAACAGAAGCAGCAGCCCAGAAATTATGTTACACCCTGGAAGAGATGTCGACTGTCCTTCTCTCTCCTTAGGTCGGCTTTGCTCTGCCTTAGGGGAACGGGAGCTTCGGCCCCAAAGCTGACAACAGTTGCAGATATTGACTATGAGGCAACATTCACTGAATGCCGCATAGATCTGTGGCTCAACACAGCTAGGATAGCTACTTATGTATTAGGATATTTAATTTTAAGGTAATAAAATGGCAGCATAGGTGTGGCTATAGGGGGAGGATGGAGGCCACGTTATAAAAAAAAATAGTAGCAATAGTAGTGGTAGAAGTATTAGTAGTAGTAGTCAAGCATCGCTGGAATTACCCGATGTGCACTTTCCCTGATATCGGACCCCTCCTCCACCCTTTGGAAGAAGCCATCAGGGTCGCTTTTATTCCAAGACTAGCAAAACACCTTCACTTAACCCCAGCAGAAGGGTCACTTCTTGCACTACCACAGATACTTCAAGGAATGCTACTGACTAATTCAGAGGAGCTTGCTGCCACCGAACATCAGAACTCCATCAAGCTCACAGCAGCCCTCACTGAGCACATAATAGCTCAGAACGCAGCAAGTGAGATGGATACCAACGAATCAAACAAGATTCGACATTCCATTACAACAGAATGGCAGCACACCCAAAGTGATAAATTTCAACAACTGATGCAGTAATTGTCAAAGAACTTAAAAAAAACAGTTGCTGTAGCCTCGGACTGGCTAACAACATTACCGATAAGGGCAAAAGGTTTCAGCCTTAAGAAACAAGAATACACAAATGCCATTGCTCTTAGGTACAATAGGCCAGTAGAAGGTTTGCCCTCACAATGAGTGTGTGGCTCATCTTACGACATCGACCATGCCATGATGTGCACGAAGCATGGCAAAGTAAGGGATCTCACAGCAAATATGCCACAGGATATTTGCCACGACGTCACAGTGGAACCGTATGGACGTCAGTGCTCGAGGATTCTGGACCCCATGGCCGTTTATCATCGTAACCTAACTCTTGAGGCTGCACAAAAAAGGAACGAAAGCAACAAGAACAGAGAGTAAGGTGAGAGAATTAAAAATGTGGATCAAGGCAGCTTAATTCCAATGGTATTCACAACTTCTGGTGGGGTGGGACCAAATCCAAAATGCTTCTTTAAAAGACTGGCCGAGGTGTTATTTGAACAGAATCAGCAGCCCAAAAGCCACGATGCAGCCTGGTTGAGATGTCGACTGTCCTTTCCTCTGCTTAGATCTGCATTGTTTTGCCTCAGGGGAAAAGATCGTTGGCTCCATAGTCAAGAACAGTCGCAAATATTGACTATGCGGCAATAGTCACTGAATGGGGCATACAGTAGATCTGCTGCTCAACTCAACACAGCTAGGGTAGCTACTTTTAAGAACATAAAAATGGAGGAAACTGTAGCGGGCCTATTGGCCCATACTGGGCAGTCCCATTTACACCCAACCCCTATTGCTCATATACCCATCCAACCTATGTTTGAAGCTATCCAGCGTATAGAGTTAATAATGATATTTAGTAACTTGTTCCACTCGTCCGCTACTCTGTTTCCAAACAAATGTTTACCTATTTCAACCCTAAATCTAAATTTGTCTAATTTAAAACCATTGTTAGGAGTTCGCTCCTGGTTGGATAGTTTGAGTATCTTTGTTATGTCCCCTTTGTTCAGCCCTGTCTTCCATTTATACACCTCTATCATATCGCCCCACACTCTACATCTCTCGAGGGAGTGCAAATTAAGATGCTTTAACCTGTATCTGTACTCAAGGTTCCTAATGCCCGGGATTAGTCTTGTCATTCTCCTCTGAATTCTTTCCAAGGATTCTATATCCATTCTGGAATACGGTGACCAGAATTGAACAGCGTATTCCAAGTGAGGTCTCACAAGTGCAAGATATAGTTTTAGGATGACCTCCCTAGTCTTGTAACTAACACTCCTTTGTATGAACCCAAGTACTTCGTTAGCCTTGTTTCGAGCAAATACACATTGTTTACTTGGCTTAAGATTCCTACTTATAATTACTCCTAAATCTTTCTCGCAGTCGGATTTCTCAATAACATCGTTGTTCATCTGAAATCTGGTTTCCCTTTTTACATCTCCTATACTGAGTACTTTACATTTATCCACATTGAATTTCATCTGCCATTTTTCAGACCATTCGAAAAATTTGTTTAGATCTTCCTGTAGTTTTGCGGAGTCCTCGTCAGATTTAATCACATGCCCTATTTTAGCGTCATCAGCAAATTTACTTATGTTGCTGTGTACGCCAATATCTATGTCGTTTATGTATATAATAAATAATAATGGTCCAAGTACTGAGCCTTGGAGAACTCCACTAGTGACGTTGCACCAATCGGAATTAGTGCAGTTGATGCTCACTCGCTGTTTCCTGTCCTGTAGCCACGCCCTAATCCATTTTAGAATATCTCCTTTACTGCCATGAGCCTCCACTTTTCTTATCTGTCTTTCGTAGAGGACACTGTCGAAGGTTTTGCGAAAATCGGATAGGTTAAAGAAACTAAACTTGCATTCCCTAGAAAGACGAAGAGTGCGGGGAGATATGATAGAAGTATTTAAGTGGGTGAAAGGAATCAATAAAGGGGATATAGATAAAGTTCTTATAATATCCGAGCAGGATAGGACTCGAAGCAACGGATTTAAGTTGGATAAGTTTAGGTTTAGGAGGGAGATAGGAAGGAACTGGTTCACAAATAGGGTGGTGGACGAGTGGAACAAGCTTAGCAACTTTGTAGTAAGTGCTGGAATGCTGGAAAGTTTCAAAAGGAGGCTAGATAGATTCATGGATGATAGAGAGTGGTAGTAACTCTCGACAGGAGCTGCCATGCCCAGGCCAACCGGCCTATTGCAGACTCCTTATTTTCTTATGTTCTTATGTTCTTATAATTGTGCCCCTCGTCCACTAATTCGAAAACAGATGAAAAGAATGTTAATAGATTAGTTAGACATGAATGCTCGCTTGTGAAGCCATGTTGGGAATCATTGATCAACTTGTGCTTCTCCAGGTGATTTCGAATAGATTTTGAAATGATTGCTTCCAGTAATTTGCCTACAATTGATGTTAGACTGATTGGACGGTAGTTAGAGGATAGTGATCTATCTCTCTTCTTGAAAATCGGTTACATTCGCTATCCTCTTGGATTCTGGTACTACACCCGTTTTTAAGGACATGTTAAACAAATTTGCTAAGGGCATACTAAGCTCTTCTTTACATTCCTTTAACACTCTTGGAAATATCTCATCGGGACCTGGTAACTTATTTGGTTTTACTTTGTCTATTTGCTTACTAACATCGTTACTAATCACTACTATCTCGCTTAATTTATTTTCTTCACTATCTCTGTATAGAGTCGGTGCCTCAGGTATCATGTTCAAATTTTCGGTGGTGAAAACTATTGAAAAATATTTATTCAGATTATTGCTCATTTCTCCGTCGTTATCAGTTAAATCGCCGGTATCTGACTGTATTGGTCCAATCTTTTCCCGTGTTTTAGTTTGATACATTTGATAGAATCCCTTGGGGTTTGACTTCGCCTCCCTTGCTGCCTTCAGTTCATTATTCCTCTTTGTTTTTCTTATCTCGGTCTTAACCCTACTGGCCAATACCTAATAACAATCTCGGAGTTAACCTTCACCACGATTTATTTTCCTACCTATAGCCTTCCTTTGTCTAATAATACTCTTTAAATAATTATGTATCCATTTAGGGTCATTGTTGTTTGATCTGAGTTTTCTGTATGGTGTGTTCTGCCTTTGTGCATTTAGTACCTCATTATTTAAATTGTTGTGGAA
Source organism: Homarus gammarus (assembly GCA_958450375.1). Classification (NCBI taxonomy): domain Eukaryota; kingdom Metazoa; phylum Arthropoda; class Malacostraca; order Decapoda; family Nephropidae; genus Homarus; species Homarus gammarus. The sequence continues at coordinate 119,441 of CAUDMG010001260.1, read as the reverse complement.
CTCGTCAACCTCAGATCTCATTATCAGGTCATCCTCAACCGTCAGGTCTCCAGGTAAGGTGAGGTCGCCCTCTGTGGGTACATTGTGTGAGGTAATGTAATTTACCCCCAAGCATGATACCCCTTCTCTCAGCTGCCTCTTCAAACTATCCAAGTTTGCCCTTTTGAAATCTGGGACTTTAGTGGAATTTTCCTTGCCGCTGCCCTGAAATTCTAATTGGAATCTAATTTCTTTGTGATCGCTGTTAGCAAGTTCGTTCCCTCCCTCGACATTACTAATGGGGTTTTCTCTGTTTGACAGAACTAAATCGAGTATATTATTACCCAGGGTGGGTTCTGTTACATGTTGAATTAGGAAACAGTCCTGGATTGTTTCAAGAAAATCCTCTGATTCTGAGTTACCCGAAAGGTCAATCAAATCTATTTGGCTAAAGTTAAAGTCGCCTAATATACAGACTTTGCTATGTATGGAAGGATATTAGGATATTTAATATTAAGGAAACAAAATGGTGGTGAAGGTGTGGCTGTTGGGGGGAGGCTGGAGACTACATAAAGTATTAGTATTAGCAGTAAAACTATTATTCTTATCATTATTATTATTATTACTATTATTATTACTATTGTTATTACTATTATTATTATTATTTTTATTATTATTATTATTATTATTATTTAGCATTATTTTTATTATAATTTTTATTATTATTAAAAATATTGTAGTTATGTCATGAAATAACAGGAAATTCTAGTCAATTTACATTATCTCTGTGCAATGCTAAAATGAGTCTGTATTTATGAATTATATTGTTTAATTAATCCCCTCTTCATTTCCCTCCCCTCCCTTCAGATTATTTCTCTCTCTTGCTGATAACCCCAAGTCATCACCTCTCCTCATCAACATCCAACACGTCACCCTCTCTTCACCACCCAACATATTACCTCTTCCTCTTCACCCCCCTCACCCAGGATCGTGACCACCAGACTAACTTAGTCTTTTACTCGTATTGACAGCTTGTGGCGTGAGATGGTACGACCAGGAGTATCAACACAAGCCTCTTGTTTTGAGCCACCGACCCTAATCCCTCCTTGGTGGTATTCATAAACCTAAACCTCATACTCTGACGACATGAACCCCAATGGGGTTCACCCCATAATAAACGTAAATGGTGTGAAAACCCATTTATCATCAACTAGAAAGAGAATTTAATGTCATATAATTGTTATGGAATTAAGGGTTTTCTTCATGAGGAGCCTAAAATATAAACTTTCTGAACATTGTAGTGGTTGGCAGTTCTGGAATTCTTGAATTATACGATTTAGGGCAATATCATCTTAGTTTTATCAAGTGCCTTATATTTCTTGCGGAATAATATTGAGTTTGTGGTCTAGATGTGTGGAAGTAATTCCGATATTCATGTCAACAATTTCATCTTAAAGGTTTTTTTAATATCGTAACAGTTGGTAAATCTGACCACGATCAATCGTAACATATATAATTCAGTCATCGTCTAATCACTCTAATGTGTATAATTATTTTCAAAGGTGTAAAATACTCGAAATACTTTTTGATGCACTGTTCTTCATTCTTTTTATGGTAAGAAAGTAAACAGAAGAGCGATTGATTAACCCACAACCTCTAGTCTCCTCACATCCCCCTTACCAACAACCCACCCTTCTCCTCACTTCCCCGCCCCCCTTACGCTAAACACATGACAACGCTGAGGACTTGGCTAACATTCTCTTTGAAAATTAGTGGATATAGACTACTAACCTCTGGCGTTGGCGTAGTGAAGGGGTTAATAGATTATTGCTATGGTCCAAGGGAGAGGTCAAGGTCATGTCTTTCTGTAAGGTCAAGGTCAGGTCTTCCTGTAAGGTCAAGGTCATGTCTTCTCTAAGTTTAAGGTCATGTCTTACTGTAAGGTCAAGGTCAGGAATTCCTGTAAGGTCAAGGTCAGGTCTTCCTGTAAGGTCAAGGTCATGTCTTTCTTTAAGGTCAAGGTCATGTCTTCTCTAAGTTTAAGGTCATGTCCTCCTGCAGGGTCAAGGTCATGTCCTTCCCTAGGGTCAAAGTCATGTCCTCCTGTAGGGTCAAGGTCATGTCCTTCTCTAGGGTCAAGGTCATGTCCTCCTGCAGCGTCATGGTCATATCTTTCTGTAAGGTCAAGGTCATATCCGCCTGTAGGGTCAAGGTCATGTTTTCCTGTAAGGTCAATGTCATGTCTTCCTGTAAGGTCAAGGTCAAGGTCATGTCTTCTCTAAGTTCAAGGTCATGTCTTCCTGTAGGGTTAAGGTCATGTCTTTCTGTAAGGTCAAGGTCATGTCTTCTCTAAGTTCAAGGTCATGTCTTCCTGTAGGGTCAAATGACATGTCTTCCTGTAAGGTCAAGGTCATGTCTCTTTCTAGGGTCAAGGAAATGTCTTCCTGTAGGGTCAAGGTCATGTCTTCCTGTAAGGTCAAGGACATGTCCTCCTGTAGGGTCAAAGTCGTGTCCTCCTGTAGGGTCAAGGTAATATTCTCCTGTAGGGTCAAGGTCATGTCCTCCTGTAGGGTCAGGGTCAAGTCCTCCTGTAGGGTCAAAGTCGTGTCCTCCTGTAGGGTCAAGGTCATGTTCTCCTGTAGGGTCAAGGTCATGTCCTCCTGTAGGGCCAAGGTCATGTCCTACTGTAGGGTCAAAGTCATGTCTTCCTGTAGGGCCAAGGTCATGTCCTCCTGTAGGGTCAAGGTCATGTCCTCCTGTAGGGTCAAGGTCATGTCCTCCAGTAGAGCCAAGGTCAAGTACTCCTGTAGGGTCAAGGTCATGTCCTCCTGTAGGGTCAAGGTCAAGTCCTGTAGGGCCAAGGTCAAGACCTCCTGTAGGGCCAAGGTCATATCCTCCATGTAGGGTCAAGGTCATGTCCTCCTGTAGGGTCAAGGTCATGTCCTCCTGTAGGGCCAAGGTCTAGTCCTCCTGTAGGGTCAAGGTCATGTCCTTCTCCAGGGTCAAGCTCATGTCCTCTGTAGTTTCAAGGTCAACTCCTCCTGTAGGGTCAAGGTCATGTCCTCCTGAAGGGTCAAGGTCATGTCCTCCTGTAGGGTTAAAGTCATGTCTTCCTGTAGGGTCAAGGTCATGTCCTCTGTAGTTTCAAGGTCAACTCCTCCTGTAGGGTCAAGGTCATGTCCTCCTGAAGGGTCAAGGTCATGTCCTCTGTAGGGTCAAGGTCATGTCCTCCTGAAGGGTCAAGGTCATGTCCTCCTGCAGGGTCAAGGTCATGTCCTCCTGCAGTGTCATGGTCATATCTTCCTGCAAGGTCAAGGTCATGTTTTCCTGTAAGGTCAATGTCATGTCTTCCTGTAAGGTCAAGGTCAAGGTCATGTCTTCTCTAAGTTCAAGGTCATGTCTTTCTGTAGGGTTAAGGTCATGTCTTTCTGTAAGGTCAAGGTCATGTCCTTCACTAGGGTCAAGGTCATGTCCTCCTGTACTGTCAAGGTCATGTCCTCCTGTAGGGTCAAATGACATGTCTTCCTGTAAGGTCAAGGTCATGTCTCTTTCTAGGGTCAAGATCGTGTCTTCCTGTAAGGTCAAGGTCATGTCTTCCTGATAGGGTCAAGGAATTGTCTTCCTGTAGGGTCAAGGTCATGTCTTCCTGTAAGGTCAATGACATGTCCTCCTGTTGGGTCAAGGTCATGTCTTCGTGTAAGGTCAAGGTCATGTCCTTCTCTTAGGTCAAGTCCGTCTCTAGGGTCAAGGTCATGTCTTGCTGTAGGGTCAATGGCATGTCTTCCTGTAAGGTCAAGGTCATGTCCTTCTCCAGCGTCAAGCTCATGTCCTCCTGTAGGGTTAAAGTTATGTCTTCCTGTAGGGTCAAGGTCATGTCCTCCTGTAGGGTCAAGGTCAAGTCCTCCTGTAGGGTTAAAGTCATGTCCTCCTGTAGGGCCAAGGTCATGTCCTCCTGTAGGGCCAAGGTCAAGTCCTCCTGTAGGGTCAAGCTCATGTCCTCCTGTAGGGCCAAGGTCATGTCCTCCTGTAGGGTTAAAGTTATGTCTTCCTGTAGGGTCAAGGTCATGTCCTCCTGTAGGGTCAAGGTCATGTCCTCCTGTAGGGCCAAGGTCATGTCCTCCTGTAGGGCCAAGGTCATGTCCTCCTGTAGGGCCAAGGTCAAGTCCTCCTGTAGGGCCAAGGTCATGTCCTCCTGTAGGGCCAAGGTCATGTCCTTCTGTAGGGTCATGTCCTCCTGTAGAGCCAAGGTCATGTCCTCCTGTAGGGCCAAGGTCAAGTCCTCCTGTAGGGCCAAGGTCATGTCCTCCTGTAGGGCCAAGGTCATGTCCTTCTGTAGGGTCATGTCCTCATGTAGGGCCAAGCTCATGTCCTCCTGTAGGGCCAAGGTCAAGTCCTCCTGTAGGGCCAAGGTCATGTCCTCCTGTAGGGCCAAGGTCATGTCCTCCTGTAGGGCCAAGGTCATGTCCTCATGTAGGGATAAAGTCATGTCTTCCTGTAGGGTCAAGGTCATGTCCTCTGTAGTTTCAAGGTCAAGTCCTCCTGTAGGGTCAAGGTGATGTCCTCCTGTAGGGTCAAGGTCATGTCCTCCTGTAAGGCCAAGGTCATGTCCTCCTGTAGGGCCAAGGTCATGTCCTCCTGTAGGGTCAAGGTCATGTCCTTCTCCAGGGTCAAGCTCATCTCCTGTAGGGTCAATCTCAAGTCCTCCTGTAGGGCAAAGGTCATGTCCTCCTGTAGGTTCAAGGTCAAGTCCTCCTGTAGGGTCAAGGTCATGTCCTCCTGTAGGGTCAAGGTCAAGTCCTCCTGTAGGGTTAAAGTCATGTCCTCCTGTAGGGTCAAGGTCATGTCCTCCTGTAGGGCCAAGGTCATGTCCTCCTGTAGGGTCAAGGTCAGGTCCTCCTGTAGGGCCAAGGTCAAGTCCTCCTGTAGGGCCAAGGTCATGTCCTCCTGTAGGGTCAAGGTCAAGTCCTCCTGTAGGGACAAGGTCATGTCCTCCTGTAGGGACAAGGTCATGTCCTCCTGTAGGGCCAAGGTCATGTCCTCCTGTAGGGTCAAGGTCATGTCCTCCTGTAGGGCCAAGGTCATGTCCTCCTGTAGGGTCAAGGTCATGTCCTCCTGTAGGGTCAAGGTCATGTCCTCCTGTAGGGCCAAGGTCATGTCCTCCTGTAGGGCCAAGGTCATGTCCTCCTGTAGGGCCAAGGTCATGTCCTCCTGTAGGGTCAAGGTCATGTCTCCTGTAGGGCCAAGGTCAAGTCCTCCTGTAGGGTCAAGGTCATGTCTTCCTGTAGGGTCAAGGTCATGTCCTCCTGTAGGGTCAAGGTCATGTCCTCCTGTAGGGTCAAGGTCATGTCCTCCTGTAGGGCCAAGGTCATGTCCTCCTGTAGGGTCAAGGTCATGTCCTTCTGTAGGGTCAAGGTCATGTCCTCCTGTAGGGTTAAAGTCATGTCTCCTGTAGGGTCAAGGTCATGTCCTCTGTAGTTCAAGGTCAAGTCCTCCTGTAGGGTCAAGGTGATGTCCTCCTGTAGGGTCAAGGTCATGTCCTCCTGTAAGGCCAAGGTCATGTCCTTCTGCAGTGTCAAGGTCATGTCCTCCTGTAGGGTAAAGTTATGTCTTCCTGAAGGGTCAAGGTCATGTCCTCTGTAGTTCAAGGTCAGTCCTCCTGTAGGGTCAAGGTTATGTCCTCCTGTAGGGTCAAGGTCAAGTCCTCCTGTAGGGTCAAGGTCATGTCCTCCTGTAGGGCCAAGGTCAAGTCCTCCTGTAGGGCCAAGGTCATGTCCTCCTGTAGGGTCAAGGTCATGTCCTCCTGTAGGGCCAAGGTCATGTCCTCCTGTAGGGCCAAGGTCATGTCCTCCTGTAGGGTCAAGGTCAAGTCCTCCTGTAGGGTCAAGGTCATGTCCTCCTGTAGGGTCAAGGTCATGTCCTCCTGTAGGGCCAAGGTCATGTCCTCCTGTAGGGCCAAGGTCATGTCCTCCTGTAGGGCCAAGGTCATGTCCTCCTGTAGGGTCAAGGTCATGTCCTCCTGTAGGGCCAAGGTCAAGTCCTTCTGTAGGGCCAAGGTCAAGTCCTCCTGTAGGGTCAAGGTTATGTCCTCCTGTAGGGTCAAGGTCATGTCCTCCTGTAGGGTCAAGGTCATGTCCTCCTGTAGGGACAAGGTCATGTCCTCCTGTAGGGCCAAGGTCATGTCCTCCTGTAGGGCCAAGGTCATGTCCTCCTGTAGGGTCAAGGTCATGTCCTCCTGTAGGGTAAAGTCATGTCTTCCTGTAGGGTCAAGGTCATGTCCTCTGTAGTGTCAAGGTCAAGTCCTCCTGTAGGGTCAAGGTCATGTCCTCCTGTAGGGTCAAGGTCATGTCCTCCTGTAGGGTCAAGGTCATGTCCTCCTGTAGGGCCAAGGTCATGTCCTCCTGTAGGGCCAAGGTCATGTCCTCCAGGGTCAAGTCATCCTCCTGTATGGTTAAAGTCTTGTCCTACTGTAGGGTCAAGGTCATGTCCTCTGTAGGGTCAAGGTCAAGTCCTCCTGTAGGGTCAAGGTCATGTCCTCCTGTAGGGTCAAGGTCAAGTCCTCCTGTAGGGTGAAGGTCATGTCCTCCTGTAGGGCCAAGGTCATGTCCTCCTGTAGGGCCAAGGTCATGTCCTTCTCCAGGGTCAAGCTCATGTCCTCCTGTAGGGTTAAAGTCATGTCTTCCTGTAGGGTCAAGGTCATGTCCTCTGTAGTTTCAAGGTCAAGTCCTCCTGTAGGGTCAAGGTCATGTCCTCCTGTAGGGTCAAGGTCAAGTCCTCCTGTAGGGTGAAGGTCATGTCCTCCTGTAGGGCCAAGGTCAAGTCCTCCTGTAGGGCCAAGGTCATGTCCTCCTGTAGGGTCAAGGTCATGTCCTCTTGTAGGGCCAAGGTCAAGTCCTCCTGTAGAGCCAAGGTCATGTCCTCCTGTAGGGTCAAGGTCAAGTCCTCCTGTAGGGTCAAGGTCATGTCCTCCTGTAGGGTCAAGGTCATGTCCTCCTGTAGGGCCAAGGTCAAGTCCTCCTGTAGGGCCAAGGTCATGTCCTCCTGTAGGGTCAAGGTCATGTCCTCCTGTAGGGTCAAGGTCATGTCCTCCTGTAGGGCCAAGGTCATGTCCTCCTGTAGGGCCAAGGTCAAGTCCTCCTGTAGGGTCAAGGTCATGTCCTCCTGTAGGGTCAAGGTCATGTCCTCCTGTAGGGTCAAGGTCATGTCCTCCTGTAGGGTCAAGGTCATGTCCTCCTGTAGGGCCAAGGTCATGTCCTCCTGTAGGGCCAAGGTCATGTCCTCCTGTAGGGTCAAGGTCATGTCCTCCTGTAGGGTCAAGTCATGTCTTCCTGTAGGGTCAAGGTCATGTCCTCTGTAGTTCAAGGTCAGTCCTCCTGTAGGGTCAAGGTCATGTCCTCCTGTAGGGTCAAGGTCATGTCCTCCTGTAGGGTCAAGGTCATGTCCTCCTGTAGGGCCAAGGTCATGTCCTCCTGTAGGGCCAAGGTCATGTCCTTCTCCAGGGTCAAGCTCATCCTCCTGTAGGGTTAAAGTCATGTCTTCCTGTAGGGTCAAGGTCATGTCCTCTGTAGTTTCAAGGTCAAGTCCTCCTGTAGGGTCAAGGTTATGTCCTCCTGTAGGGTCAAGGTCAAGTCCTCCTGTAGGGTCAAGGTCATGTCCTCCTGTAGGGCCAAGGTCATGTCCTCCTGTAGGGTCAAGGTCATGTCCTTCTCCAGGGTCAAGGTCATGTCCTCCTGTAGGGCCAAGGTCATGTCCTCCTGTAGGGTCAAGGTCAAGTCCTTCTGTAGGGTCAAGGTCAAGTCCTCCTGTAGGGTCAAGGTCATGTCCTCCTGTAGGGTCAAGGTCAAGTCCTCCTGTAGGGTCAAGGTCATGTCCTCCTGTAGGGCCAAGGTCAAGTCCTCCTGTAGGGCCAAGGTCATGTCCTCCTGTAGGGTCAAGGTCAAGTCCTTCTGTAGGGCCAAGGTCAAGTCCTCCTGTAGGGCCAAGGTCATGTCCTCCTGTAGGGTCAAGGTCAAGTCCTCCTGTAGGGTCAAGGTCATGTCCTCCTGTAGGGTCAAGGTCATGTCCTCCTGTAGGGTCAAGGTCATGTCCTCCTGTAGGGCCAAGGTCATGTCCTCCTGTAGGGTCAAGGTCATGTCCTCCTGTAGGGCCAAGGTCAAGTCCTCTGTAGGGCCAAGGTCAAGTCCTCCTGTAGGGTCAAGGTCATGTCCTCCTGTAGGGTCAAGGTCATGTCCTCCTGTAGGGTCAAGGTCATGTCCTCCTGTAGGGTCAAGGTCATGTCCTCCTGTAGGGCCAAGGTCATGTCCTCCTGTAGGGTCAAGGTCATGTCCTCCTGTAGGGTCAAGGTCATGTCCTCCTGTAGGGTCAAGGTCATGTCCTCCTGTAGGGTCAAGGTCATGTCCTCCTGTAGGGCCAAGGTCATGTCCTCCTGTAGGGCCAAGGTCATGTCCTCCTGTAGGGCCAATGTCATGTCCTCCTGTAGGGTCAAGGTCATGTTCTCCTGTAGGGCCATGGTCAAGTCCTCCTGTAGGATCAAGGTCATGTCCTCCTGTAGGGTCAAGGTCATATCCTCCTGTAGGGTCAAGGTCATATCCTCCTGTAGGATCAAGGTCATGTCCTCCTGTAGGGTCAAGGTCATGTCCTCCTGTAGGGCCAAGGTCAAGTCCTCCTGTAGGGCCAAGGTCATATCCTCCTGTAGGGTCAAGGTCATGTCCTTCTCCAGGGTCAAGTTCATGTCCTCCTGTAGGGTTAAAGTCATGTCTTCCTGTAGGGTCAAGGTCATGTCCTCTGTAGTTTCAAGGTCAAGTCCTCCTGTAGGGTCAAGGTTATGTCCTCCTGTAGGGTCAAGGTCAAGTCCTCCTGTAGGGTGAAGGTCATGTCCTCCTGTAGGGCCAAGGTCATGTCCTCCTGTAGGGCCAAGGTCATGTCCTTCTCCAGGGTCAAGCTCATCCTCCTGTAGGGTCAAGGTCATGTCCTCCTGTAGGGCCAAGGTCAAGTCCCCCTGTAGGGCCAAGGTCATGTCCTCCTGTAGGGTCAAGATCAAGTCCTTCTGTAGGGCCAAGGTCAAGTCCTCCTGTAGGTCAAGGTCAAGTCCTCCTGTAGGGTCAAGGTCATGTCCTCCTGTAGGGCCAAGGTCATATCCTCCTGTAGGGTCAAGGTCATGTCCTCCTGTAGGGTCAAGGTCATGTCCTCCTCTTGGGTCAAGGTCATGTCCTCCTCTAGGGTCAAGGTCATGTCCTCCTGTAGGGCCAAGGTCATGTCCTCCTGTAGGGTCAAGGTCATGTCCTCCTGTAGGGCCAAGGTCATGTCCTCCTGTAGGGTCAAGGTCATGTCCTCCTGTAGGGTCAAGGTCAGGTCCTCCTCTAGGGTCAAGGTCATGTCCTCCTGTAGGGTCAAGGTCATGTCCTCCTGTAGGGCCAAGGTCATGTCCTCCTGTAGGGTCAAGGTCATGTCCTCCTGTAGAGCCAAGGTCATGTCCTCCTGTAGGGTCAAGGTCATGTCCTCCTGTAGGCCCAAGGTCATGTCCTCCTGTAGGGTCAAGCTCATGTCCTCCTGTAGGGTCAAGGTCATGTCCTCCTGTAGGGCCAATGTCATGTCCTCCTGTAGGGTCAAGGTCATGTCCTCCTGTAGGGCCATGGTCAAGTCCTCCTGTAGGATCAAGGTCATGTCCTCCTGTAGGGTCAAGGTTCATATCCTCCTGTAGGGTCAAGGTCATATCCTCCTGTAGGATCAAGGTCATGTCCTCCTGTAGGGTCAAGGTCATGTCCTCCTGTAGGGCCAAGGTCAAGTCCTCCTGTAGGGCCAAGGTCATATCCTCCTGTAGGGTCAAGGTCATGTCCTTCTCCAGGGTCAAGTTCATGTCCTCCTGTAGGGTTAAAGTCATGTCTTCCTGTAGGGTCAAGGTCATGTCCTCTGTAGTTTCAAGGTCAAGTCCTCCTGTAGGGTCAAGGTTATGTCCTCCTGTAGGGTCAAGGTCAAGTCCTCCTGTAGGGTGAAGGTCATGTCCTCCTGTAGGGCCAAGGTCATGTCCTCCTGTAGGGCCAAGGTCATGTCCTTCTCCAGGGTCAAGCTCATCCTCCTGTAGGGTTAAAGTTATGTCTTCCTGTAGGGTCAAGGTCATGTCCTCTGTAGTTTCAAGGTCAAGTCCTCCTGTAGGGTCAAGGTTATGTCCTCCTGTAGGGTCAAGGTCAAGTCCTCCTGTAGGGTGAAGGTCATGTCCTCCTGTAGGGCCAAGGTCAAGTCCTCCTGTAGGGCCAAGGTCATGTCCTCCTGTAGGGTCAAGGTCAGGTCCTCTTGTAGGGCCAAGGTCAAGTCCTCCTGTAGAGCCAAGGTCATGTCCTCCTGTAGGGTCAAGGTCAAGTCCTCCTGTAGGGACAAGGTCATGTCCTCCTGTAGGGTCAAGGTCATGTCCTCCTGTAGGGTCAAGGTCATGTCCTCCTGTAGGGCCAAGGTCATGTCCTCCTGTAGGGCCAAGGTCATGTCCTCCTGTAGGGCCAATGTCATGTCCTCCTGTAGGGTCAAGGTCATGTTCTCCTGTAGGGCCATGGTCAAGTCCTCCTGTAGGATCAAGGTCATGTCTTCCTGTAGGGTCAAGGTCATATCCTCCTGTTGGGTCAAGGTCATATCCTCCTGTAGGGTCAAGGTCATGTCCTCCTGTAGGGCCAAGGTCATATCCTCCTGTAGGGTCAAGGTCATGTCCTTCTCCAGGGTCAAGCTCATGTCCTCCTGTAGGGTTAAAGTCATGTCTTCCTGTAGGGTCAAGGTCATGTCCTCTGTAGTTTCAAGGTCAAGTCCTCCTGTAGGGTGAAGGTCATGTCCTCCTGTAGGGCCAAGGTCATGTCCTCCTGTAGGGCCAAGGTCATGTCCTTCTCCAGGGTCAAGCTCATGTCCTCCTGTAGGGTTAAAGTCATGTCTTCCTGTAGGGTCAAGGTCATGTCCTCTGTAGTTTCAAGGTCAAGTCCTCCTGTAGGGTCAAGGTTATGTCCTCCTGTAGGGTCAAGGTCAAGTCCTCCTGTAGGGTGAAGGTCATGTCCTCCTGTAGGGCCAAGGTCAAGTCCTCCTGTTGGGCGAAGGTCATGTCCTCCTGTAGGGTCAAGGTCATGTCCTCTTGTAGGGCCAAGGTCAAGTCCTCCTGTAGAGCCAAGGTCATGTCCTCCTGTAGGGTCAAGGTCAAGTCCTCCTGTAGGGTCAAGGTCATGTCCTCCTGTAGGGTCAAGGTCCTGTCTTCCTGTAGGGCCAAGGTCAAGTCCTCCTGTAGGGCCAAGGTCATGTCCTCCTGTAGGGCCAAGGTCATATCCTTCTGTAGGGTCAAGGTCATGTTCTCCTGTAGGGCCAAGGTCAAGTCCTTCTGTAGGGCCAAGGTCAAGTCCTCCTGTAGGGTCAAGGTTATGTCCTCCTGTAGGGTCAAGGTCATATCCTCCTGTAGGGTCACGGTCATGTCCTCCTGTAGGGACAAGGTCATGTCCTCCTGTAGGGCCAAGGTCATGTCCTCCTGTAGGGCCAAGGTCATGTCCTCCTGTAGGGTCAAGGTCATGTCCTCCTGTAGGGTTAAAGTCATGTCTTCCTGTAGGGTCAAGGTCATGTCCTCTGTAGTTTCAAGGTCAAGTCCTCCTGTAGGGTCAAGGTTATGTCCTCCTGTAGGGTCAAGGTCAAGTCCTCCTGTAGGGTGAAGGTCATGTCCTCCTGTAGGGCCAAGGTCATGTCCTCCTGTAGGGCCAAGGTCATGTCCTTCTCCAGGGTCAAGCTCATCCTCCTGTAGGGTTAAAGTCATGTCTTCCTGTAGGGTCAAGGTCATGTCCTCTGTAGTTTCAAGGTCAAGTCCTCCTGTAGGGTCAAGGTTATGTCCTCCTGTAGAGTCAAGGTCAAGTCCTCCTGTAGGGTGAAGGTCATGTCCTCCTGTAGGGCCAAGGTCATGTCCTCCTGTAGGGCCAAGGTCATGTCCTTCTCCAGGGTCAAGCTCATGTCCTCCTGTAGGGTTAAAGTCATGTCTTCCTGTAGGGTCAAGGTCATGTCCTCTGTAGTTTCAAGGTCAACTCCTCCTGTAGGGTCAAGGTTATGTCCTCCTGTAGGGTCAAGGTCAAGTCCTCCTGTAGGGTGAAGGTCATGTCCTCCTGTAGGGCCAAGGTCAAGTCCTCCTGTAGGGCCAAGGTCATGTCCTCCTGTAGGGTCAAGGTCATGTCCTCTTGTAGGGCCAAGGTCAAGTCCTCCTGTAGAGCCAAGGTCATGTCCTCCTGTAGGGTCAAGGTCAAGTCCTTCTGTAGGGTGAAGGTCATGTCCTCCTGTAGGGCCAAGGTCAAGTCCTTCTGTAGGGCCAAGGACATATCCTTCTGTAGGGTCAGGGTCATGTCCTCCTGTAGGGCCAAGGTCAAGTCCTTCTGTAGGGCCAAGGTCAAGTCCTCCTGTAGGGTCAAGGTTATGTCCTCCTGTAGGGTCAAGGTCATATCCTCCTGTAGGGTCACGGTCATGTCCTCCTGTAGGGACAAGGTCATGTCCTCCTGTAGGGCCAAGGTCATGTCCTCCTGTAGGGTCAAGGTCATGTCCTCCTGTAGGGTCAAGGTCATGTCCTCCTGTAGGGTCAAGGTCATATCCTCCTGTAGGGCCAAGGTCATGTTCTCCTGTAGGGCCAAGGTCATGTCCTCCTGTAGGGCCAAGGTCATGTCCTCCTGTAGGGCCAATGTCATGTCCTCCTGTAGGGTCAAGGTCATGTTCTCCTGTAGGGCCATGGTCAAGTCCTCCTGTAGGATCAAGGTCATGTCTTCTTGTAGGGTCAAGGTCATATCCTCCTGTAGGGTCAAGGTCATATCCTCCTGTAGGATCAAGGTCATGTCCTCCTGTAGGGTCAAGGTCATGTCCTCCTGTAGGGCCAAGGTCAAGTCCTCCTGTAGGGCCAAGATCATATCCTCCTGTAGGGTCAAGGTCATGTCCTTCTCTAGGGTCAAGCTCATGTCCTCCTGTAGGGTTAAAGTCATGTCTTCCTGTAGGGTCAAGGTCATGTCCTCTGTAGTTTCAAGGTCAAGTCCTCCTGTAGGGTCAAGGTTATGTCCTCCTGTAGGGTCAAGGTCAAGTCCTCCTGTAGGGTGAAGGTCATGTCCGGCTGTAGGGCCAAGGTCATGTCCTCCTGTAGGGTCAAGGTCATGTCCTTCTCCAGGGTCAAGCTCATGTCCTCCTGTAGGGTTAAAGTCATGTCTTCCTGTAGGGTCAAGGTCATGTCCTCTGTAGTTTCAAGGTCAAGTCCTCCTGTAGGGTCAAGGTTATGTCCTCCTGTAGGGTCAAGGTCAAGTCCTCCTGTAGGGTGAAGGTCATGTCCTCCTGTAGGGCCAAGGTCAAGTCCTCCTGTAGGGCCAAGGTCATGTCCTCCTGTAGGGTCAAGGTCATGTCCTCTTGTAGGGCCAAGGTCAAGTCCTCCTGTAGAGCCAAGGTCATGTCCTCCTGTAGGGTCAAGGTTAAGTCCTCCTGTAGGGTCAAGGTCATGTCCTCCTGTAGGGTCAAGGTCCTGTCTTCCTGTAGGGCCAAGGTGAAGTCCTCCTGTAGGGCCAAGGTCATGTCCTCCTGTAGGGCCAAGGTCATATCCTTCTGTAGGGTCAAGGTCATGTCCTCCTGTAGGGCCAAGGTCAAGTCCTTCTGTAGGGCCAAGGTCAAGTCCTCCTGTAGGGTCAAGGTTATGTCCTCCTGTAGGGTCAAGGTCATATCCTCCTGTAGGGTCACGGTCATGTCCTCCTGTAGGGACAAGGTCATGTTCTCCTGTAGGGCCAAGGTCATGTCCTCCTGTAGGGTCAAGGTCATGTCCTCCTGTAGGGTCAAGGTCATGTCCTCCTGTAGGGTCAAGGTCATATCCTCCTGTAGGGTCAAGGTCATGTCCTCCTGTAGGGCCAAGGTCATGTTCTCCTGTAAGGCCAAGGTCATGTCCTCCTGTAGGGCCAAGGTCATGTCCTCCTGTAGGGCCAAGGTCATGTCCTCCTGTAGGGTCAAGGTCATGTCCTCCTGTAGGGCCAAGGTCATATCCTGCTGCTGTGCCCTTGTTGTTTACATATCTGTCAATCACTCGTTTGACAATAATTATTTCCAGTTCCAGAATAATCAGAGATACAACTTAAGACACCCAGGGGTACTAAGACCACCCGCCAATGTGTTCCTGTCAGTCCCAGACCTCCATAAAATGTCATGGTGTGAAGGTGTGGAACAACTTACCCCCACCCATCCCAGCAAAGACTATGCTCCCTTCCTTTAAATCATCTCTTAAAAAAATATCAATTATCTAAGTTTTTAAAAATTTTGTAATGCCTATTTTATATACCTGCTTTTATTGTACCACCAAAACCGTTTTATCAGAAATTATCATGTAAACAGATAAAAATTACCCTTGCAATAAATATACTTGTCAACTAGACATAATACTGACAGCTCTGTTCTCTTGTTCCACCTTAATGCAACCCATATTGTACTGCTTCCCTCCCTTACCATATTAATGTTTAACAACTCCACTGTAAAGTATATATATATATATATATATATATATATATATATATATATATATATATATATATATATATATATATATATATATATATATATATATACATATATATATATAAACAAATAAAAAAAAATATATAAATATTGAAGTGATAACCGTGGTAACATTATGATATGTTCTTATTACCCCCATGCTATTGTACTATTCCAGATGATACTAAATGTTGCATAATACTTCCTTGAGATAAATGTACAGTATATATCAGGTGCCTACAAGAGAGCTCAGGCCCACAACTGGCTCAGCCATGTCAATATTAGGATTTATAATCGACTAAGTATCTGTATTCTTCTGGCTAAATAAACTGTTTCAATATCAACAACAATATTCTCTAGGGTCAAGGTCGAGCCAGTGAACCTCAACTAGGACCACCAGGAACAAGTTAACATTGTAATCACCGGGAACTGAGGAGAGCACACGTCCGGTGCATTGTGTGATTATGATACAGACCACTGCCGCCCCACACCGCTGCTTCCCCACACCCCTGCCACCCACACCACTGCCACCCCACCCCCCTGCCACCCACACCACTGCCACCCAACACTACTGCCACCTCACACCACTGCCATCCCACCCCCCTGCCACCCACACCACTGCCACCCAACACTACTGCCACCTCACACCACTGCCGCCCACACCACTGCCGCCCCACAGTCACGAGTCACAAAAGTTCGTACAAAGAAATATTTTTATAAGATGATCTACAAACAGTACGACCAAAACTATCATCAAAGTTATACTAAGCCTACCTTAATTAGATATGTTTACTAACAAACAAAATTAAGGTGCATACATAATAATTTGTAAGAGATCCTCTCCGGTGCTAAGTGGACGTGCTTAGTTGAGGCAACGTCTCAGTGTAATTTTGTCTCATCTCTGGCGCTAAGTGAACGTGTCCAGCAGTCCAGTTAAGGTAGAATCATTGAATAATTTTGTCTCGTTACTAGTGCTAAGTGAGCTTATCTAGATAAGATAGTCTTAATATTATTTTATCTCCTAACTTGTGTAAGTAAACGAGTCTAGTTAAGGTAATCTCAGTGTACTTTTGTTTCTTAACTAGTGTTAAGTGAGCTTATCTAGTTAAGGTAGAGTCTCAAGTGCTATTGCCTCGTAAGTGGTGCCAAGTGAACATGTTTAGTTAAGTTAGCCAGTGTATTTTTTCTCTTAACTTGTGCTAAGTGAACGTGCCTAGTTAAGGTAGATTCTCAAAGTAATTTTCATACTATTGTTTATGCCATAAACGAGTTTGTTGTAATATTATGCCTCCAGCAAAGATAAACAATTTACCGTACGAACTTGAGTGAATCCGTGTCCGGCATTGCAAAACGACGCTCGTGTGTCTTTGGTCGAGGCGAGGATTACGGTATTGAGACTTGAGCCGCACGTACATTCCCCTTCACTGGTGAGTATTTACAGGGGCTCGTCATATAAATATTCCACAAATCATTATCTTTGAGATACTTGTTTTAATATTCTTTTAATTTGATTCCATATTGTGTTTACTATTGTGAGTTTCCTTCTGTCGAATGTAAACAAACACAGCGTGCCCCACTGCACAAAATCTGAAGAGTCCCTGTAACACACTAATGAAGGCGACTGTGATACCGCATATTTTTGTAAGACTACTGATAACTGTTTTTGTGTATGTTATTATTGCCCGCAGGAAAGATAAAGTGCTCACGTCCGTCAGTTTGTCTACTTGATTCCCTGTGTTTCCGTGCTCTACAGCTGCTCTGTCGTGTTTACATTTGGCATGAATGTCCTCCTTTGCGATGTTTCGGAACGTTCAGGTATACGAGCTACAGACTAGAAATAGCCACTTGTCTGAATGTCTCCGGTGCTCTTCAGAGTCTTCAACGTGAGTTGGTAATTCTGTTTTTTAAAATGAAATGGCGGACCAACGAGATTCAATGATAACATAAATTTAGAAAAACCGTCTTTATTTGTAAACAAGTAAATTCATGTAAAATTTATATTAAAATTTGAGTGGTCTGTGGGAGTGTTATTGTACGAATGTTATATTAGCGTTTGTAGGTGTATGCTTGTACACTAGAGGAAAGGTTACGGCCGTTTTAGCTCCCGGGGATTAACTGGCAGTGCAATGGCTAGTGTTAGTTGGGAACAGCTCTGTGCCCTACTAATGGCCGAGTTAGTGAAGGTCAAAGACGAAAACTTGAAACTAAATAAAGTGATTGCGAGGATGAAGGGAGAGTCTGACAAAAACACAGGCCAATGGAGGATTGTGAGGAGAGGAATGACAAACTGGTGGTGACGAAAGACAAGGAAACAAATACAGCCAAGCGTACAAACTTATTTATTCCATTGGTAGACGAATTGAACGGGAACATAGTCTAGGACAGGGTTGGCAAGGAAGGCACGAAAACCTTAATTGTAGGTGATTCCAAGGAATGGTACCTGGATAGAGCTTTTTGTGTCAAAAATAGAACTAGGATGTGAGTGTGTTTACCAGGAGCTGGGGTGGGGGATATAGTTGACAGGATGGACAATATCTTGTCTGGTAATGGAAACAAACCCATTATCTGCCTCAGTGCAGGAGCCAATGATATAAGCCGGTGTAGGAGTGAGGAGCTCCTTGAATGTATTAGGATGAAGGGAGGGATCCCTATCATATGTGGTGTCCTGCCTAGAAGAAGAGTTGGCAATGAATGGTTGTCAAAGGAAGTTGGTGTCAACGGCCGTCTTGACAGATATTGTAAGTCAATATTAGTCCCATTCATTGACAACAAAGACAACTTTTATGGCAGAAGTGATATTTATGCTAGGGATGGGGTGCCCTCTCTCTCGAGGGCAATTCAAAAGATGTCTAAGTTTTTTAACTGCTAGGGGAACATGTGAACACGGGGATCGAAGAGGCTGCAGTGGACATGGGTAAACAAAGTTAAAGGTTACAGAGAAATAGTGCTAGGAATGATGACAGAGCAAAATTAGGGTGGGAGTTAAAACCTAAAGGCCACAAAGGGAGGACTCCAATCATGACTAACTTAAATGTCTACTACGCAAACAGTTAGAAGTATGAGAAATAAAATAGATGGAATCAGGGCAGTGGTATGTACCGAAAAATCGATACAATAACATTCACCGAAATGTGGATAAACTTAGACTCACGTGAATTAACTGTTGAATACCAAATTAAAGGTTTCAAATTATTCCATACCGATAGGCAGATTTAGGGTCGGAAACGGAGTGACAATCTATATCAGGGGTAATCTGAAGTGTGAAATCATTAGGGAAATGAAAACTGAACTGAATACAGAAACAATTTGGATAGAATTAACGATTGTAGGGAAAACTTAATCTTAGGAGTATTACAGTATATAGGCCTCCCAATCTTGATAGTTAACGAACAACTTATTTGGGATAAAATGCGAAGGTTCATTCAAGCAAAGTCTTTAACGTAGGCGACTTAACTTTAGTCAAAATAAACTGGACCACCCTTGCGGGTAACTCTTGAAACAGTTCAGGACTGTTTTCTAAGTCAATATATTGTCGAACCCACCCGAGGTAATACTATACTAGATTTAGTTCTGTCAAACAGAGAAAACCTCATTAATAATGTCGTGGTAGGGAACGAACTATATAACAGCGATGAGAAAGAAGTGAGATTTTAAGTAGAACTTAATGACAGTCGCAAGGAAAATTTCATTAAAGTCCTAGATTTCAGAAGAGCAAACTTTGATAGGTTGAAAAGGCAGCTGAGAGAAGGGTCATTACGTTTGGGGTTGAATTATATGACCTCACATGAGGTGACCTCACACAATGTACCCTCAGAGGGCGACCTCACTTTACCTGGTGACCTGACAACGATAACCTCACAAAATATGATGGTTGAGGAGGACCTGATCACAAGATCTGAGGTTGACAAGTTCCACAACAATTTAAATAACGAGTTACTTAATTCACAAAGGCAGAACATACTATACAGAAAACTTAGATCATATAAAATTGACCCCAAATGGATAAATAATTATTTAAAGAATATTATTGGACAAAGGAAGGTTATTGGTAGGAGAATAAATCGTGGTGAAGTTTACCTTCGAGATTATTATAAGGTATTGACCGGTAGGGTTAAGACCGAGATAAGAAAAGCAAAGAGGAATAATAAACCGAAGGTAGCAAGGTTAGGTTAGGTTAGGTCAAACTCCAAGGGATTCTTCCAATACAGTCAGAAACTAGCGAGCTAACGGATAACGAGAATTTAAACATGATACCCGAGACATCAACTATATACAGAGATAGTGAAGAAAATAGATAAAGCAGGGCAGTAGTGACTAGTAATGATTTTAATAAACAAAAAGACGAACTAAGGCCTAATAAGTCACCTGGTCCCGATAACATATTTGCCAGAGTATTAAAGGAATGGAATGAAGAGCTTAGTATGCCCTTAGCAAACTTGTTTAACATGTCATTAAAAACGGGTGTAGTACCAGAATCCTGGAGGATAGTGAATGTGATACCGATTTTCAAGAAAGGAGATAGATTACTATCCTTTAACTACCGTCAAATCAGTTTAACATCAATTGTAGGCAAATTTTTGGAAGCAATAATTTTAACCACTATTCGAAATCACCTGGAGAAGCACAAGTTGATCAATGATTCCCAACATGGCCTCACAAGTGGGCATTTATATCTGACAAATCTATTAACATTCTTTTCAATTGTTTTCGATTCAGTGGATGATGGACACGATTATGATGTGGTATACCCCGACTTTAGCAAAGCCTTCGACCGAGACCCCCATGAAAAACTAATAAAAAAAGTGGAGTCTCATAGAATTAGAGGAAATGTTCTAAAATGGATTAGGGCGTGGTTACAGGATAGGAAACAGCGAGTAAGCATTAACGGCACTAAATCCAAATGGGGTAACGTCAGTAGTGGAGTACCCCAAGGCTATATACTTGGACCATGACTATTTATTAAATACATAAACGACATAGATATAGGCGGAGACAGCAAAATATGTAAATTTGCTGATGACACTAAAATAGGGCGTGTAATTAGATGTGATGAGGACTTCACAAAACTACAGGAAGATCTAAAAAAAAAATTGCATGGTCTGAAAAATGGCTGATGAAATTTAATGTGGATAAATGTAAAGAACTTGGTGTTGGGGATGTAAACACCTTCTTTATTTCTGAGTAGGCATTCACTCTGTGCTCTAATTCATTCCTAAGGCAATCTAATATGGTGTAGAAATTGTCCACCTTGAACTTCTCACGTGGATCAAGTTGAGTTTCAGTGCCAACTGATTCATCAAAGAAATGTTTTCTCTTTCTTGTTCTTTTTGTTGTCTCTGTGTAGACAGGCTCAGCAAAAGCCCTAGCCTGATCTTCTATTTCATCAAACTGACCCTGTCTCATTTCTGAGACAAAGGAGATCAAACTCTCATACAGTTTCACAACTGACAGAAGGTCGGTCTCAACTTTTTGAAGTGATAAGCTGGTTGCATTAAACCTTTTTAAACTTTTATACCATATTACAGTAAGAAGTGCTGTTTCAAAAGCTTCCATTTGTCTTATGAGGCCTTCACCTTCAAGCTTTGTAGCCACAGTTTGTCTACTGTCAGAACATATGTTCTCCAGTGCTGACTTTATCTCAAGGTAATGTAAAAACACTGCTTTAACAGCATCAGCCCTCGCACTCAAGCGAGTTTCTGAAAGGGATTTCACTACAATCCCTTCAGCAGGTAGTGCAGCTTTCAAGTGATCCCATTTATATGTGGAGGCTGAGAAGAAGTTGTATAAGGCTTGCAAAAATGTGGAATATGAAACAGACCCAAGGCAACTGCTGACAGCTGATGTTCCTACAAGGTTCAAGGAGTGACCTTCCCCCATGGACATAATATGCCAGGGGATTCATAGCCTTTATTCTGTCTTGGAGACCAGTGTGAATGCCTGACATATTGGCAGCATTGTCATAACTCTGCCCTCTCATGTCACTCAAATCAAGACCAACATCTTTAATTAACTGTACAACAGTTGAGGCTATGCTCTCTGCACGAGGGTCATGTATGTCTATGAACTTTAGAAATCGCTCAACAGGTATGACATAACGAACTATGAATGTAAGTTGGTCAGTATGACTAACATCTGGTGTGGAATCTACACTAACTGAATAATATTTGGCTCGTTTCACTTCACTTATGATAATTGAGTGAATTTCTTCAGCCATCAGATTGACCATTTCCTCACAAATCGTTTTTGAGAGATATGAAGTCTTTCCACTACCTACAGCACCATACTTCTCCAGATGCTGTGCAAGAAAAGGGCCAAATTTTGCCAGGAGTTCCAGTACTCCAAGGTAATTCCCATTGTTGCTAGAGCCTATTCTTTCATCACTACCTCCAATTCTACTTGCAAAGCCAAAGTGGAATCAATTCGCCTTGCTGTAATTGCCCTCACACCCCAAGTAGTAACTGAGATTTTATGCTCTTTGCTACTTTCATGTTCAGCAACTCTACGCTAGCAGTTTTTCCAGTTGAAGACCACTGCCGGCCTATACTTATTGTACAGGGGCCCCATACTTATTGTACAGGGGCCCCATACTCCGGGTCCTATACTTATTGTACAGGGGCCCCATACTCCGGGCCCTATACTTATTGTACAGGGGCCCTTATGGTTGTGAATATATTATATTATGAAATACTCGGTGTACACTTGAAACAAGGTTATGCGTTGGCGCGCTGCGCGACAAATTAGTTTCAGTGGGCCCCCAGATACCGGTGGGCCAATGGCCTACTTGGCCTATTGGTAAATCCGGCCCTGCTCTTCTACCTCAGCAAACTTAATCTAAACTGCACCTCACGGTCCTCACCTAATAAAATCTTAACAGAAATTCACACACAAACATGAAAATAACTATAAAACTAATTTTAATGTTTGCCAACTCAATAAAAAGTATTTACATAATATCTTAATAAGCGATAACAACTATTATAAATTTTTAATTTTATTCGTGTCTCTGAATGACAACAGTCGGGGTCAGTGAGTATTTAGGTAATGCGTACGTAAATAAGAGACGATTTCTGGGTTACATGAACCTTGAGTACGTCAACACAGGAACTTTTGGTACACCACATTATGGTTTCCCTGTTTGAGGCCACGTCCTGCTGGTGACAGACGTTCATTATTATTATTATTATTATTATTATTATTATTATTATTGAACGTCTCACAAGTTGGGACACAAACATGAAGACAACAATAAAAGAACCAGTTCCAGGTATTCCTAAAATACCTTGAGGAAGTCACCCACCCAAAACACAACAATGCACTCATCATTTTCTACACACAACTGTATTCTTCACCAAAAGTCTAAGGAAATGCAACAGTGAATATAGTCAATTAGTTATTGAAATCGACGGAACTAAAACCTAACTTGCAGACGTGTCAACTCCTCAAAGGCCTCTGTAAAACACAAATATGACATGTCTTCACAATACATTTTGTATATTAACACACACACAAACTAAAAAAAATACCCTAATTTTATAATGCCCAAATGTTAATGCATTAGTATGAACAATGCGTTAAGGCGTGTGTATGTATGTATGTGTTTCCCATTAACAGCTGGTAATAATTCCCCCCCCCCCCCCCGAACCAGCAGGTAAGTACAAGGCTTTGTTTTAGCGGAAGGATGACCGTGGTGCACATGTATAGGGTGGCCCGATTAATGCAGGGGAAAACCCACCTTTGTTACCTATATTTGTGTGGCCATAAAACGTGTGATACAGTAACATCAATAAAACATACATGTTATAAACAATGAAGATAGTATCCTTAATAAATCCATCTACAAAAAAGTGAATATCCCAAACAGGAGTCATGAAAAGGATAAATAAAAAATAAAAAATCTGATTAAGGCTGCTGAGGTTCACGCCAGTCACCCAATAACCCGTAAAAAGAAAGAAAAACAATGACAGTGTTTTTTATAGTGTCAAGGATGTGACGTCATCAATGACCTTGCGGAAAGCCCAGCTTGAGCCTACCACAACCTCATCAAGTCCCTGAGTGTTTTATTAAGTACATTTATGCCCATTTCTGTCCTTTGTGTGTAAGAAGAGAGGTTACCTTTATTATAGGTGTTGTAAATAGAAAAGTGAGGGAATGCAGCCTAATACAGTCACTCTACTTGAAATAGATTGGATTACAGTAGGTTGGTTAAGGTTTAATCTAACCTAACCTACTCTAACCTTACCAAATTTCATATAACCTACTCTAACCTAACCTAACTTACCCAACCAAACCTAACTTAACATTAACACCACCACCCACCCCCCCCCCCCCAGGTAGCTTTAGGATGTTAAATCAACACGTGATATAAACTGGGGGTGTCTAATCTTCAGGTGATCCTAAAACTGAATACATGACGACGTACAATAAGGAGACAAGGGGAGTGAGAAAAGCCAAGGAAATACCAGAGGAGGGAAGAATAACAAAAGAAGAAGTACAGGACCGATAACTGTGTTGTAGGTGAAGTAGAGGAAGATAAAGAAGAATAAGGTGGGGTGTGGTCGATGACATACATACATACATACATACATACATACATACATACAGTATATACATAATTAGCAGAGTTATCATCACGTCATTTTAATGGGTTTTATAGACAGACACACTCCACACGTAACAGCCTGATTCCCCAGGCAAACACTTTTATGAAATACATTTTGAACTCCTCAAGACAGACCCAAACACATACTCCATATACATTGCACTCAAGACAGACAGAAACACCACAAACATCACACTTAGACCCTGATACAGACAGACAAATTTAACATTCAAACAGGCAGGAAGACAACCAGACACACTCCATACATCGCAGTTTGACTTCCTAGACACTCACACGCTGCGCCACCACACATGCACTCACAATGGCTATACCACCTCTCCCCCCCCCCCCCCCCACCCGTGAAAGAGGGTGACTAAGCAACGCATCAGTCCATCCGTCCAAAGTCTAGACAATGTTTTGATCTGACGTCGACAAGAAGCCTGTGTCACAGTAGATAGGGAGGTGGGGTGACGGTGATAAGACCAGGGCTGGCTAACCTAAACTTACAGGACATAAGCAAATTACATCAAACCTAGCAAAACTTAACCTCGGGAAACATATGCCAAATAAATTTTAAACCTTAAAACCTGTAATTGGGTAAAAACCAAAGACAATGTCCAACTCTTAGAATGAAAACTGCATCATTCAAGATCTGCTTGTTTCACCTGATGATTAAGCACCCTAACGCTACCTGGGGGTTGGTTAGATTAGGTTAGCTTAAATTAAGTTAGGTTAGCATTAACCTAGCCTATGTTAGATTGTTTTAGGTTAGGTTAGCATAAGGTTCACTTCCGTTAGGTTAGGTTAGGTTAGGTTAAGTTCGGTTAACATTACGTTGGTGTGTTATTTCAGGGTAAGATAGGTTAGGTAAGATTAAGATAAATTAGGTTAGGTTAGATCAGCCTTGGGTTAGGTATTATAGTATCTTTGGTTAAGTTAGTGTTAACATTAGGTTAGGTTTTATAATGCAGTGTTACGTTAAGTTAAGTAAGTATTAGGTGATGTTAAGTTATATTATGTTAGGTTAGGTTAGTTCAAGTTAGCTTAGGTTGGGTTAGCATTTGGTTACATTATATTATATCATGTCATTTAAGGTAGGTTAGGTTAGATTAGGTGAGCGGTAGGTTAGTGTTAGGTTAGTGTTTGGTAAAATTAGCCTTTGGTTAGGTTAGTGGTAGGTTAAGTTAAGTTAGGTTAGGTTATTATTAGCGTGAAATAAGTTGGGGTCTTATTTTCAGATGATACGTACAGTAGAAGATAAAAGCCTCTGACCCGTTTTACAGTCATATTGTACTGAAAATCTTTACCCTGTCAGCTCTCTGTATACTTAAAGCACGACCTCTAACTCTTTGGGGAATATAAAGATAACCTTCCAACTTGTTTTTTGCACCTTAATATTAACCAACCTAACGATAACCTATGAATAACCTAACACTAACCTAACCTATTCTACCACTAACCTAACCTAACCTAACCTAACCTAACGATAACCTATGAATAACCTAACACTAACCTAACCTATTCTACCACTAACCTAACCTAACCTAACGCTAGCCTAATGTTACCTAACACTAACCTAACGATAACCTAACCTAACACTATCCTAAGATAACCTAACCTAACACTAACCTAAGATTACCTACCACTAACCTAACCAAACCATCGTAACGCTAACCTAACCTAACTTAATCCAAATTAGCCTAGCCTAACCTGACATAACTTAATCAAAACTAACTTAACTTAACCTAACCTAACTAAACTAGCTTAGCAACTCAAACTAACATAACCTAACCTGATGTAGCCTAACCACCATAAAGGAAACCTAACTCAAGTTAAAAGAATATTTAAGAGAGTAGGCAGCTACCAACAGGGAGGTACTACCGCCTGGGAAGATATTGGAAGCATAATGTGTTGTCTAATGGTAAACCCTGCTGCCATATGGCATCACGAAAATTGTGACCAAGTCCCAGGTACTGATCTGACTTTCAGCCTCATTTACACACAATTGCAGGGCTTCGATTATTTCTTTCTTTGACAACACAACATATATATCATTTCTTACTCTTGATTTGTTTAATTTCTTCCATTTCTGTATTTATTCTTTGTTCATTTTTTTTCACTCCCAGGCCCCGATGTGGGTCTGTGACCTGTGCCTGGGTGAACTAATCCCCACAAAAAGTAATAACAATAAAGTTGCCAATAAATCTCAGACCAATCTTGTCTAAATTTAGAGCTAACAATACAAGATTACCCACTGTAAATGGCAGATACCAAAATATTCCAGGAGAAGAGAGAATTTGTATTAAATGTGGTTATAATGTCCCCTAAGCTGGATTAGGACAAGAAACAGATTAAGCATTAATGGCAATAAATCCGATTGGGGTAACGTCACTTGTGTAGTACCAAGGCTCAGTACTTGGATCATTACTATTTATTATATATACTGTATAAACGACATAGATATAGGCGTAGACAGTAACATAAGTAAATTTGCTGACGACACTAAAATAGGGCGTGTATTTAAATCTGACGAGGACTCCGCAATACTACAGGAAGATCTAAACAAATTTTTCGCGTGGTCTAAAAAATGGCAGATGAAAATTAATGTGGACAAATGTAAAATACTTAGTCGAGGAGATGTAAACAGAAAAACCAGATAAAAGATGAAAAGCGTTGATAACTGTGAGAAAGATTTAAGGGTACAGAGGAGTAGGAATCTTAAACTAAGACAACAATGTGTATTTGCTTGAAGCAAGACTAACGAAGTACTTGGGTTCAATCAAAGGAGTGTTAGTTACAAGACTAGCGAGGTTATCCTAAAACTATATATTGCACTTGTGAGACCTCACTTGGCTTACGGAGTTCAGTTTTGGTCACCGTACTAGAGGATGACAAGACTAATTCCGGGCATTAGGAA
Source organism: Homarus gammarus (assembly GCA_958450375.1). Taxonomy (NCBI): domain Eukaryota; kingdom Metazoa; phylum Arthropoda; class Malacostraca; order Decapoda; family Nephropidae; genus Homarus; species Homarus gammarus. The sequence goes on along the minus strand of CAUDMG010001260.1, from coordinate 93,447 downwards.
CCTTGAGTACAGAGACAGGTTAAAGCATCTTAATTTGCACTCCCTCGAGAGACGTAGAGTGAGGGGCGCTATGATTGAGGTGTATAAATGGAAGTCAGGGTTAAACAAAGGTGATATAACAACGGTACTCAAGCTATCCAATTAGGAACGAGCTCGTAGTTATGGTTTAAATTAGACAAATTTAGATTTAGGCGCGATAGGTTAACACTGGTTTGGAAATAGAGTAGTTGATGAATGGAACAAGTAACCAAACATCATCATTAACATGAACACGCTGGGTAGCTTCAAATAAACTGTAGGTTGGACGGATATATGAGCGATAGGGGTTGGGTGTAAACGGGGCCGCCCAGTATGGGCCAATAGGCCCGCTGCAGTTTCTTCCATTCTTATGTTCTTAATAATCAAGATATCAAGTCAAGGAGATGCAAGTACAGTATATACCAAAATTTTATAAAGTCATCCAAGTCGTTTTAAATTTGTTAATTACTGCAACAAACTACTGTAAGAACCATCAGTAACTTGGCTGTGTTTGAAGTTTGTAATAGTTTAGTTTTAGTTTAACAAATTTATTGACAAAGCTTGGAGTACTGTTTGCCTATTCTGAGTAATTCAGTCAGGTCTTGACACCGAGGGTGGTATCACTTCTCACTGCTATGCAGGACAAAGAAATACATCATATGTAAAGTACTTAGTCTAGGAGATGTAAACAGATAAACCAGATATCAGATGAACAACGTTGTTATAGAGAAATCCGACCGTGAGAAAGATTTAGGAGTAATGATAAGTAGGAATCATAAACCAAGACAACAATGTGTATTTGCTTGAAATAAGGCTAACGAAGTATTTGGATTCAATCAAAGGAGTGCAAGTTACAAAACTAGCGAGGTTATCCTAAAACTATATCTTGCGCTTGTAAAATCTCACTTGGATTACGGAATTAAGTTCTGGTCAGCGTACTACAGAATGGATATAGAATCCCAAGTATAAACATTCAGAGGAGGATGACGAGATTTATCCCGGGCATTAGGAACCTTGAGTTCAGAGACAGGTTAAAGCACTTTAATTTGCACTCCCTAGAGAGACGTAGAATGAGGGGTGAAACAATCGAGGTGTATAACTGGAAGTCATGGCTAAACATAGGTGATATAACAAAGGTACTCAAACAATACAAACAGGAACGAACTCGTTACAATGGTTTTAAATTAGACAAATTTAGATTTAGGCGCCAGATAGGTAAACAATGGTTTGGAAATAGAGTAGTGGATGAGTGGAACACTGACTCGAATACGCTGGGTAGCATCAAATATAGGTTGGGCGGATATATGAGCGATAGGGGTTGGGTGTAAACGGGGCTGCCCTGTATGGGCCAATAGTCACGCTGCAGTTTCCTCCAAGCTTATGTTCTTATTATCACCTTCCCTCCTCGCCCAGCCTCCCCCACAACTCCCCCACACTCCTTTTAGTAATAAAAAGCCCATAAATTAAATTATATTTATTAAAACCGAACCTAACATTTCAGGTAGCGTTAGGGTGAAATAAGCTGGGGCTAATATTCAGGTGAGCCCCCTGAATGTTTTGCACACAACTGTCCAGTGTCCACCGTCCCTTCGTGGCTGCAGGCCGCTAAGACTGACGGCCACTTATGAACTCTTAATGATTCAGCAATAAGTGTAAAGTCAACAGTTTATGGAAAAAATAACCTAAAGTACTCACAATACATTTTACTATTAACATCCATTCACGAACAGCTAACACATACTGATATAAGAATGGTTGGTTTAATGCAGGCGGTCAAGTGCTTCGTTGAGTTATGGTGTACTACACACACACACACAAAACATATAGCGAAAACGATCTCAACTCTCTCGTTATCAATGCCATCCCCTTAACACAACAACAATTAACTAGGTAAACAAACTAGCTGAAACGAATCCCGTTCATATATAGCGAAATAATAATAATAATGTCGTCAGCCTCGGATATTGAAGGCTATTATTATTCATCGCTTGGCTCCCCTCCTTCCCTCCCTGCTTCCCTCCCTCACACACACACACACACACGCAAAAGTGGGCTGATCATGACTGACCAATGGCGTGGGAGGGTGAGTCTCAAGCACACCCGCCACGCCACAGGAAGTAACACTCCCCTTCATTTTTATTAGTTGTTGTCATGTGTAACCTACTTATTTATCGCTACTTAATGACCTTTATAATTGTATATAACCTACCAAGAGTGTAATACGTGCTCTTAAAGAATTTAGTTGTTGAAGCACAGATATACACATAAAAACAATGGGCCCCAATATTGAGGCTTTCAGTTGACAGACTGTTCACCTCTTATTGTTTTCTTCGTCAACTCTGAAACGATAATTATAAATATTTCTTGTATATGACTGAGTTTGTTCAATTCAATGTTTTTCTTCATTTATTGCTTCACTGTACATATTATCTTCGTTACCTCTTATTGACTATGGTATATATCGTCTGTTCGTCTATTCACAGTTTGTAGTGCGTAATGATTTTTTTTTTGCATATCTTATTTGTTTAATCACATGAACGAGGTCTCTAAGTCGTTTAGTAAATACAATATAAATAATTCACTCAACCACTAATGGTGCCCCTTCCAACAAACAACATTACTCGCGTCATGTTTTTCTCAACATCTACTGTGTGCCGTCAGCTCAACTCTCTGCTTTCTCACAATACTTCTCTGGGAAAAAAGATATCACAGGGACCAGTTGCTTTGTGGGGATTAGTTTCTTCTATGTTTTAGCTGTGTGTGTGTGTGTGTGTGTGTGTGTGTGATCATGTTAGAGAGAGAGACATACTTAATAGCCCTTGTACATATTTATTTAGACTATGACATCAGGCACACACAATAGCCATTATACATTAGACTACGACACTAGGCATATTTAATAGCCACTGTACATTAGACTACGATAATAACCACATCTATTAGCCAGTGCTCATCGAGCTAAGACACCTACAATGTTTCTAATATCCTTTGTGAAAAATTCCAAATAAATATATACATAAATAAGTAAATAAAATAATTTGGAAATGGGGAAGCTAACACAGGAATACAGACCCGAAGCAGGACCAGTATTTAGAATACAAAAAGAGTTCCCCCGACAGGGCGGGGGGTGACTTCCCCGATTTGGGGACTACATCATATGAATGGTTGATCAGTGGACACATATATGAACTTGACACACTGAACACACGTTTTGCTGAGAAATCTTCTACTATGTATCATGTTTGCAGAAGTATTAGCAGGTGCAAAGAAGTAAAAGCAACATAGTTACTCACTTTTATTCTCTCACATTTCAGTGATTTCATAAACTGTAAATACTAAAACGTCCACACTTTAGCATAGCTATACATCCCTACAAATGGTACTCCCTTAAAAACCCAGCATAGATACAGGTTAATAAAATATTAACACCACCTTAACAAGTTCACAAATATGATCCAAAGTTAATACCAAATTCGAATTATTTTCACAAAACTTTAAAGAACAATTCTACAATTAAAAAAATGCTTTGAATCTGTTTACAATGTTATCTAGATCAAGTCTGCTGACACGAGTTAAAAATATAAGAATGGAGTAAACTGCAGTTACAAAGATAGCAATAAAGAATCTAAACAATAGATTCAAACAAGTGATCGCGGGCCCTTCGTGCCCTGTAAAAGTTTGAACGCTCGTGACAGCGTACAGCGAATGAGGGTGCGCCAAGTCCGTAGACTCGCACGGTTAATTAGGGTGAGCCAAGTCCGTAGACTTCCACCGTGAGAACTCGGAGTAAGTTTTTCACAGCCTTTCACATCCATGAATCTCTGATGCCTAACAATGTCGTGTGAGGTGGTAATGGACATGTCTTTCTTTTTATGGTCCGTTCCGTCCCTCTGCTGCGTTTGCGTGAGAGGGTCAAGGGTGGACGGCGGTACAAGTTGGTTAAAAAGTTCTGTCAATAAATTTCAGGCAGGACCGTTATTTGGAGTGCTGCCTAATGCACCTAAAACAATGTTCAACCAGGTCTCTCACCCATATGACTGACAGGTTACCCAACAACACATGAATTATTACGGGAACAACGGGAGAATTATGGCCTCACTCCCTTAACACACAAATTTAATAAGATGTAACTTCAGAAAATTATGATGGGAACTATTGATTATATTATTCCCCTCGTCAGAGAATCTATTGGGTTATAACTCATACATTACTAGGTCACATTGAAACTCGTTATGTGTTACAAACTGTCTCATTCAGAACTCTGGACGCACAGGAAAACAAAAGTGAGCCTAACTACGAAATAAGGAGGATATAATTATCGTCATAAAAGTCCAAGAGGTCTACATAATTGACCACTGTGCTAAAGGCTGAAACGAGCTCACTTTATTTTCTGCGTTCACAACTCCGACGCTGAGACGTGCACACATGGACGGCCGGACCACAGAGCTCTGCAGGGGGGGGGGGGGGGGCGGTGAACATGAAGAAGATTCGAAGATTCAACCAAGATGTTTTGTTATACGTTACTCAACTAACTCTAAACATGACGAGCTCAAGATATATTCCACAATGTTCTTCTTATTATATGTACTCTTTTCCACTTGTTGTGAGGTGGAAACACTACATGGGGGAAATAATTAGACCATTGATGCAAGAATAGTGTTAGGACGGGCAGAAATAGTCATATGTTTGCTCATGTCCTCAACTTGCAACTCAGTTCATAAAGTGAATCTTAACATGCACACTGTCTCACTGGACAAAGTGAATCGCAACATGCATACTGACTCACAGATACTGTATCAATTCTCGGTGCACTGAGATGAGTCGCCCTGTTGGCTTCTGTGTTTTTCAATGTTTATATTTTCTACTTCTGTTCAGTTTCCAGTGATCTGGTCTTATGAATTAAATGCTTACTATGTACAAATATTCTTAGTGGCAGTGGTTGCAGCTCTTGCCACCTATTCGCAGGGTCGCTGGTTGACCAAATTGTAAGAGGGTATTTAATTTTACTGTTGGAGAAGTTACCGCGGTCGAGTGCCATATTTCCTCCTTGTATACCGGAGGCTTAGTATTCAATGTGCTGTATCCACAATCCCATTACTTTCACTTCCAGTACTGTCTGTAACATTGGCGTGTAATTGTAAAGCAAAAACCATGGTTTCATTTTCTCTTTTGCGGAGACATGGATTCCGAGTTTTCCGCAATAAACATTTCATGAGATGTTACACACTTCTAGTTTTCTAAGAAATTTTCCCGACACCATAATACAGTGGGAAGTGGAGCAGCTATTGGTGTAATGTCGGATTGCGGATCTTTTCCGTAACAACCCTATGTTATCAATGAAATTATAGATGCACTTTATGGTATATAATTATGTAATATAATTGTTAATGGAATTCATTATATGGTCAGAAATATGAATGGCAATTGTATAGTATTACGATAAGTTTAGGTTACATAATTCCACAGACAAGTTATATTTTTTCTAAGCCCATATAATTTTATTATTATTATTATTATTCTGGTGAGAAGCAGCCCCAAAACACAAGTATACTTTTCATTAGAATTCAATTTGACCCCAAATCCTTCTGTCATTCTTGTTCTCAGAGAAACAAAAATAACATTTATGATTTAATCATTTGCCAGGAATTCGGGTTCTTATGAAGGATATCGTAAGTCAGCGTCGCCATAACTGATGAAAAGCCTCATCTTTATAAGGGTTTGAGACAATATTAGGAGTAAAGGAATTGGATAAGGCCCGGTTATACATTATATTTACACGTTAGTTGAGATTAGATTCGATATCATCTGTGTATAGTTTGGAATATTACGAAAAAATCCACACACACACACTTAAACAATAAATATGGTGAGGTACATAAAGTATAACGCGGAATATTTCGCACCAAGTCCCCAAAACATTTGATATATTTGTTGTACTCGTCCTCAGTTCTCAGACTCTAATTTCCTCGCTAAAATTTTCGAGGATGACACGAAGTTGAAATTTTCCCACGGTATAACAGTAACACCGAGAACAGCAACTGTACGAGTTGACTGATGGTGAGATGTGGTGACGAAAGTTGTGGTTATGCCGACGATGAGAGCTGAACCCTTTCTGTGAACACGCGACGTAAATATAGATACTATTTGAACCTTTGTGGATTTGTTCCTAAAATACAGAAGCCTTTTACTCTACGATTACAATCCTTTAATATTTAAGTCCAAAAGTTGTATAAATAAAAATGTCAAAATATTAATTAAAAAGAGTTATAAAATACCAGAGTCTGGTGCTGGCTATCCTCCACCCCATACCATCACTCTACTAAAGGCGCTGAATATCTTCCACAACCGCGGCTGCAGACGGGGTCGCCGCATTCCCAGACGAATCCCTATCATCACGCCGAGCAAGCATAGGAAAGTCAAGCGACTATGGTACAGCCTACCATCCCTACTGCTGTCCAATGTCACATCTTTATGCAACAAGGTGGAGGAGGTCAGTGTCACAGTGAAGTCAGTTGGTGCAGGTATTGTGGCGATTACCGAGGCGTGGCAAATTGTTCCTGAGATGTGCCATAGAAAACTATGAGCCACCCCTAGGTGTTAATGTACCTGAAGATGTAGAAGCCTTGTGCCTCCCTCATTGTCTGTGTATGCTATCATCCCCCCCCCCCCCCCCCGCGCACCAACCGCCAATGTACTGATTACTCATATTATAGACACTGCTGACTCCCTGAGATCCAGATTTCCATGTGCTAGACTAGTGATATGCTGTGACTTCAATGAGTTAGACATCAGTGACATCACCCAACACCTTCACCTTACACAAATAGTAGACTTTCCCACACATGGCAATGCCACCCTTGACCTCATTATGACTGATCTCGGTAACCACTACCTTCCCCTCCAGCCGCTGCCTCTCATGGGACGCAGCCCCCACCTGTCCCTACTGTGGTCACCTACACCCACCTTCTCACCACCGCCAGTTGCCACCAGGACTTACCGACCCACCCCCGACTCTGCTATGCGGCGTTTTGGACAATGGATAACCCGGTATACCTGGACTGAAGTGATCACGGTAGACGATGTGCAGAACAAGTGGAATAATTACCTAGACACTATCACCAAAGCCTACCACCACTTCTTTCCAGCCAAAACACTGAGGATCCACCCAGATGATGTCCCGTGGATTACGCCCCGCATAAAAAGACTTATTGAGCAGCGCAACAAGGCATACTACACCAACAACCGCCTGTACAAAAGTCTGCATAACCAGGTCATCAGGGAAATCAAGTCTGCCAAGAAGACTTATTATCCCAGGAAAGTGCACGGCCTCAAGGAAGTCGGCATCGGACAGTGGTACTCCAAGGTGAAAGATCTCTGTGGTCTTAACCGGCAGTCTCCCACACTTCCTTTCATCCCACATTTACCTAGTGAGGAGGCAGCTGAGATAATTAATAACCATTTTGCGACCATATGTCATACCTTACCCAGTCTTGACCTCACTCTCCTCCCAGCTTACTTACCTTCCCCCTCCCCCCTCCCAGTGTTCTACCATATGAAATCGCTAACAAACTCCTGAAATTTAAATCCAAACGCTCCACGACCCCAATTGACCTCCCAATCAAAATATACAAGGAGTTTGCAGCCGAAATTGTCACCCCCCTCTGTTCTATTATTAATGCATCCCTCAGACAAAGCAAATGCCCTAATGAAAGGAAAACCGCATTTGTCACCCCCATCCCCAAGGTCACCACCCCACAGTCCCCTACCAACCTCAGGCCAGTTGCCATTACCCCCATACCCAGTCTACTTTGATCCACAGCAATTTGGCAATATGAGGACCTCCTCTACATCACACTGCTTGGTGAGCTTTCTGGATTTTCTGCACAAAAACTTGCAGAAACGTAAGACATCACTGGCCGTTGCTCTTGTGGACTTCAGGAAGGCCTTTGACCTTGTTGATCACTGCACTGTTAGCAACAAGGCTACTGCACTAGGGCTGCCCACCAACCTTGTCTCATGGCTCACTGATTTCTTGAGTGGACGTCGCCAGGCAGTGAGTGTATCAGGGCTTGGTCTCTACATTCCAACACCTCACCTGCAGTGTTCCCCAGGGGACCAAGATGGGACCACTGTGCTTCCTCATCCTGATCAACGATGCTCTATCGGACACTCCTCACAGGTGGAAGTACGTGGATGACTGCACTGTAGGGGTTTCAGTGGACAACACTGCACCAGACTACTCATCGCTACAAGGCACCCTGGACAGGCTACAGGCATGGACTACGGAGAACAAGGTCACCATCAACCACACCAAAACTGTAGTCATGCACATCAATACCGCCACCACTCCAGTGCAAGCCCCAGCAGTCACAGTGGGTGCCCATCCTCTCCAGCTGGTGCAGTCTGCCAAACTCCTGGGTGTAACTATAGACAACAAACTTGACTGGAAGGCCCATGTAAATAACACAGTCAAGGCAGCCTCGTACCGTCTCTACAGGCTACGACGACTTAGGTCACTTGGGACACCCACGCCAGAGCTGAGGACCATCTACAACGCCTTTATTCTCCCCAAACTTACATATGCGTCACCAGCCTGGTCGTCTTCTCTCAACTCCACCCAACAACGTCAGCTAGAGAAGGTACAGAAAAGGGCCTGCAGAATCATGCTTGGCGCAGAATACTCTGGCTACACCAACGCTCTCTCCACCCTGGAAATGCCATCCCCCAGTGATCTCCACCACCAAGCGCTGGAAAGGTTTGGCAGTGGACTACTGCACCACCCTCGTCATCGCCACCTCCTGCCACCTGCAGCCCCCCTCCACCCACCTCGCACAGTCTGCCATTACAACAAAATACAGCCCATAAGAGCCCACACCGATAGATACAAGAACAGCACCATCCCATCTATTGTTAAAATAATAAACAACTCCTAATTTATGTACTGTACAGCCCTGTAAATGTATTCACTGCATTTTATATCATTATGTCTAAATCAAATGTAAGTCTATATATTTACAGCCACCGGCTGCAACTCTATTAATAAACCGTTTATTATTATTATAATTATTATTACACACACACATACATCACAATAGTTATAGGTTTAAGACATTGCATTTTGAACCACTTCCAAGTGACCAGGTTAAGAATACGGGTCACTGCACTCCAGGTCACATCATCCTCTGAATTAACTCCGGTAACTCCTGCGTCTCCCCGTCAATGTAGAGAGGTCGGACGGACAGTGGTCTAGTCTAGTTTCCCTCCCTCTGCCTAGTGACGTCACCTGAACTATAGCTGGCTGGCCCGTCCGCTCCCTTGGGTTACATCAGCTGTAACCCAAGGCAATCTGTGTTTCCAACTATTGTTTTTATATTTTCATAAATTTTCTATTTTCACTTCTGCAATTCTTACTCGTTTTCTTATTTATCCTAATACTACTGTTCAGTTTAAAGAACACAGATATTTTGGCAAGGAAGGATAAAACATCATGGGGTACATCAACTCCAACACTCTACCTCAGACACAATTGTTTTAAGAACATAAGAATGGAGGAAACTGCAGCGGGCCTATTGACCCATACTGGGCAGTCCCATTTACACCCAACCCCTATTGCTCATATATCCATCCAACCTATGTTTGAAGCTATCCAGCGTATTCGAGTCAATAACTTGTTCCACTACTCTATTTCCAAACCAATGTTTATCTATTTCACGCCTAAATCTAAATTTGTGTAATTTAAAACTATTGTTACGAGTTCGCTCCTGGTTGGAGAGTTTGAGTACCTCTATTACGTCCCCTTTGTGTAACCTTGACTTCCATTTATACACCTCAATCATATCATATCGCCTCTCACTCTACGTCTCTCGAGGGAGTGCAAATTAAGATGCTTTAACCTGTCTCTGTACTCGAGGTTCCCAATGCCCGGGATTAGTCTTGCCATTCTCCTCTGAATTTAATCTAGGGATTCAATATCCATTCTGTAATACGGTGACCAGAATTAAACTGCGCAATCCAAGTGAGGTCTCACAAGCGCAAGATGTAGTTTCAGGATGACCTCTCTCGTTTTGTAACTAACACTCCTTTATATGAACCCAAGTACTTTCTAAGCCTTGCTTAGAACAAATACACATTATTTACTTGGTCAAGATTCCTACTTATCATTACTCCTACATCTTTCTCACATTCGGATTTCTCTTTATCATCGTTGTTCATTTGATATCTGATTTCTCTGTTTACATCTTCTAGACTAAGTACTTTACATTTGTCCACACTGAATTTCAACTACTACTCTGTTTGCGTTAATGTTCGAAATAAGGCAAACAGAGGATTAGGTTTTATATCTAGAAGTGTAAGTAATAAGAGTGCGGAGGTCATATTGCAACTATATCTTGCACTAGTCAGGCCACAGCTCGATTATGCTGTTCGGTTCTGGTGCCCTTATTATAGAATGGATATCAATTAACTGGAGTCGGTGCAGCGAAGAATGACGAAAATGATTCCGGGACTTAGAAACCCTCCATATCAAGATAGATTAAAGAAACTAAACTTGCATTCCCTAGAAAGACGAAGAGTGCGGGGAGATATGATAGAAATATTTAAATGGGTAAAAGGAATCAATAAAGGAGATATAGATAAAGTTTTTATAATATTCCAGCAGGATAGGACTCGTAGCAACGGATTTAAGTTGGATAAATTTAGGTTAAGGGGGGAGATAAGAAGGAACTGGTTTACAAATAGGGTGGTAGACGAGTGGAACAAGCTTAGTAACTTTGTAGTAAGTGCTGGAACGCTGGAAAGTTTTAAAAGGAAGCTAGATAGATTCATGGATGATAGAGAGTGGAAGTAACTCTCGACAGGAGCTGCCATGCATAGGCCAACCGGCCTATTGCAGACTCCTTATTTTCTTATGTTTTTATATTCATCTGCCACTTTTCTTATTAGTCTTTCCTGAGGGACTCTGTCGAAGGCTTTGCTAAAGTTTAGCTGTTTAACCTGATAGCTTAGCTAACTGGGTAACAGGACTTAGAGAAAAGTAAGTTGAGGGAACTGTGCACTAAATTTATTATTGCCTTGGTGAAATTCCGTCAACTGGGTGATTTCTGGTGGGACTTTACCAGTGTCCCGACACACGCAGATGACAAAAACGTGGGTGTGGCTGAGTGAGCTCTAATATTAATAAGCTTCAACCTAACCTAACCATATCTAACTATTTGTAACGGGACCCAGTCCTAGTTGACTTAATGCTTCTGCTTATATTTTGTAAAATGAGGGCCAATTACGTCGGCGCCTTGCAAAAAGACTGGAGCCTAATGGACCCGACATCATGTCAACAGTAACTACTCGCTACAGTACACCATGCGTGACGTCAGCAAACGTGATAATCGTACTGTAGTCGATCAAAAACTGTCCTTACAATTTGTGTTAGACAATACGACAACGGACGAAGGATTTTGGCAACCCTACCGAGACAACAGGTGGTCGCAGTGTCCATCGACCCCTCAACTGCAGATAGTTTTTTGATCGACTGTACAAGTACAGGAAACGGGATTACGTGAAGATTAGACACCTAACTTATTTAAGTATGGCACGCGATCTAAGATATGACACGTATTCGAACAACGAATCACATGAATTGAATTCACTAATGTCCTCCAGGAGCCACAGTAAAAACTAATGGTTAAATAGAAGTTGTAACATGGAGTGTGTGAGTGAGTGTTGAGAATCTATCCTCTGATTGCTAGTTACTACCACACACACACACACACACACACACACTCCACCAGGGAGAGTTACTATGACAATGACCTAAATAAAATCACACTCACACTTGTTATTGTTTTTGTCGACGTGTTATGTGAACTGTTTAATCTATGTAATGAATTACTTGACCCCCCCCCCCCCACCACCACATACCTGAATATGCACGCACTTTTTTAATAATAAAATCTTTCTACTGCGGTAAAGAGTGACCAGCCTTCAGAAGATAGTATATTCACTGGATCACCTGAATATTACTCACCCCAACTTAATTCCTCTAATGATTAAACTCCTTAACGCTATCTGGAGATTAGGTTAGGTTAGGTTAGCTAGACTCATAGTGAGTAATCACTACTAGAATGAGTATATGGAGGTAACCCAGTCGTCCACTTCATTTTGAATCACCACAGTCAAACAAATTGACACAACTACGAGACTTACCCCGTCAGTCGGACTTCATCTTAGACGCCACCTCACGGAAAACGTAGTTAGATAGACAGATATATAAATAGATAGGTATTAGTGAACACAAAAGTACATGCTTTATGAATATAAACAATGTACAATATGGTCCATGATTAAAATCTTGAACAGTAAAACAATAAATTAAAATACAGTTAACTAATTACATACGAATACAAATAACACAGAGATATTATGATCCATAAGAACTCTGGACCAATAAAACGAGAATATTATTAACCTGTCAGCTAATACCCCATACGTATGAACACGACAGAATATTAGACACAGTTTGTCGAAAGTTATCCGTTTCAGAAATTTATTAAACGTAGTCAAGTGCTTATTTACCACAGAGTAAATATTCTGAGATACTGTACATACATATTAAAAATCCACACTATACAACATCAAATGAACTGCAGTAGGAGACATACTGTATGTGTGAGGCTTGAAGGTGGAAGCGATTGGAAACGACATCACCTGCACTAGGTTAGAACATTGCGAGGAGTCCTCTTAGATTTTTCCAGGGGAGTTCACGTTACACACGACGTCTCAGAAAAATGTATACAAAATTCCATACAGATTTTCGTGGAGGTCCCGTGAATGTTTGTACTGTATATACGATAGCATCAACGTCAAATTACCAGCCGATCAGTTTGACGTCAGTAGTGGGGAAATTTCTTGAATCAAATATTATAGCAGATAGCATCCGATCGCATCTAGAGAAAAGCAAATTAATCTACGACTCTCAACATGGGTTTACAAAGGGAGAATCTTGTCTAACAAATCTGCTAACGTTTTTTAGGAAAGTCTTCGAGGTAGTAGATAATGACGAAAATTACGATGTTATTTACTTAGACTTTAGCAAAGCATTTGACAGAGTACCGCATCAGAGGCTTCTGAGAATAATTAAGGCTCATGGTATCGAGGGGAAAGTTTTAAATTGGATAAAATCATGGCTCACCGATAGAACGCAGAGGGTCAGCGTAGATGGTGTTAAATCTGAATGGGGCCGTGTAACCAGTGGGGGTTACCCAGGGGTCAGTACTAGGCCCACTCTTGTTCATAATCTACATAAACGATCTAGATACTGGGATCAGCAGTGACATAAGCAAGTTTGCGGATGACACCAAAATAGGGCGGCAAATTAATTCAGGGCAGGATGCAAATGCATTACAGGAGGATCTAAATAAACTGCAGGGGTGGCCTGAAAAATGGCAAATGAAATTCAACACCAGCAAGTGCAGCGTACTTAATAATGGAAGAACAAATACTTATAATGTATACAGCCTTAACAACATCAACCTAGAGAAGTCGACTTGTGAAAGAGACCTAGGGGTACTTGTAAGCCCGGACCTACGGCCTAGAAAACAGTGCGTTAATGTTCGAAATAAGGCAAACAGAGTATTGGGTTTTATATCTAGAAGTGTAAGTAACAAGAGTGCAGAGGTCTTATTGCAACTATATCTTGCGCTAGTCAGGCCGCACCTCGATTATGCGGTTCAGTTCTGGTGCCCCTATTATAGAATGGATATAAATTCACTAGAGTCGGTGCAGCAAAGAATGACAAAAATGATTCCGGGACTTAGAAACCTTCCATATCAGGATAGGTTAAAGAAACTTAACTTGCATTCCCTAGAAAGACGAAGAGTGCGGGGAGATATGATAGAAGTATTTAGGTGGGTGAAAGGAATCAATAAAGGGGATATAGATAAAGTTCTTATAATATCCGAGCAGGATAGGACTCGGAGCAACGGATTTAAGTTGGATAAGTTTAGGTTTAGGAGGGAGATAGGAAGGAACTGGTTCACAAATAGGGTGGTGGACGAGTGGAACAAGCTTAGCAACTTTGTAGTAAGTGCGGGAACTCTGGAAAGTTTCAAAAGGAGGCTAGATAGATTCATGGATGATAGAGAGTGGTAGTAACTCTCGACAGGAGCTGCCATGCACAGGCCAACCGGCCTATTGCAGACTCCTTATTTTCTTATGTTTCTTATAGCAGCATTGACCTCACTTGTGGGAGACCTCGCCCACCAACAAGTGAAGACAATGATGATGTACATAATACAAGCAATCTTGCGAGGGGAGGACTCAGAACACGACTAACTTAAATGTATACTACGCGAACAGTAGAAGTATGTGAAACAAAATGGATGATATTAGGGCCTTGGTATGTACGGAAAAAATCGATATAATCGCATTCACTGAAACATGGATCAACCTAGACACACGTGAATTACCAGTCGAATACCAAATTGCGGCTTACAAACTGTTCCATACGGATAGGCAGACCAGGAAAGGAGGCGGAGTAGCAATCTATGTTAGGGATAATCTGAAGTGTGAAATAAATAAGGAAATAAAAACTGAGAGGAATACAGAAACTATTTGGATAGAATTAAGCGACGGTCGGGAAAAATTAATCACAGGAGTAATATATAGACCCCCCAATCTTGATAGCGTCAATGAGCGACTTATCTGGGATGAAATGCGCAGGGCTTCCATACACAACAAAGTCTGTATAGTAGGCGACTTTAACCTTGGCCAAATAGATTGGACTGACCTTTCGGGTAACTCAGAATCAGAGGATTTTCTCGAGACGACCCAGTACTGTTTCCTAAGTCAACATATAACCGAACCCACACGGGGTAATAATATACTAGATTTAATTCTGTCGAACAGAGAAAACCTCATTAGCAATGTCGAGGTAGGGAACGAACTTGCAAACAGGCTTCACAAAGAAATTCGATTCCAGTTAGATTTTCAGGGCAGACGTAAGGAAAATTCCACTAAAGTTCCAGACTTCAGAAGGGCAAAATTTGACAGTTTAAAGAGACAGCTAAGAGAGGGGGTGTCGCGCTTGGCCGTGAACCTGACAGATGACACTGACCTGATAACGAGATCTGAGATTGCCGAGTTCCACGACAATTTAAATAGTGAGTTACTTAATGCACAAAGGCAGAACATACATACAAAAAACTCAGATCAGACAACAATGACCCTAAATGGATAAATAATTATTTAAAGAACATCATTGGCCAAAGGAAGGCTATAGGTAGAAAGATAAATCGTGGCGAAATTCACCTCCGGGACTATTATAGGGTATTGGCGAGTAGGGTTAAAACCGAGATAAGGAAAGCAAAGAGGAATAATGAGGTAAGGATAGCAAGGGAGGCGAAGACAAACCCCAAAGGATTCTACCAAATGTAGCAAGCTAAAACACGAGAAAAGATTGGACCAATACGGTCAGACTCCGGCGAGCTCACTGATAACGGCGGAGAAATGAACAATAATTTGAATAAATATTTTTCAACAGTTTTCACCACCGAAAATTTAAACATGATACCCGAGGCACCGACTCTATTCAGAGATAGTGAAGAAAACAAATTAAGTGAGATAGTAGTGACTAGTAACGATGTTAGTAGGCAAATAGACAAACTAAAGCCAAATAAGTCACCTGGTCCCGATGAGATATTTGCCAGAGTATTAAAGGAATGTAAGGAAGAGCTTAGTATGCCCTTAGCAAAGTTGTTTAACATGTCCTTAAAAACAGGTGTAGTACCAGAATCCTGGAGGATAGCGAATGTAATATGGATTTTCAAGAAGGGGGATAGATCACTATCCTCTAACTACCGCCCAATCAGTCTAACATCAATAGTAGGCAAATTACTGGAAGCAATCATTTCAAACTCTATTCGAAATCACCTGGAGAAGTACAGATTGATCAATGATTCCCAGCATGGCTTCACAAGCGGACGTTCTTGCCTAACTAATCTATTAACATTCTTTTCATCAGTTTTCGAATAGGTGGACGAGGGGCACAATTATGATGTGGTATATCTCGACTTTAGCAAAGCCTTCGACAGAGTCCCCCACGAAAGACTAATTAGAAAGGTAGAAGCTCATGGCATCAAAGGTGACATCCTTAAATGGATTAGGGCATGGTTTCAGGACAGGAAACAGAGAGTGAGCATTAACGGCACTAAGTCCCATTGGAGCAATGTCACAAGTGGAGTTCCCCAAGGCTCAGTACTTGGACCATTATTATTTATTATATACATAAACGACATAGATATCGGCATAGACAGCAACATAAGTAAATTTGCTGATGACACTAAAATAGGACGTGTTATCAAATCTGACGAGGTCTCGGCAAAACTACAGGAAGATCTAAACAAATTTTTCGAATGGTCTGAAAAATGGCAGATGAAATTCAAAGTCGACAAATGTAAAGTACTCAGTATAGGAGATGTAAACAGGGAAACCAGATACCAGATGAACAACGATGCCATAGAGAAATCCGACTGCGAGAGAGATTTAGGAGTAATGATAAGTAGGAATCTTAAGCCAAGTAAACAATGTGTTTTTGCTCGTAACAAGGCTAATAAAGTACTTGGGTTCATGCAAAGGAGTGTTAGTTACAAGACTAGCGAGGTCATCCTAAAACTGTATCTTGCTCTTGTGAGACCACACCTGGATTACGCAGTTCAGTTCTGGTCACCGTATTACAGAATGGATATAGAATCCTTGGAAAGAATTCAGAGGAGAATGACAAGACTAATCCCGGGCATTAGGAACCTTGAGTATAGAGACAGGTTAAAGCATCTTAATTTGCACTCCCTTGAGAGAAGTAGAGCGAGGGGCGACCTGATAGAGGTGTATAAGTGGAAGGCAGGGCTAAACAAAGGGGACATTACAAAGGTACTCAAATTATCCAACCAGGAGCGAACTCGTAACAATGGTTTTAAATTGGACAAATTTAGATTTAGGCGTGAAATAGGTAAACAATGGTTTGGAAACAGAGTAGTAGATGAATGGAACAAGTTTCCAAATATCATCATTAACTCGAATACGCTGAATTGCTTCAAACATAGGTTGGATGCTCATATGAGCAATAGGGGTTGGGTGTAAACGGGATTGCCCAGTATGGGCCAATAGGCCCGCTGCAGTTTCCTCCATTCTTATGTTCTTATGTTCTTAATATCAATAAGACAGTGTGCATGCGTTTTACCGAGACACTTTGAATATGAAAAACCTTTCTTGTGGCTCATAAAGGAAAATAATTGTTTTTATAATACAAGAAAATTAATAAAACTTTAATCAAGGACTCGACAATAAAGTGACCAGTCCGCTGGGAAGAAGGAATCATAAACACTGACAAAGGACCCTACAGGAAATAGTATTTTTTTTTTAACGGGAATTAGCCCACCCAGGCACAGGTCACTGACCCACATCGGGGCCTGGGGGGCGAAAATGTAATAATAATAATAATAATAATAATAATAATAATAATAATAATAAAGAACCACAAAGAAATACAAAATGAAAAAAAAAATCAAAAGTGAGGAACAATATATGTATGTTGTGTTGTCAATAGTAAGAGAAACAATTGAGACCCTGCAATTGTGTTTAAATGAGGCAGAAAGTCAGATTAGCAACCTGGGACTTGGTCACAATTTTCGTGATGCCATGTGGCCATCGACAACACATTATGCTTCCAATGTCTTCCCAGGCGGTAGTACCTCTCTGTTTGGTAGCTGCCTAATACCTACTACTTCAATGGCTTTGTCGGTTATTCTTGGTCGAATTACCTTAACTTACTGTTTAACTATTATTGTATAGTAAACCCGGGCTGTCTGGATATTAGTGCACTGGAAACTAAACCTACACGGTCTGTGTACTGTACACCGTACACAGTACCTGTATTGTCTAAATATAGTATAGACAATGCAGTTACTGTATACACATGCAAAACCAAATGAAAACTTGTATGACGATTTTACTGAAAAATCATTATTAATATTAATATTATTATTATTATTATTATTATTATTATTATCATCGTCATCTTAATAATAGTAATGATAATAATAATATTATTATTATTGTTGATCCTGTTATTATTATTAATATTATTACAGCCTTCATACGACATTCATCACCAACTTGTAAAAATAAATCACTAAACACATAAATAACTAATATTTCTCTTAAAAATGTAATAATATTACCCGGTACACCTTTCCACACAGGTACTCGAAGATAACACAGAAAATATTAAATACATTTTAGATAATTATTGGGCACGGGATTAACACCTTTTATGCCAACACAAAATAAGAACAATGAACAAAAGATAACACTTTACAAGGTCACTATTTCTCAACACCACCGACACAATATCCCTCTCTACTTACACGATATCCCTCTCTACCTACAATATCCCTCTCTACCTAAACTATATCCCTCTCTACCTAAACTATATCCCTCTCTACCTAAACTATATCACTCTCTACCTACACTATATCCCTCTCTACCTAAACTATATCCCTCTCTACCTAAACTATATCCCTCTCTACCTAAACTATATCCCTCTCTACCTACACTATATCCTTCTCTACCTACACTCTTTTCCACCTACAATATTCCTCTCTACCTACACTATATCCTTCTCTGCCTACACTATATCCTTCTCTACCTACACTATATCTTTCTCTACCTACACTATATCCTTCTCTACCTACACTATATCCTTCTCTACCTACACTATATCCTTCTCTACCTACACTATATCCTTCTCTACCTACACTATATACTTCTCTACCTACACAATATCCCTCTCTACCTACACAATATCCCTCTCTACCTACACAATATATCCCTCTCTACTTGCACACTATCCCTCTCTACTTACACACTATCCCTCTCTACCTACAATATCCCTCTCTACCTACACTATATCCTTCTCTACCTACACAATATCCTTCTCTACCTACACTCTATCCTTCTCTACCTACAATATCCTTCTCTACCTACACTATATCCTTCTCTACCTACACTATATCCTTCTCTACCTACACTCTTTTCCACCTACAATATCCCTCTCTACCTACACCATATCCTTCTCTACCTACACCATATCCTTCTCTACCTACACTATATCCTTCTCTACCTACACTATATCCTTCTCTACCTACAACAGGGATTACGTTATTTTGAGGGACTAAACCTGAACAAACATTCATTAAACGAAAGGTTATCCTGCCCGAAAGATAAAACATATAAGGGTGGAGAGAGAGTAGTATAATAATAGCAGTAATAATAATAATAATAATAATAATAATAATAATAATAATAATAAAAACAGATTAGCAAGAAGAACAAAATTTCAACACTCGACACAAAAATAAGAGAGAAATTCATCTTGTATAATTACGACTTAAAGCGGCAAAGGAGGAATAGAATTATTATCCACTTAACTTGGTGTTTACAAGGTTATGTTTACAAATAATAATAACTACTTTTACTTGTAGGTGAATATATATATATATATATATATATATATATATATATATATATATATATATATATATATATATATAAACACCAAGTTAAGTGGATAATAATTCTATTCCTCCTTTGCCGCTTTAAGTCGTAATTATACAAGATGAATTTCTCTCATATTTTTGTGTCGAATGTTGAAATTTTGTTCTTCTTGCTAGTCTGCTTTTATTATTATTATTATTATTAGAGAGAGAGAGAGAGAGAGAGAGAGAGAGAGAGAGAGAGAGAGAGGACATTATAACGCCTAGGAAGCTATCTGAATATAGGCTCTATACAACGTGGAAATTATTCCTGTATTAGCCGAAAAAAAATTAATAAGAAAATTATTACTATACTTGTAAGACAAATAATACTTGCAACAACTATCTGAACAGGGACCAGCCTCCCCTCACGTGATGAATGAAAATAAAGATTTTTTTTATGAACCAAGGCTGTTACGCACTTTACCTTCTCTTACCAGATATATTACGAGTACATTATTACGAACATTGACGTGCACACTGAGATCAGTGCATCCTGAAACTGACGATATCATCACCTTTCATTATATAAAACTTATAATAATAAAAATTAACAGCAACCCAAAACATCAAGAGTTATATCGTCAATATATAAACTTAACAATGCGAAATTGGCAACTGTGGTATGACGATCCAGACACAAGGTCGGAAAGGACATTACTATTTTTTTTATTAACCTCTCCTGCCGCTCAGATAGCAAATACTCATATTATAATCCCCATCTCAGTAATCTATAATTCATAGTGAATTTCAATAATCCCACGAGATTATTATGATAGGACCCTTGTGTATCCGTTGGCAGTCCTGCGTTATGGTATGCTTGGTAGCCCTGTGTCAGCCGTCGTCTCATTCGCCGTTTTTTTTTATCATGGCTTCGTGCTCTCAAGTGTCAGATCTGTGTCATTAGTGTTATATTCGATACAATGTAGAATATGTGTCATACAGCAACCCTGAGCTATGTGTGTCAGTTGGATAACCCTACCACCCCACGCGTGCTGAACCCAGCATCGTTGGTAACTACGTTATGAAGGTATGTCGCTAAGTTGGTACAACTGCGTCATGAGGCTCCTGCATTGTAAGTGTAACAATCGATAGTACTGTGTTATGAATGCACTGGTTGGTATATGCCGGAAAAAAATACTCTATATGTGTGTGTGTGTGTGTGTGTAAAGAAATCACGAATATGATGCCTGACAATCATATAATTATGAACTTGTAAACAACGTGGGAAAGATAAAATTACAAAATTGCTTATGCGCATTCGTTTATTTAATACATCTTCAAAAATAAATTACTCTTGCCACAGTTGCCTCCAGGGTGCGATAGCATGTGGCTCCCTCTGACTTAAGAACATAAGAACATAAGAATGGAGGAAACTGCAGTGGGCCTATTGGCCCATACTGGGCGGTCCCGTTTACACCCAACCCCTATTGCTCATATAAGCATCCAACCTATGTTTGAAGCTATTCAGCGTATTCGAGTTAATGATGATATTTGGTAACTTGTTCCATTCGTCCACTACTCTTGTTTCCAAACCAGTGTTTACCTATTTCGCGCCTAAATCTAAATTTGTCTAATTTAAAACCATTGTTACGAGTTCGCTCCTGGTTGGATAGTTTGAGTCCCTTTGTAATGTCCCCTTTGTTTAGCCCTGACTTCCATTTATACTCCTCTATCAGGTCGCCCCTCGCTCTACCTCTCTCGAGGGAGTGCAAATTAAGATGCTTTAACCTGTCTCTATACTCAAGGTTCCTAATGCCTAGGATTAGTCTTGTCATTCTCCTCTGAATTCTTTCCAAGGATTCTATCTCCATTCTGTAATACGGTGACCAGAACTGAATTGCGTAATCCAGGTGTGGTCTCACAAGAGCAAGATACAGTTTTAGGATGACCTCGCTAGTCTTGTAACTAACACTCCTCTGTATGAACCCAAGTACTTTATTAGCCTTGTTAAGAGCAAAAACACATTGTTTACTTGGCTTAAGGTTCCTACTTATCATTACTCCTAAATCTCTCTCGCAGTCTGATTTCTCTATGGCATCGTTGTTCATCTGGTATCTGGTTTCCCTGTTTACATCTCCTATACTGAGCACTTTACATTTGTCCACGTTGAATTTCATCTGCCATTTTTCAGACCATTAGAAGAATTTGTTTAGATCTTCCTGTAGTTTTGCTGAGTCCTCGTCAGATTTGATAACACGTCCTATTTTAGTGTCATCAGCAAATTTACTTATGTTGCTGTCTATGCAGATATCTATGTCGTTTATGCATATAATAAATAATAATGGTCCAAGTACTGAGCCCTGGGGAACTCCACTAGTGACGTTGCTCCAATGGGACTTCGTGCAGTTAATGCTCACTCCCTGTTTCCTGTCCTGTAACCATGCCCTAATCCATTTAAGGATATTACCTTTGATGCCATGTGCTTCTACCTTTCTAATTAGTCTTTCGTGGGGGACTCTGTCGAAGGCTTTGCTAAAGTCGAGATATACCACATCATAATTGTGCCCTTCGTCCACCGATTCGAAAACTGATGAAAAGAATGTTAATAGATTAGTTAGACATAAACGCCCCCTTGTGAAGCCATGTTGGGAATCATTGATCAACTTGTGCTTCTCCAGGTGGTTTCGAATAGAGTTTGAAATGATTGATTCAAGTAATTTGCCTACCATTGATGTTAGACTGATTGGGCAGTAGTTAGAGGATAGTGATCTATCCCCCTTCTTGAAAATAGGTATTACATTCGCTATCCTCCAGGATTCTGGTACTACACCTCTATTTAAGGACATGTTAAACACCTTTGCTAAGGGCATACTAAGCTCTTCCTTACATTCCCTTAATACTCTGGCAAATATCTCATCGGGACCAGGTGACTTATTAGGCTTTAGTTTATCTATTTGCTTACTAACATCGCTACTAGTCACTACCATCTCGCTTAATTTGTTTTCTTCACTATCTCTGAATAGAGTCGGTGCCTCGGGTATCATGTTTACATTTTCGGTGGTGAAAACTGTTGAAAAATATTTATTCAAATTATTGCTTATTTCTCCGTCGTTGTCAGTGAGCTCACCGGTATCTGACTGTATTGGTCCAATCTTTTCTCGTGTTTTAGTTTGATACATTTGGTAGAATCCTTTGGGGTTTGTCTTCGCCTCCCTTGCTATCCTTACCTCATTAATCCTCTTGGCTTTCCTTATGTCAGGCTTAACCCGACTCGCCAATACCTTATAATAATCCTGGAGGTAAATTTCGCCATGATTTATCCTTCTACCTATAGCCTTCCTTTGGACAATGATGTTCTTTAAATAATTATTTATCCATTTAGGGTCATTGTTGTCTGATCTGAGTTTTTTGTATGGTATATTCTGCCTTTGTGCATTAAGTAACTCATTATTTAAATTGTCGTGGAACTCGGCTATCTCAGATCTCGTTATCAGGTCCGTGTCATCTGTCAGGTTCACGCCCAAGCACGACACCCCTTCTCTCAGCTGCCTCTTTAAACTGTCAAAGTTTGCCCTTCTGAAATCTGGTACTTTAGTGGAATTTTCCTTACGTCTGCCCTGAAAATCTAACTGGAATCGAATTTCTTTGTGATCCCTGTTTGCATGTTCGTTCCCTACCTCGACAATGCTAATGAGGTTTTCTCTGTTCGGCAGAACTAAATCGAGTAAATTATTACCCCGGGTGGGTTCGGTTATATGTTGACTTAGGAAACAGTCCTGGATCGTTTCGAGAAAATCCTCTGATTCTGAGTTACCCTTAAGGTCAGTCCAATCTATTTGGCCAAGGTTAAAGTCGCCTACTATACAGACTTTGTTATGTATGGAAGCCCTGCGCATTTCATCCCAGATAAGTCTCTCATTGACTCTATCAAGATTGGGAGGTCTATATATTATTCCTGTGATTAATTTTTCCCTACCGTCGATTAATTCTATCCAAATTGTTTCTGTATTCCACTCAGTTTTTATTTCCTTATTTATTTCTCACTTCAGATTATCCCTGACATAGATTGCTACTCCGCCTCCTTTCCTGGTCTGCCTATCGGTATGGAGCAATTTGTAACCCGCAATTTGGTATTCTCCTGGTAACTCACTTGAGTCTAGGTTGATCCATGTTTCAGTGAATGCTATTATATCGATTT
Source organism: Homarus gammarus (assembly GCA_958450375.1). Lineage (NCBI taxonomy): Eukaryota > Metazoa > Arthropoda > Malacostraca > Decapoda > Nephropidae > Homarus > Homarus gammarus. The sequence continues at coordinate 69,708 of CAUDMG010001260.1, read as the reverse complement.
TTTTCTGTACATACTAAGGCCCTAATATCATCCATTTTGTTTCTCATACTTCTACTGTTCGCGTAGTAGACATTTAAGTTAGTCGTGTTCTGAGTCCTCCCTTTACCGCGTTTAGGTTTAAACTAGCTGTCTGCTTTAGTTTTGTCGTCATTCCTAACACTATTTCCCTGTAATCTTTCACCTTGTTTACCCTTTCCCACTGCAGTCTCCTCCACCCCCGTGCCCTCATGTTCCCTCTTTGTGTAATTTACTTCTAAAGATGTGTTAAATACACGAAAGCGCTTCAGCAATATTGTAATTATATTTTTCCCACGTGGTAACACTGAATAGTGAGTATTTGTTGGTAGCTCTGCTTTGTGAATGTGAGAGATGGTAGCAATGTGAGTGACCAACACTGTACTCGACCACCTTCACTTCCCCAACTGTAGTCAAGTACAGTCACTCCAAAAGGTATCTTTACGGAGGGGTCCGATGAGTTTCAAAATAACATTGTCTCGGTAGGGTTGTCAAATTCCTTCTTTGGCTGTCATATTGTCTCACAAAATCGTAAAGATATCTTTTGGGGTAGACTGTACATACCTAATCACAGTTGAGTGGACTGAGAATGCCCTGGACGTGAACCTGCTACACTTAGACAGGAGGCAGCATTGTATCCACTCGGCCACCGCACAAACACAGGGGTAAAATTACAGCAAAAATAGTTGAATTAACACTACTGTTGTATTAATATGGACCAGCAAGGGCGGGATGTATTCATTACCACTAGTAGTTCTATTTATTTCATCTAACTAATTATTGATGCTATTATTATTATTATTATTATTATAATTACCATCATCTTGATTATTATTACTATTCATAATATGTTTAACGTCATTACTACTACTACTACTCCCATTATTATTATTATAATTATTATTATTATTTGTTATCATTATTACGTCTTATCATCTCTGCTATACCTTCATTGTTTACATACGTCAGGAAATCATAAATTTTCAATGACGTGTTTGTATGCTGACAATATATAATTCTTGTTTATACCACGTGTTATGCTCATCGATGTTATTATTTTTTCCAGCATTTTGTTTGCATCTGGTTAACATTCACGGCTTGTGTTTTATTTGCAACATCGACTGAAGCGTTTTCATATGTGTTGTTTGTTTCCACACACCTTTCTGTTTACACCACCTGGCGATAACACTGCAGGCAAGACAAAAAATCAATTAAACAATTGTTACAACATGGACAAAATTACGCCTTAATTTACTAGTTATTGTATGTAATGTGATTTTTTTTTATACCAGATGACGTCAAAACTACAGGCAAGACAATTCAACTGTTTACAATGATTTAAAATATATTGCAAACATTCTCCCATGAACAATGAAGTTCCATAAGGTTTGCACTCTGAAACGAGAGAGACGACTATACTGGGGGCTGAGTTAGTGTTTGGGTCTCAATGTTGTTAGGAGTCGGTCAGTTATGGAGCGAGTCAGTCAATACCAATTTTAACTTGTTGAAGGTAAAATGATCGATATGTGGAAGAAGAAGAAGAACCACACCACCATGCCTGTAACTCCCTCATGCACCAGGTAGCGCAGTAAAACGCAGGGGGAGGAGGAAGCTGGCGTCAAGGTCGATGTGGTCGGAAACGTAAAACAAACTCCCCCGGGGTGACGCAGGCTATGAGGAGGAGGATAAGGAGGACAACAAAGGAGGAAAAGGGCAATAAAATAGAGGAAGGAGATAAGGAGGAGGAGGAGGGTGCTGATCTATCACAATGTACTACTTATGCTGATATTCGCTATTCAGGTGGACCTCAGGCTGTGTACACACATGATACACAAATACACAATACACTAAGGGGAATATGAGTACTGAAAGGAATACAGGGCACGTGATGCCCCTCATAACACCATCAGTGAAGGAGTTACTACACCACGTGAGGCCCATCATAACACCATCTGTGAGGGAATTACTACACCACGTGAGGCCCCTCAACACCATCTGGAGGGAGTTACTACACTACGTGTTTGCTGTTCAACACCTACATTAATCTGTATGTTCCTTTACCTTTCTCTAATGAAGGCTTTTGTTAAACCACCAATGTATGTAATAAGTCATTTATGTCCAATGTGTATTTTCACCCTTCGGGCTGCAGAACTTTTTCAATAAACCGTTAATAATTATTTTATTATTATTATTACACATTCACTCACTCACTTACTCGCTAACAAGGATTTTTCACATCATTTATTTTTTGATGGAGCAAATTATCATACCCAAAGGGTTAAATTAAACAATCAATTATACTCAACAAGTTAAATTATCATACTGAAGGGGTAAAGTATTCATAATCATGGGTTATATAATCTTACTCAAGAGGTTAAATTAACACACACAAGGGGCTAAATCATCACACTCAACGGGTTAAATCATCACATTCAACGGGTTAAATCATCACACTCAACGGGTTAAATCATCATACTCAAGAGGCTAAATCATCATACTTAAGGGGTTAAATCATCATACTCAGAGGGTTAAATCATCATACTCAAGGGGATAATTCATCATATTGAAGAGGCAAAATCTTCATACTCAAGGGGTTAAATCATCATACTCAAGGGGATAATTCATCATATTGAAGAGGCAAAATCCCCATACTCAAGGGGTTAAATCATCACACTCATAAGAACATAAGAAAATAATGAGTCTGCAATAGGCCGGTTAGCCTGAGCATGGCAGTTCCTGTCGAGAGTTACTATCACTCTCTATCATCCATGAATCTATCCAGCCTCCTTTTGAAAATTTCCAGCGTTCCAGCACTTACTACAAAGTTGCTAAGCTTGTTCCACTCGTCCACCACCCTATTTGTAAACCAGTTCCTTCCTATCTCCCTCCTAAACCTAAACTTATCCAACTTTAATCCGTTGTTTCGAGTCCTATCCTGCTCGGATATTATAAGAACTTTATCTATATCACCTTTATTGATTCTTTTCACCCACTTGAATACTTCTATCATATCTCACCGCACTCTTCGTCTTTCTAGGGAATGCAAGTTTAGTTTCTTTAACCTATCCTGATATGGAAGGCTTCTAAGTCCCGGAATCATTTTCGTCATTCTTCGCTGCACCGACTCTAGTGAATTGATATCCATTCTATAATAAGGGCACCAGAACTGAACCGCATAATCAAGATGCGGCCTGACTAGCGCAAGATATAGTTGCAATAGACCCCTGCACTCTTATTACTTACACTTCTAGATATAAAACCCAATACTCTGTTTGCCTTACTTCGAACATTAACGCACTGTTTTCTAGGCCGTAGGTCCGGGCTTACAAGTACCCCTACGTCTCTTTCACAAGTCGACTTCTCTACGTAGGTTGATGTTGTTAAGGCTGTATACATTGACTCAAGGGGTTAAATCCCCATACTCAAGGGGTTAAATCATCACACTCAAGGGGTTAAATCCCCATACTCATGGGGTTAAATCATCACACGCAAGGGGATAAATCATCACACTCAAGGGGTTAGACCAGTGTTCCCCAATCTTTACAACACTGGGTCACAGTTCTCAGCACCTCTAAATCCTTTGGTCACATATAAAGTTGTCATCATAAAAAGGATACATTTAATAGGAAAATGATACTTCTGTATGAGTGTACACTACAAGTATATTACAATAAGTTGCATTTATCCAGAAAAAAAGATCATTACATTTATACTTACAGTACAAAGTACAAAATTATAAACACTTACACATACAATTCATTTGTGCAGCCACGCCTCATCGCAAACTACATATGGGATTGGATACTTTCAGTGTGATTTTTGTTGCTGGATAGTTGCAGCAAGCAAGTTGAATCGTGGGACGATGTTTCTTGTCGCTGCCACTCTCATGCACGCAGACAACATCGTCTTTCCAAGCCTCTGCCTTTTTTTGCTCTTGATGGTGAGCAGATCTAAGAACCCTCTCTCAGAGGAGTAAGTGCTGTGGAATACCACCAGAACTTGGAGTGCTTTACCAGCAATCATCTCATATGCTTCTTTCTGGCTCACTGCTGTTGAAAAAGTCCTTCATTTCTGAGTCACGGTGGAGTTCGATCAGCGTGACTTTTTCTTGAGTGGACAGATTGCTATCGTTCAAGTTTGAGATAAGGAACGGGTTTCTTATCCAACTATTCTTCTTCTTTTCTTCCTCATTTGCAGGGGGAAAATAGTGGTTAAAATTCTGCTGGAGAACGGTGAGATGTTGGGACACAACTATCATCATTTTGTCGTCAATGACTTCACCCTTGGACTCTGCAATCACTTGCCCAAGCTCATCAAAGTCTGAAAAATCCCTTCTCTCAACACTTTTCTTCCACCCTGAAATTTTCAATTTGAATGCCTCAATTTTGTCATTGGAAGTGAACACATCTTGACCTGGCCCTTGAAGGAAGAGGTTCAATCATTGAACTTGGTAAATATATCACACAAGTAAGAAAGCTTAGCAACCCACTCCTCTTGTATGAAACAGAATGCATGCGGTGAGCCACATTCTTGCAAGAAGCCATTAACTGCCTTCCTTAGTTGAAAGAGTCTCTTCAATGCAACTCCTCTTGATAGCCATCGCCCTTCGCTGTGAAACAGCAGGGTCTTCTCAGTCTCCCCCATCCCATCGCAGAAGTCATGGAACATGCGAGATTTCCTAGCTTTGCTCTTGATATCATTGATGATAATGACGCACTTTTTCATTACTGCATCCAAATCGGACTCACTTGGTAGATGCTTTGATGCCAAATTCTGGCAATGCAGGGCGCAGTGAGAACTTCTACAGATCGGTGCATAATATTTCACTCTTGCCGTTGCCCAACCATACTCGCTGCGCCATCGGTTGTGATGTGTGAACACTTTTCAATTGCAATCCCATTGTGGGTGAGACAGTCCAGAACTTTTTTTGCAATTGCTTCACCTGTAGTTTCTGCGCCAACATCTTCACAGAAGAGAAACTCTTCTGTCATTCGCAAGCGCTCACAATCAACATAGTGAATGAAGCATATCAGCTGAGCCCTGTTTGTGAGATCTGTCGACTTGTCAAATTGCAATCCATAGCAGGGACTTTTCCTACGCTACCACATTATGTGTGTGGTCAGGAGCCCCCCAAAGGTTGTGGGCCCCTAGGCACGTGCCTCATGTACCTATTGGGAAATCAGCCACTGCACAGGATAAAGCAAGATTAGCTTGTTCACTGATTTTTGTGGGTCACAATGTCGGTCACAGCACCTGGTTACCAGGGCCGTCCCTAGGAGGGTGCGGGGCCCGGGGCAACTCAGCCTCTGCGGGGCCCCACACTAGTGCAGATTATGCGGTCAGAGAAACCCACCCCCACCAACCCCCATGGGACTGTCGCTATGGATGGTAAGGTCACGGTTGCGATGGTGGCGTAAGCCGTCAGGTCAGATTAACCAGTCAACAGGTAATGTGTCCGAGGTCACTGGGTCTAGTGCTGGGCCCCGAGGGGCCCCAACACGCGCGGGACCCAGGGCGGTCGCCCCCCCTAAAGGACGGGCCTGCTGGTTACAGTAATCTGTCGGGTCACACTAAAAGATGGTGTGGGTCACAGGGTTGGGGAACACTGGGTTAAATCACCACACCTCATACCCACAACCATGAGATCGTGATAGCTTAAATAAGTTATAATTATAATGACGAAAATTACGATGTTATTTACTTAGACTTTAGCAAAGCATTTGACAGAGTACCGCATCAGAGGCTTCTGAGAAAAATTAAGGCTCATGGTATCGAGGGGAAAGTTTTAAATTGGATAAAATCATGGCTCACCGATAGAACGCAGAGGGTCAGCGTAGATGGTGTTAAATCTGAGTGGGGCCGTGTAACCAGTGGGGTTCCCCAGGGGTCAGTACTAGGCCCACTCTTGTTCATAATCTACATAAACGATCTAGATACTGGGATCAGCAGTGACATAAGCAAGTTTGCGGATGACACCAAAAGAGGGCGGCAAATTAATTCAGGGCAGGATGCAAATGCATTACAGGAGGATCTAAATAAACTGCAGGAGTGGCCTGAGAAATGGCAAATGAAATTCAACACCATGACGGATCCCAAAGGAGTGACTTACACACACACACACACACACTTAATATCTCAACGTTGTGTCTATGTATTAAAAAACAACAAACAAAACCTCCCAGGATAGAGAGAGAGAGAGAGAGAGAGAGAGAGAGAGAGAGAGAGAGAGAGAGAGAGAGAGATTAACCAGTACTAAACTACCTCAACAACAAGAGACAGTTAAGTCCCCCCCCCCCTCCCCCTCACAAGACACATTTGCCTGAGTTAATTGCCTAAGACTGCCAGAGCCCCACCGCGACCTTGCTCCCGGGTACCTGAGGGTGGTCCCGACCTGTACTATTGAGGCAACCTGTATCCCAGCCTGTACTCATGGTCTACCCTGTATTTGTAAACTGGCCAGTATTTGTAAAACACACACACACAAAAAAAAACACAGACACAAACACACACACACACACACCACCATCACCAAACACCCACACTACTCCCCCCCCCCCCACACACACATCAACATCCGACACACACACACACACACACATCAACATCCGACACACACACACACACATCAACATCCGACACACACACACATCAACATCCTACACACACACACATCAACATCCGACACATACACACACACATCTACATTCGACACACACACACACACACACACACATTAACATCCGACACACACACACGCACATCAACATCCGACACACACACATATCAACATCCGACACACACACACACACACACACACACATCAACATCCTACACACACTCACACATCTTCATCCGACACACACACTCACACATCAACATCCGACACACACACACACACACACACATCAACGTCCGACACACACACACACACATCAACATCCGACACACACACACACACACACATCACCATCCGACACACACACACACACATGAACATCCGACACACACACACACACACACACACATCAACATCCGACACACACACACACACACACATCAACATCCGACACACACACACACACATCAACATCCGACACACACACACACACATCAACATCCGACACACACACACACATCAACATCCGACACACACACACACACACATCAACATCCGACACACACACACACATCAACATCCGACACACACACACACACACACATCAACATCCGACACACACACACACACATCAACATCCGACACACACACACACATCAACATCCGACACACACACACACACACATCAACATCCGACACACACACACACACATCAACATCCGACACACACACACACACACATCAACATCCGAAACACACACACACACACACACACATCAACATCCGACACACACACACACACATCAACATCCGACACACACACACACACATCACCATCCGACACACACACACACACATCAACATCCGACACACACACATCAACATCCGACACACACACACACACACATCAACATCCGACACACACACACATCAACATCCGACACACACACACACACATCAACATCCGACACACACACATATCAACATCCGACACACACACACACACATCAACATCCGACACACACACATATCAACATCCGACACACACACACACACACACACACACACACACACACATCAACATCCGACACACACACACATATCAACATCCGACACACACACACACACATCAACATCCGACACACACACACACATCAACATCCGACACACACACACACATCAACATCCGACACACACACACACATCAACATCCGACACACACACATATCAACATCCGACACACACACACACATCAACATCCGACACACACACATATCAACATCCGACACACACACACACACACACACACATGAACATCCTACACACACACACACACACATCAACATCCGACACACACACTCACACATCTTCATCCGACACACACACTCACACATCAACATCCGACACACACACACACACACACATCAACGTCCGACACACACACACACACACATCAACATCCGACACACACACACACACATCAACACCTGCCTGGGCCAGTAAACAACATAACAGACTCACGGCCGTCATCCTACCAGGGTGTGACGGCCGTGAGCAACACTGTGCGAACACCTCACTCAACACACCCTATGACGTCACAATGGCTACTGGGAACTTATTGGTGACGTCATTATAGCTACTAGGAAGTTATTGATGTTCCTAGTAGCTATTGTGAAGTTCCTATAGTAGCTCTAATGACGTCATCAATATGTTTCTAGTAGCTATTATGACGTCATCAATAAGTTCCTAGTAGCTATTATGGCGTCAATAAATTCCAAGTAGCTATAATGACGTCAGCAATAAGTTCCCAGTAGCTATTATGACGTCAGCAATAAGTTCCCAGTAGCTATTATGACGTCACCAGTAAGTTCCTAGTAGCTCTTATGACCCCATCAATAAGTCCCTAGTAGCTATTATGACGTCATTATTAAATTCCAAGTAGCTATTATGACGTCATAAACAAGTTCCTAGTAGCTATTACGACGTCATCAATAAGTTACTAGTCGCTATTATGACACCATCGATAAGTTCCGAAAGGCTATTATGATGTCATCAGTAAGTTCCTATAAGCTATAATAACGTCACTCAGTAGGTAAAAGACGAAGACCTTCTCAAAGTTGAGTGGGTTAAATTTTTACTGAGATTCTACCGTAACTAAATGTGTTTGTTTTAATTAAATAAGAGAGGAAAATTTTACCGTACGATTATTTTGTAATTCTAGATCAAGATTTCCAATTGTCAAAAGTGTGAATGATAATTTTCCTGGTAACTGGTGGTGGACGAACGCATAGAGCTATTTGGTAGTGCATGAACGCATAGAGCTATTTGGTAGTGCATGAACGCATAGAGCTATTTGGTTGTGCATGGACGTATGGTACTATTTAGCTTGACACACAGCACAAAACCCTCATTGCCTTTAATATACGAAACTGCACCAATATGAACATGACCGATCAGTTACAATCAACTCAATACGAAACAGCAGTTGACTTATACGGATACAGTAATTACACACACACACACACACACACACACACACTGCACTCTACACCATTAGCATCTCGTCACTGTTGTCATTAAGAACTGGGGTTATGGCTGCCTTATTAACCTTGCAGGACGGAAATAGAATCACCTGATGATTAGCCCCTCCCTGTTCATTTCACCTGCATTATAACCACCCTAAGGCTACCTACTGGGCGCTACGTTAGGTCAGGTTAAGTTAGGTTAGGGTTAGATTAGGGTGTTTAATTCTGGGGCTGGGGGACTAATTTTCAGGTGATCTCAAAATCAGGCCACCATTAATAAACCTTGGGGAGGCGTCACAGTCACGGCTCCTCGAGTGGCGTGACGTGTGTACTGTTGGCGGAATCGTGATAGATTTAGTAGATGTGGCAGGTACACACATGACGTCACGATGAGAAAGAACCAATCAATCAACGCACGTCATGGAGGAAAAGGACCAATCATCACACGTCATGGAGGAAAAGGACCAATCAACACACGTCATGGAGGAAAAGGACCAATCATCACACGTCATGGAGGAAAAGGACCAATCAACACACGTCATGGAGGAAAAGGACCAATCATCACACGTCATGGAGGAAAAGGACCAATCATCACACGTCATGGAGGAAAAGGACCAATCATCACACGTCATCGTCAATTTTCACAGCTAACAGATCTACAATTAACTATATATATTAATATCATCCAATCAATCCACATATCCAATAGAACAATTTATACAACCAGTCGATATAACCAAGAATATGACGACTTCTCCAACCAATCAACCCAAATCCAATGCATCGACGCCAACAGCTGTTTCACGTACTCCTTCAGCCGACCTACTATTGTATGTCCATCTGGTCAACGACAGGTTGTATGTGGTATTCAGTCGACCTATCTATGAAGTCGATGTAAGTAACAGTCTTACGCACTCTTACCTCTCCATCTGCTCGACAGGTTTCAAGCAGCGTCAACCCACTGCGGGCTATACAGCATCTGGCCACCGTCACAACAGCGCCTTTAAAACAGTTCACAAAACAAGCGGTGCGCGAAGTACAACCCATCGACATGCATCTACCGTAACCCAACCCGGAAACAAGGCAGCAACTGTCCAACCACACACCGCAAAATACGGCCATGCATACTAAGGTGAATTTACACAGCTAGTTTACACCCAGGTAAAGTACCCCAGTTATGGATCCAAAGAACTATGGTGAGTTTACACACCTAGTATACACCAACTATACATCCTAAGAAATACAACAAGTTTACACACCTAGTATACACCAGCTATACATCCTAAGAGATACAACAAGTTTACACACCTAGTATACACCAGCTATACATCCTAAGAAATACAAGTTTACACACAGTTTACCCCGGTTAAGTTTTTTTGTGGGACGTTAATGGCTTCTGAAAGCTAAGAATAAAAAAAAAAACTACTGCGGGAGAAACTAAGTAGATTCCGAGAGAGAGAGAGAGAGAGAGAGAGAGAGAGAGAGAGAGAGAGAGAGAGAGAGAGAGAGAGAGGTTGGTCTCTTTGCATGACGGAACCAGCTGATGAGGGAGTTCTCAGAATTCCTCACACATACATACATATACATACGAAGGATACATGGTATACTATAGGCACAAAGGGCTATAAAATACACATTATACACATATGATACTCTACACATAATGACATATACCAGACACTTAATGACACACACTATACACACACAATGACACATGCTACACAAACTATTGACACATGCTACACATACTATTGACACATGCTACACATACTATTGACACATGCTACACATACTATTGACACATGCTACACATACTATTGACACATGCTACACAAACTATTGACACATGTTACACATACTATTGACACATGCTACACATACTATTGACACATGCTACACAAACTATTGACACATGTTACACATACTATTGACACATGCTACACAAACTATTGACACAGGCTACACAAACTATTGACACATGTTACACATACTATTGACACATGCTACACATACTATTGACACATGCTACACAAACTATTGACACATGTTACACATACTATTGACACATGCTACACAAACTATTGACACAGGCTACACAAACTATTGACACATGCTACACAAACTATTGACACATGTTACACATACTATTGACACATGCTACACATACTATTGACACATGCTACACATACTATTGAGACATGCTACACATACTATTGACACATGTTACACATACTATTGACACATGCTACACATACTATTGACACATGCTACACAAACTATTGACACATGTTACACATACTATTGACACATGCTACACAAACTATTGACACAGGCTACACAAACTATTGACACATGCTACACAAACTATTGACACATGTTACACATACTATTGACACATGCTACACATACTATTGACACATGCTACACATACTATTGACACATGCTACACCTTGACACATGCTACACATACTATTGACACATGCTACACCTTGACACATGCTACACATACTATTTACAAATGACACATACTGTGCTGTAGACACGTAATGACACATACTACACATAAAGTGACACATATATACAGACACCGGGAAGGTCGCGGTGGTGGAGTCCTGAGAGATGTAGACCGGAAGTTTGAACTGAATACCTGAGAACGTCCTCACCCCCCACTCCTTCACTACCACCATACTCAACCACCCCCTCACTACCACCATGGTCAACCACCCCTCACTACTACCACCCTTAACCACGCCATCCTCACGCCCACCATCCCCAACCACCCTCGCTACCACCCATCCTTAACTACCCCCGTTCACTACTTTTTCAACCACCCACCTCCCTCGTTACTAGCCTCCACACTATTACCCTCTTTCCATACCACTGTCCACTCCCCCTCGCTACCACTCTCTCACATCACCACAAACCACCTTTCTACCACCAACTTCTGTCACCACCTGAGCCACTCCTCACTACCCCCCCCCCCCTTTGCTACCACCATTCACAAGCACCCCATCACTAGCTACCAGCCCCAAACCAGATTAAACCAAACTAAACCAAGCTCTGTCTTTACATTACCATCTCGAGAAAATATGAATTTCATATACTTTGTTGTAAATAAACGGTTTCAGGCAAGGTATCGTTCTAGCTCTATAAATCTTACATGCGTTATCACATCCAGAAAACCAAAAGTCTACGGTTTCAGATAAGCTATCATTTCTTCAAGGTAAATTTCCAATACGTTATCGTCCTCAGCAAGTCAACGGCTGAGGAAAAGCTAGGATCTCAGGCAAGCTGTCGCCTAAGCCAAGCCTTCTCATAAATCAAGTCCTTGTCCTCTGCTGGCCACCCTCTTAGCCAAATCAACGTACAGGAAAGCCCGCCCTCCGTGCTAATTGTTATTCACCTCTTGAAGCCTAGTGTCCCGCCGCCTAGGGCATACTGATCACCACCATCTCTCCTCATTATTTTATTATATTTTCCTCTTACTTTTACACCCCTCCGATTATTTCTGTACATCAACATGGAAATTAATTCTTATAAATTATTTGACGATCTGTTGCTGATGGTAAAAAGAGACAACAAACTTGGATAAAATGGAAATAATACGATAAATTCCGGTGGTCTGGTTGTGGTTGATGGTGGCTGCTGAACGACCTTGGTCAGCTGTCCGGCCAAGGATTCCGCGCGCTGGTTCAATTTTCAAAACAATACTGACCAACGGGAGCTATTTTATCTGGAGCTTACATGAAGAACTGTATCTACACCGACCACAATGGTAATTCGTATGCTCTCAAGGTATTTATGTTCAATGACGGATAAGACCCAACGGGGTTTATTTAGTTCCTTGGGACAACCATACATACTAATCGCAACTCGTCTCAACAACACATTCTTAAAAAAAACAAAAAACAGACAAAATACATATAAACAACTCTGTTTCTATAGGTTGTTGTAAATAGAAGACAAACTAACGTACACAATCAATATTCAATTCACGTCGAGGACTCATAACTTACCCTCCCAAGGCATCTCGGTTGAAGACGGGTGGCATGATGAAGAGTACCCCGGGACAGTCAGTCAGCTGAGCTTTACACAGTTCCACGTGTACGGTGAGTCACTGTACACACTTATTTCATCTTACAACCACACAAATTTATTCACTTATAATTACAAGCGTTAGGGGTAGTTATCCACTTAAAATTCGGTGTGTTTCCCGGCAGGAGTGTGAGGTGGAGTGCGTGTATGTGTGTGGGAGGACGTGAGGGGTTTTCCAGCCTCGAGTCCAGATATGTTCAACGTTCCGCCGCACCACCTTCACTCTTCCCATCCGTTGTACGACTGCTAGACAAAACCTCCACCTTGCTGCTGCTTCTCGCCCCCTTCCCCCTTCCCCCTCCCTCAACACCCTCCCGCCCACCCCACACACCCAGGAGCCCACCAACCCACCCCTGGATACTTGGCCACCCCTTCGACCCTCGCCTCATTTCACGTTTTATTATCGCGAGTACTGCTGGAGGTAATGAGCATTTGAAGGAGATAAGTACTACTTTGGGAAGATAGTACTGCTGAAGTAGAGTTGAGTACTGCTGAAGGAGAGTTGAGTACTGCTGAAGGAGAGTTGAGTACTGCTGAAGGAAAGATGAGAACTGCTGAAGGAGAGTTGAGTACTGCTGAAGGAAAGATGAGTACTGCTGAAGGAGAGTTGAGTACTGCTGAAGGAGAGTTGAGTACTGCTGAAGGAAAGATGAGTACTGCTGAAGGAGAGTTGAGTACTGCTGAAGGAGAGTTGAGTACTGCTGAAGGAGAGTTGAGTACTGCTGAAGGAGAGTTGAGTACTGCTGAAGGAGAAGTGAGTACTGCTGAAGGAGAGCTGAATACTGCTGAAGGAGAGTTGAGTACTGCTGAAGGAAAGATGAGTACTGCTGAAGGAGAGTTGAGTACTGCTGAAGGAGAGTTGAGTACTGCTGAAGGAGGTTAATACCAGTGATGGGGTCTGCTACTAAGGTTTCTATTACTAATACTTTTAATTTTGCTTTATTATATTACTATTTTTATTATTACTTTAGTTGTCATCTATTACTATTACTTGGTCATCTATTACTATTACCTTTGGTCACGAACGATAGATGACCACCACAGCCAGTCACCACACTTGGAGCCTGGAGTTGCAGAAGCTATGTTGCCAGAAAGTATTTTTCCTGCATAATCATCAGTATGACCCTATTTTACCTATATTTTGCAGTAATGTAATTTTGTGAATATTTAAATAATACAGATATACGTGATTTTTGTTGGTGCGTTATAGACAAGCTTGTTATGGTTCTATTACTATTATTTATTATCATTACCCCATGTCTGGTGAGTACTACTGGAGGAGGAAGGTGAGTACTACTGGAGGAGGAAGGTGAGTACTAGTGAATGAGGTGAGTACGTACTGCTGTAATGTACACTCTCTCCTGCTAACATATACACTGTCTCTCTCTCCTGCTAACATATACACTGTCTCTCTCTCCTGCTAACATATACACTGTCTCCCTCTCCTGCTAACATATACACTGTCTCTCTCTCCTGCTAACATATACACTGTCTCTCTCTCCTGCTAACATATACACTGTCTCTCTCTCCTGCTAACATATACACTGTCTCTCTCTCCTGCTAACATATACACTGTCTCTCTCTCTCTCCTGCTAACATATACACTGTCTCTCTCTCTCTCCTGCTAACATATACACTGTCTCTCTCTCTCTCCTGCTAACATATACACTGTCTCTCTCTCTCTCCTGCTAACATATACACTGTCTCTCTTTCCTGCTATCATATACACTGTCTCTCTTTCCTGCTATCATATACACTGTCTCTCTTTCCTGCTATCATATACACTGTCTCTCTTTCCTGCTTTCATATACACTGTCTCTCTCTCCTGCTAACATATACACTGTCTCTCTCTTGCTAACATATACACTGTCTCTCTTTCCTGCTATCATATACACTGTCTCTCTCTCTCCTGCGGTGTGCTGATCTCGTTCCAAGTTGTGTGCTGACCTCGCTAGAGGAAAGGTCACTGTTGATATAGCTCCCGGGGATTAACTGTCAGTGCAATGGCTAGTGTTAGTTGTGAACAGCTGTATGCCCTTCTGAGGGACGAGTTGGTGAAAATTAAGGACGAAAACTTGAAATTAAACGAGACAGGGAGAGTCTGGCGAAAACACAGGCCAATGGAGGAGTGTGAGGAGAGGAATGACCAAACTGGTGGTGAAGAAAGAGAAAGAAATGAATACAGCTAAGTGTACTAACTGTTTTAGTCCATTGGTAGATGAATTGGACGGGAATATAGTCAAGGACAGGGCTGACAAGGAAGGTACGAAAATCTTAATTGTAGGTGATTCCAAGGAACGGTGCCTGGATAGAGTTTTTTGTGTCAAAAATAGAACTAGGATGTGAGTGTGTTTACCAGGAGCTGGGGTGGGGGATATAGTTGACAGTATGGACAATATCTTGTCTGGTAATGGGAACAAACCCATTATCTGCCTCAGTGCAGGAGGCAATGATATAAGCCGGTGTAGGAGTGAGGAGCGGGTCCGACTAATTACCCAAATGTACCCAAATGTAGCCGCAATGAAGTCAAATAATGGTCCTACATGAATAAATCGGGTTACCAATCACTTCTCGACTAGTATTTGGTGTCACAAAGTAAAAAAAAATTGGAAAATGTAATTTAATTTGAGTTAATAGATCGAGTGCATGTACCGAACCTAACCTAACCTCGACTAGTAGTTGGTGTCACGAAGTCACAAAAAATTGGTAAACTTAATTTAATCTGAGTTAATAGATCAAGTGCATGTACCTAACCTAATCTACTCTAACCTAACCTAACCTAACCTAACCTAAGCTAACCTAACCTAATTCAACACAACTCAGATTAAATTAAGTTTACCAATTTTTTGTGACTTTATGACACCAAATAATAATCGAGAAGTGATTCACAGCCCTATGTACGCTTGTACGACCATCATTTGACTTCATTGCGGCTACATGTGGCTACATTTGGGTACATTTGGGTAATTCCTCGCTCCCTCGGTACATGCACGCGATCTATTAACTCAGATCAAAGTAAGTTTTCCAATTTTTTGTGACTTTGTGACACCAAATACTAGTCGAGAAGTGATTAGCAGTCCGATTTATTCGTGTAGGACCATTATTTGACTTCATTGCGGCTATATTTTGCTACATTTGGGTACATTTAGGTAATTAGTCGGACCGGTGAGGAGCTCCTTGAATGTATTAGGATGAAGGGAGGGATCCCTATCATATGTGGTGTCCTGCCTGGAAGAAGAGTTGGCAATGAATGGTTGTCAAAGGAAGTTGGTGTCAACGGCCGTCTTGACAGATATTGTAAGTCAATATCAGTCCCATTCATTGACAACTGGGACAACTTTTAGGGCAGAAGGGACCTTTATGCTAGGGATGGGGTGGCAACCCTGGCTGGCTCTCTCGAGAGGGCAGCTCAAAAGATGTCGAAGTCTTTAAACTGCTAGGGGAACTTGTGAACACGGGGATCGAGAAGACTGCAGTGGGCGTGGGTAAACAAAGTGAAAGGTTACAGAGAAATAGTGCTAGGAATGATGACAAAACTAAATAGGCAGGGAGTTAAAACCTAATGCGACAAAACGAGGACCCAGATCACGACTAACTTAAATGTCTATTACACAAACAGTAGAAGTATAAGAAATAAAATGGATGAAATCAGAGGGTTGGTATGTACCGAAAAAAATATATAATCGCATTCACCGAAACATGGCTAAACTTAGACTCACGTGAGTTACCTCTCAAATACCCAAATTAAAGGTTGCAAATTATTCCATACTGATAGGCAGATTAGGAAAGAAGGCAGGGTATCAATCTATGTCAGGGATAATCTGAAGTGTGAAATCAATTAGGAAATAAAATCTGAACTGCACAAAGAAACAATTTGGATAGAATTAACTGATGGTTGGGAAAAATTAATCATAGAAGTAATATATAGACCTCCTAATCTTGACAGAGTTAATGAGCGACTTATTTGGGATGAAATGTGCAGGGCATCCAGACATGGCCAAGTCTGTATAGTAGGCGACTTTAACTTTAGTTGCCTTACGGTTAACTCAGAATCAGATGATTTTCCTGAAACAGTTCAGGACTGTTTCCTAACTCAACATATTGCTGAACCAACCCTGGGTAATAATATATTAGATTTAGTTCTGTTAAACAGAGAAAACCTCATGAGTAATGTCGTGGTAGGGAACGAACTAGGTAACAGTGATCACAAAGGCGTGAGATTTAAAGTGGAAATTAATGTCAGTCGTAAGGTAAATTCCATTAAAGTCCCAGATATCAGAATGGCAAACTTTGATAGGTTGAAAAGGCAGCTGAGAGAAGAGGTATTACACTTTGGGGGGGTCACTAGGTAAAGTGGGGTCGCAATCTGTGGGTACAAGGAGTGTAGTACTCACAGAGGGCGACCTCACTTTACCTGGTGACCTGACAACGATAACCTCAAAAAATATGACGGTTGAGGATGACCCGATCACGAGATCCGAAGTTGACGAGTTCCACAACAATTTAGATAATGAGTTACTTAATACACAAAGGCAGAACATACCATACGGAAAACTCAGTCAAATAACAAAGGCCCACATTGATAAATAATTATTTAAAGAATATTATTGGACAAAGGAAAGCTATAGGTAGGAGAATAAAATGTGGTGAAGATTACCTCAGAGATTATTATAAAGTATTGGCCAGTAGGGTTAACATGTCATTAAAAACGGGCGTAGTACCAGAATCCTGAAGGATAGCGAATATGATATCAGTTATTTGTTAAACAATGTGTATTTGCACGAAACAAGGCTAACAAAATACTTGGGGTCATACAGAGGAGTGTTAGTTACAATACTAGCGAGGTCATCCTAAAATTATATCTTGCGCTTGTGAGACCACACTTGGATTACGCAGTTCAATTTTGGTCACCGTATTACAGAATGGATATAGAATCCCGAGAAAGAATTCAGAGGAGAATGACAAGACTAATCCCGGGCAATACAAACCCTGTGTACAGAGACAGGTTAAAGCATCTTAATTTGCACTCCCTCGAGAGACGTAGAGTGAGGGGCGATATGATCAAGGCTTATAAATGGAAGTCAGGGCTAAACAAAGATGACATTTCAAAGGTATTCATACTATCCAACCAGAAGCAAACTACTGACAATGATTTTAAATTAGACAAATTTAGATTTCGGCGCGAAATAGGTAAACATTGGTTTGGAAATAGAGCAGTGGACGAGTGGAACAAGTTTCCAAACATCACCATTAACTCGAATACGCTGGACAGCTTGAACTATACGGCATGAGAGATAGGGGTTGGGTGTAAACGGTACTGCCCAATATTGAATTGAAACAATTGAATTGAAACAGTTTATTTAGCCAGAAAAACACAGATACAGAGTGGACAATAATAACAATATTAACATGGCTGAGCCAGTTGAGAGCCTGAGCTCTCTTTGAGACACCTGATATATACTATACATTTATCTTAAGGAAGTACTCGTATTATGTAACATTTAGTATCATCTGGAATAGTACAATAGCATGGTGGTAATAAGAGCATCTCATAATGTTACCACGATTATCACTACAATATCAATTAATTTTATTTATTTATTATTATTATTTTATTTTTTTTTAATTTTTGTTTTTATATACAGTATACTGTATACACTGTCTATCTCTCTCTCCTGCTAATATATACACTGTGTCTCTCTCTTGCTAACATATACACTGTCTCTGTCTCCTGCTAACATATACACTGTCTCTGTCTCCTGCTAACATATACACTGTCTCTGTCTCCTGCTAACATATACACTGTCTCTCTCTCTCTCCTGCTAACATATACACTGTCTCTCTCTCTCTCCTGCTAACATATACACCGTCTCTCTCTCTCCTGCTAACATATACACTGTCTCTCTCTCCTGCTAACATATACACTGTCTCTCTCTCTCTCCTGCTAACATATACACTGTCTCTCTCTCTCCTGCTAACATATACACTGTCTCTCTCTCCTGCTAACATATACACTGTCTCTCTCTCCTGCTAACATATACACTGTCTCTCTCTCCCCTGCTAACATATACACCGTCTCTCTCTCCTGCTAACATATACACCGTCTCTCTCTCTCCTGCTAATATATACACCGTCACTCTCTCCTGCTAACATATACACTGTCTCTCTCTCCCCTGCTAACATATACACCGTCTCTCTCTCTCCTGCTAATATATACACCGTCTCTCTCTCCTGCTAACATATACACTGTCTCTCTCTCCCCTGCTAACATATACACCGTCTCTCTCTCTCCTGCTAACATATACACCGTCTCTCTCTCTCTCCTGCTAATATATACACTGTCTCTCTCTCCTGCTAACATATACACTGTGTCTCTCTCTCCTGCTAACATATACACTGTCTCTCTCTCTCCTGCTAACATATACACTGTCTCTCTCTCCCCTGCTAACATATACACTGTCTCTCTCTCCTGCTAACATATACACTGTCTCTCTCTCCCCTGCTAACATATACACTGTCTCTCTCTCTCCTGCTAACATATACACACACTCTCTCTCTCTCTCTCTCTGTAGTACGGATCCTTTTTATGATTGCTTGGCTGAAGGGCTGATGTGGCCCTCCAACCAAGCAATATGATCTGAACTCCTTTCCCACCGCCTGGTATAACGCCGAGCACACACACACACACACACACACACACACACACACTGAGTAAAACCCAAACTTACCTTCTTTCAGCTTCATTCCGCTCCATCTCCCTCCTTCCACATACCTTCCCCCTTCCTTCTCTTTCCCATCTCCCTACGCAATATAAGCTACTTGTCTTTCTCAACATCCAATTCATTGTTTTCTTACAGCCGTTACGTCGCTTAAAAACACATATAAAGCAAGACTCTTTCCCTCCCTCTTTCCTCCCACACCAGTTCTCCAACACTACAGCACAGCTCTCCCTCGTTTCTCCAACACTACTTTTATCACAATAGTGTTTCGTTCTATTCGCTAGATAGATTAATGAATGATACTGTAGAGAGTGGTAGTAACTCTCGACAGGAGCTGCCATGAACAGGCCAACCGCCTATTGCAGACTACTTATTTTCTTATGTTCTTATGTTAAGTACATTATGTGTCGCTTTCACCAGAAATCCTTCCACACCTCCTACCACCCCTTACTCTGCGCCTCCACTCCACCTGTCATCCCTTACTCTCCCCTCCACTCCACCTATCAGCCCTTCCTCTCCCCTCCACTCCACCTATCAGCCCTTACCCTCCCCTCCACCCCACGTATCCCCCCTTACTCTCCCCTCCACTCCACCTATCACCCCTTACTCTCCCCTCCACTCCACCTATCACCCCCTACTCTTCCCTCCACTCCACCTATCACCCCTTACTCTCCCCTCCACTCCACCAATCAGCCCTTACTCTCCCCTCCACTCCACCTATCCCCCCTTACTCTCCCCTCCACTCCACCTATCACCCCTTACTCTCCCCTCCACTCCACCTATCAGCCCTTACTCTCCCCCTCCACTCCACCTATCAGCCCTTACTCTCCCCTCCACTCCACCTATCTGCCCTTACTCTCCCCTCCACTCCACCTATCACCCCTTACTCTCCCCTCCACTCCACCTATCACCCCTTACTCTCCCCTCCACTCCACCTATCACCCCTTACTCTCCCCTCCACTCCACCTACCATCCCTTACTCCCCCCTCCATTCCACCTATCACCCCTTACTCTTCCCTTCACCCCACCTATCCCCCCTTACTCTCCCCTCCACTCCACCTATCACCCCTTACTCTTCCCTTCACCCCACCTATCACCCCTTACTCTCCCCTCCACTCCATCTATCACCCCTTACTCTCCCCTCCACTCCACCTATCACCCCTTACTCTCCCCTCCACTCCACCTATCACCCCTTACTCTCCCCTCCACTCCAACTGTGGGAGTTAGTATATATAATGTTTGACCAAGAGAGGCATTGACTCTGATGTTGTTGTGATGGAAGTGGCTAACCTTTAATTGTTTTCAGCTGTAGCAATGGCACTGATAAGTTCTTGGAGCTAGTCTGGCCCAGGGCTATTGCCAGCCCTGGCCATATGTTGGCCAGGTAAGATGGCCAGCCAAGCCGCTGGTGACTATAAGTGCCCACAGTGATGTAACCATATGTTTAGCAGGAGTGTGCGATCTGGCTTCATAGAGAGAGGTCATGTTACATTAACTTTGAGCCCATGCAATAATTAGTTGGGAGACTACGTATCTCTGCCATGAAGGACATCCCCTATGGACCTCTCGCCCCTCTCGTCGCTGCAACTACCGACGCACACGTCGCACTCACACTAAAAGGTTTGTCCCTTAATACTGTCAATGCCTATGTGCCTCCGTCCACCCTGCCTACCACAGCACAGTCCCCAGCCGTCACCAACACCCCTTCCTCCTGGCCAAATATCCTCCCTCATACAGACAGGCCTGGAACCTGACTTATTAGGGACCTGCCACGCCTTGCCATAAACAGATGTATTATATCGGGAATCCTCCCTCCACACACTCATCCTGTCACTATATGTAACTTGCTGATAAAATCCATGGCCCTTCAGGCACTTACGCCTTTAAATGAGTGAGTCGTCTATGCAAGCATGATCTCAGCAAGCTTCCCTGTTGGGCGCTGTAAACGCTTTTGCGCTTCGCCTTACACAGGATGGAAGAGGGTGCCCAATATACTAGCCCTCCTCGCAGGGAAAGTTGTTGTGAGATTTGTGGACTCTGGTGAAATAATCCTGACAAGTTTCTAAGGGAGTTGACCAATGACGTAAGCTTAAGTGCACTTAATAGTGAAACCTTTCACAATAATTAGCCGTCTCCTTTGATTAAATGTAGTTAATTTTTAATAAATGTAAACAGTGTAATTTGATATTTACATAATCATGTGATAACTTTTCACCACTTGAGAGAATAATACCAAGTGACTTTAAACTAATTATTTCCCCTTACTGACTAACATAGTTGGTGAGTCAGCATAACAACTATTGGTTGATAACTAAGAGGATATCACCTACCGATTGGGTTTTTGTGAGATTAACGAAAGATAAACAATAAATAAAAAGCCAACACACTACCACCCCTTATTCTCCCCTCCGTTCCACCTACCTCCACCTTCTCTCCCCTCCACTTCACCTAGAACCTCTTACTCTCCCCTCCACTACACCTACCACCCTTTCTCTCCCTCCCACTCCACCTACCACCTCTCCCATCTCCTCCCCCCCACTCCACCTATCACCCTTCCCAAAGGAGTGTGAGAGAATTGGAATGGGGTGAAAGGGGACGAGGGGGAAGAGTCGGGGGGGGGGGGGTATTGGAAGGGGGAGGAGGAGGAAGAGTGGGAGGGAGTTAGAAGGAGGGAATGGGGAGGAGGGGGATTCGAAGGGGCAAAGGGGAAGAGTGGGAGTAAATTGGAATGGGGGTGGAAGGGGGAGGGGATTCGAAGGGGAAAATGGGAAGAGGCGGATCAGTCAAGCCTCAAGGACATTAAAGCCTGGTGAAGGGTGGTCAGTGTTCCCTGATTTAAATAATTTACATATTTCCTAAGTCAGTCCACTTGACGGTAGTTCACTTGTGCTGTGTCACTAAATATTGTCAAGTTAAAGAAGCTGTGTACGAAATTGTTGTTTTCTATTATTTTAAGACAGTTGTGTTCTGACCTCACTAGGGGAATGGTCACGGCAGGGTTAGCTCCCGAGGGTTAATTATCAGATATGGCCAGCTCTTTGTGTGGTCTGGGGTCTGCGAGTTTGTTGGCCAAGCTGGAATGGGCCATGGAAGAATTGGAGAGGGCCAAGGAAGAAATAGAGAGGGTCACGCTGGAGAACCTGAAATTAAAAGAAGAGCTGGCGAGATTGAAGGGGGAGGCGGGACAGGGAAAGCCAGTGTCTGACGAAAATTCAAGAAAGAAAGTGTCTGGCGAAAATTCAAGCGAGTGGAATGTTGTAAGGAGAGGGAAGACCAAACTGGTGATGAAGAAACACACCAAGGATACGTCAACAACGACATCAGCAGCTAAGTGTACCAACTCGTTCAGTCCCTTGATAGACGAATTGGACGTTAGTACAGTCAGGGACAGGGCTGACAAGGAGGGTATAAAAACTTGAATTGTTGGTGACTCACAGGTAAGGTACGTGGACAGGGCATTTTGTGGTAAAAACATAAATAGGATGTGAGTGTGTTTGCCAGGAGCTGGGGTGGGGGATATAATTGACAGGATGGACAATATCTTGTCTGGTAATGAGAACAAACCCATTATCTGCCTCAGTGCAGGAGGCAATGATATTGGCCGGTGTAGGAGCGAGGAGCTTCTTGATAAGTTCAAGGCAGCTATAGATCATATTAGGACTAAGGGAGGGATCCCTATCATATGCGGTGTCCTGCCTAGAAGGAGAGTTGGCAGTGAATGGTTGTCAAGGGCAGTTGGTGTCAACGACCGTCTTGACAGATATTGCAAGTCAATATCAGTCCCATTCATTGACAACTGGGACAACTTCTACGGCAGAAGGGACCTTTATGCTAGGGATGGGGTGCACCTGTCTAGGGATGGAGTAGCAACCCTGGCTGGGGCTCTAGAGGGGGCAGTTCAAAAGATATCGAAGTCTTTAAACTGCTAGGAGAACATATGAGCATGGGGGTGGAGGAGAATGCAGTGGGAGTGGGTAAACAAAGTGAAAGATTACAGGGAAAGTGTTAGGAATGATGACAAAACTAAATTAGACAGGGAGTTTAAAACTAAACGCGGTAAGGGGAGGACTCAGAACACGACTAACTTAAATGTCTACTATGCGAGCAGTAGAAGTATGAGAAACAAAATGGATGATATTAGGGCCTTGGTATGTACCGAAAAAATCGACATAATAGCATTCACTGAAACATGGATCAACCTAGACTCATGTGAGTTACCGGTCGAATACCAAATTGCGGGTTACAAACTGTTCCATACCGATAGGCAGACCAGGAAGGGAGGCGGAGTAGCAATCTATGTTAGGGATGATCTGAAGTGTGAAATAAATAAGGAAATAAAAACTGAGCGGAATACAGAAACAATTTGGATAGAATTAATCGACGGTAGGGAAAAATTAATCACAGAAGTAATATATAGACCTCCCAATCTTGATAGAGTCAATGAGCGACATATCTGGGATGAAATGCGGAGGGCTTCCATGCAAAACAAAGTCTGCATAGTAGGCGACTTTAACCTTGGCCAAATAGATTGGACTGACCTTACAGGTAATTCAGAATCAGAGGATTTTCTCGAGACGAGCCAGGACTGTTTCCTAAGTCAACATATAACCGAACCCACCCGGGGTAATAATATACTCGATTTAGTTCTGTCAAACAGAGAAAACCTCATTAGCAATGTCGAGGTAGGGAACGAACTTGCAAACAGAGATCACAAAGAAATTCGATTCCAGTTAGATTTTCAGGGCAGACGTAAGGAAAATTCCACTAAAGTACCAGAATTCAGAAGGGCAAACTTTGACAGTTTAAAGAGGCAGCTGAGAGAGGGGTGTCGGGCTAGGCCGTGAACCTGACAGATGACACAGACCTGATAACGAGATCTGAGATTGCCGAGTTCCACGACAATTTAAATAATGAGTTACTTATAGCACAAAGGCAGAACATGCCATGCAAAAAACTCAGATCAGACAACAATGACCCTAAATGGATAAATAATTACTTAAAGAACATCATTGGCCAAAGGAAGGCTATAGGTAGAAGGATAAATCGTGGCGAAATTTACCTCTGGGATTATTATGGGTGTTGGCGAGTAGGGTTAAAACCGAGATAAAGAAAGCCAAGAGGAATAATGAGGCAAGGATAGGAAGGGAGGCGAAGACAAACCCCAAAGGATTCTACCAAATGTATCAAACTAAAACACGAGAAAAGATTGGACCAATACAGTCAGATACCGGCGAGCTAACTGATAATGACAGAGAAATGAGCAATAATTTGAATAAATATTTTTCAAAAGTTTTCACAACCAAAAATTTAAACATGATACCCGAGGCACGGACTCTATTCAGAGATAGTGAAGAAAACAAATTAAGCGAGATAGTAGTGACTAGTAACGATGTTAGTAAGCAAACAGACAAACTAAAGCCTAAGTCACCAGGTCGCGATGAGATATTTGCCAGAGTATTAAAGGAATGTAAGGAAGAGCTTAGTATGCCCTTAGCAACGTTGTTTAACATGTCCTTAAAAACAGGTGTAGTACCAGAATCCTGGAGGATAGCGAATGTAATACCTATTTTCAAGAAGGGGGATAGATCACTATCCTCTAACTACCGCCCAATCAGTCTAACATCAATAGTAGGCAAATTGCTGGAAGCAATCATTTCAAACTCTATTCGAAATCACCTGGAGAAGCACCAATTGATCAATGATTCCCAACATGGCTTCACAAGCGGACGTTCATGTCTAACTAATCTATTAACATTCTTTTCATCAGTTTTCGATTAGGTGGATGAGGGGCACAATTATGATGTGGTATATCTCGACTTTAGCAAAGCCTTCGAAAGAGTACCCCCACGAAAGACTAATTAGAAAGGTAGAAACACATGGTATCAAAGGTAATATCTTTAAATGCATTAGGGCTTGGTTACATGACAGGAAACAGCGAGTGAGCATTAATGGCACTAAGTCCCATTGGAGCAACGTCACAAGTGGAGTTCCCCAAGGCTCAGTACTTGGACCATTATTATGTATTATATACATAAACGACATAGATATCGGCACAGACAGCAACATTAGCAAATTTGCTGATGACACTAAAATAGGACGTGTTATTAAATCTGACGAGGACTCCACAAAACTACAGGAAGATCTAAACAAATTCTTCTAATGGTCTGAAAAGTGGCAGATGAAATTCAACGTGAACAAATGTAAAGTACTCAGTATAGGAGATGTAAATAGGGAAACCTGATACCAGAAGAACAACGATGCCATAGAGAAATCCGACTGCGAGAGAGATTTAGGAGTAATGATAAGTAGGAACCTTAAGCCAAGTAAACAATGTGTTTTTGCTCTTAACAAGGCTAATAAAGTACTTGGGTTCATACAGAGGAGTG
Source organism: Homarus gammarus (assembly GCA_958450375.1). Classification (NCBI taxonomy): domain Eukaryota; kingdom Metazoa; phylum Arthropoda; class Malacostraca; order Decapoda; family Nephropidae; genus Homarus; species Homarus gammarus. The sequence goes on along the minus strand of CAUDMG010001260.1, from coordinate 43,352 downwards.
TTAGTTACAAGACTAGCGAGGTCATCCTAAAACTGTATCTTGCTCTTGTGAGACCACACCTGGATTACGCAGTTCAGTTCTGGTCACCGTATTACAGAATGGATATAGAATCATTGGAAAGAATTCAGAGGTGAATGACAAGACTAACCCCGGGCATTAGGAACCTTGAGTATAGAGACAGGTTAAAGCATCTTAATTTGCACTCCCTCGAGAGACGTAGAGCGAGGGGCGACCTGATAGTGGTGTAGAAGTGGATGTCAGGGCTAAACAAAGGGGACATTACAAAGGTACTCAAACTATCCAACCAGGAGCGAACTCGTAACAATGGTTTTAAATTAGACAAATTTCGATTTAGGCGTGAAATAGGTAAACACTGGTTTGGAAACAGAGTAGTGGATGAATGGAACAAGTTACCAAATATCATCATTAACTCGAATACGCTGAATAGCTTCAAAAATAGGTTGGATGCTTATATGAGCAATAGGGGTTGGGTGTAAACGGGACTGCCTAGTATGGGCCAATAGGCCCGCTGCAGTTTCCTCCATTCTTATGTTCTTAATGGGTGCAAGAGAGGCGCGCTATTGTGTGTGGAGAAATACCTCGTCATGTTTATAGAGACGTCCAACACATTGCTTCCCTCACTTATCAGATTATTGAACATCATCTTTACTGTTAACATGTAGATAATTTAAATGTAATTATAAAAATAGATACTAAATAAATAAATAAATAAATAAATAATCGTGGTAACATTCTCATATGTATTTACTGTATTTACTAACACCATGTTACATGTACTAATCCAGATGAGATAAGTGTACAGTATATATCAGGCTTTAAATTGGATCAGCCATGTTAATATTGTAAATTATTGTCCACTCTGTATCTATATTTTTCTGGCTAAATAAACTGTTTTAATATCAATACTGTATGTGACCCTGCATGCCTACGCACACACACACACACACACACACACACACACATATGCACACACACACACACACACAATTCAATGCGGGAACCAATCATCCTGTATCACCAAGCTGGATCACACCACCCTGTACCTGGTGACACTGAGTAAACAACCAAACACTCCACCAGCCAAAGTCGCCACCGTGTGTGTGAGAGTGTGTGTGTATTCTCTCTCTAGTCCTGGTGAGGGATGTGTGACGAATCTGAGAGGATGAGAGTACTAAGTAACAGAGAGAGAGATAGAGAGCAAATTATGATAGTTTTTAGGATCCACTTTATATGCTGTAAATGTAAAATAGAGGATATGAGGGAGGGAGTGGGTAGTGTAAGAGTATACCACACTCTATACTTTGTACACTCATCCTGGTACAACTTTCTCCTACTTCCCTTATTTTGTTTGAGGCAGTTGTGTGCGTCATCGAGCCACTCCCACACACGAGACGGGAAGTTGTGATAAAGGCTAGATATTTGACAGGACGGAGGCCTGTGGTAGTTTTCCCCCAGTTGTAGTACAAGGTATTAATATTTTCGGTACGCTGTATAACATATGATTGCTCACCTGTAGATTAGACACCTCAGCTTACTTCACCCGGTGAATAAACACCCTAATGCTACCTGGGGGCGGGGTTTGGGTGACGATTTCATTACATTTGAAACAGAGGGTTGTCAGGCACAGCATATAGATTATATGGGCCGGCTGTGGCAGATTTGTCACTTTTTACTGAGCATTTTGAGTGGCGGCAGTCGGTAGTAGGTAGTAGGCAGCTATCAAACAGGGAGGTACTACCGCATAGGAAGATATTGGAAGCATAATGTGTTGTCTAATGGTAGACCCTGCTACCATTTGGCTTCATAAAAATTGTGACTAAGTCCCAGGTTGCTGATCTTACTTTCTGTCTCATTTACACACAATTTCAGGGAAACAAGTGAGGGGGCAGTTCAAAAGATATCGAAGTCTTTAAACTACTAGGGGAACATATGAGCACGGGGGTGGAGGAGACTGTAGTGGGAGAGGGTAAACAAAGTGAAAGATTACAGGGAAATAGTGTTAGGAATGATGACAAAACTAAATTAGACAGGGAGTTAAGACCTAAGCGCGGTAAAGGGAGGACTCAGAACACGACTAACCTAAATGTCTACTATGCGAACAGTAGAAGTATGAGAAACAAAATGGATGATATTAGGGCCTTGGTATGTACCGAAAAAATCGATATAATAGCATTCACTGAAACATGGATCAACCTAGACTCACGTGAGTTACCTGTCGAATACCAAATTGCAGGTTACAAATTGTTCCATACCGAGAGGCAGACCAGGAAAGGAGGAGGAGTAGCAATCTATGTCATGGATAACCTGAAGTGTGAAATAAATAAGGAAATAAAAACTGAGTGGAATACAGAAACAATTTGGATAGAATTAATCGACGGTGGGGAAAAATTAATCCCAGGAGTAATATATAGACCTCCCAATCTTGATAGAGTTAATGAGGGACTTATCTGGGATGAAATGCGCTGGGCTTCCATACACAACAAAGTCTGTATAGTAGGCGACTTTAACCTTGGCCAAATAGATTGGATTGACCTTAAGGGTAACTCAGAATCAGAGGATTTTCTCGAAACGATCCAGGACTGTTTCCTAAGTCAACATATAACCGAACCCACCCGGGTTAATAACATAGCCGATTTAGTTCTGTGGAACAGAGAAAACCTCATTAGCAATGTCGAGGTATGGAACTAACTTGCAAACAGCGATCACAAAGAAATTAGATTCCAGTTAGATTTTCAGGGGAGACGAAGGGAAAATTCCACTATAGTACCAGATTTCAGAAGGGCAAACTTTGATAGTTTGAAGAGGCATTTGAGGGAAGGGGTATCACGCCTGGGGATGATTCACACCAACCTCACCCCACCAATGAACCTGACTGTTGATACGGAACTGATAACGAGATCTGAGATTGCCGAGTTCCACGACAATTTAAATAATGAGTTACTTAATGCATAAAGGCAGAACATACCATACAAAAAACTCAGATCAGACAACAATGACCCTAAATGGATAAATAATTATTTAAAGATCATTATTGACCAAAGGAAGGTTATAGGTAGAAGGATAAATCGTGGCGAAATTTACCTCCGGGCTTATTATAAGGTATTGGCCGGTAGAGTTAAGACCGAGATAAGGAGAGCAAAGAAGAATAATGAACAGAAGATAGCAAGAGAGGCGAAGACAAACCCTAAAGGATTCCACCAAATGTATCAAACTAAAACACGAGAAAAGATTGGACCAATATAGTCAGATACCAGTGAGCTAACCGATAACGACGGAGAAATGAGCACTAATCTGAATAAATATTTTTCAACAGTTTTCACCACCGAAAATTTGAACATGATACCCGAGGCACCGAGTCTATTCAGAGATAGTGAAGAAAACAAATTAAAAGAGATAGTAGTGACTAGTAACGATGTTAGTAAGCAAATAGACAAACTAAAGCCTAATAAGTCACCTGGTCCCGATTGAGATATTTGCCGGAGTATTAAAGGAATGTAAGGAAGAGCTTAGTATGCCCTTAGCAAAGTTGTTTAACATGTCCTTAAAAACAGGTGTAGTACCAGAATCCTGGAGGATAGCGAATGTAATACTAATTTTCAAGATGGGGGATAGATCACTATCCTCTAACTACTGCCCAATGAGTCTAACATCAACAATAGGCAAATTACTGGAAGCAATCATTTCAAACGCTATTCGATATCTCGTGGAGAAGCACCAATTGATCAATGATTCCCAACATGGCTTCACAATCCGGCATTCATGTCTAACTAATCTATTAACATTCTTTTCATCAGTTTTCGAATCGATGGACGAGGGGCACAATTATGATGTGGTATATCTCGACTTTAGCAAAGCCTTCGACAGAGTCCCCCACGAAAGACTGATTAGAAAGATAGAAGCACATGGCAGCAAAGGCAATATCCTTAAATGGATTAGGGCGTGGTTACATGACAGGAAACAGCGAGTGAGCATTAATGGCATTAAATCCCATTGGAGCAACGTCACTAGTGGAGTTCCCCAAGGCTCAGTACTTGGACCATTATTATTTATTATATTCATAAACGACAAAGATATCAGCATTGGCATCAACATAAGTAAATTTGCTGATGACACTAAAATAGGACATGTTATTAAATCTGACGAAGACTCCACAAAACTACAGGAAGATCTAAACAAATTTTTCGAATGGTCTGAAAAATGGCAGATAAAATTCAACATGGACAAATGTAAAGTACTCAGTATAGGAGATGTAAGCAAGGAAACCAGTTACCAGATGAACAATGATGCCATTGAGAAATCCGACTGCGAGAGAGAATTATGAGTAATGATAAGTAGGAACCTTAAGCCAAGTAAACAATGTGTATTTGCTCGAAACAAGGCTAATAAAGTACTTGGGTTCATACAAAGGAGTATTAGTTACAGACTAACAAGGTCATCCTAAAACTATATCTTGCTCTTGTGAGACCTCACTTGGATTACCCAGTTCAATTCTGGTCAAAGTATTACGGAATGGATTTAGAATCCTTGGTAAGAATTCAGAGGAGAATGACAAGGCTAATCCCGGGCATTAGGAACCTTGAGTACAGAGACAGGTTAAAGCATCTTAATTTGAACTCCCTCGAGAGACGTAGAGTGAGTGGGGATATGATAGAGGTGTATAAATGGAACTCAGGGCTGAACAAAAGGGACATTACAAAGGTTACTCAAACTATCCAACCAGGAACGAACTCGTAACAATGGTTTTAAATTAGACAAATTTAGATTTAGGAGGGAAATAGGTAAACACTGGTTTGGAAACAAGAGTAATGGATGAATGGAACAAGTTACCAAATATCATCATTAACTCGAATATGCTGGATAGCTTCAAACATAGGTTGGATGCTTATATGAGCAATAGGGGTTGGGTGTAAATGGGACTGCCCAGTATGGGCCAATAGGCCCGCTGCAGTTTCCTCCATTCTTATGTTGTTATGTTCTTAGTGTTGTGGCAAACATGTAGTCCTAGTGTTGTCGTGAACATTGTTATGCCGTCTCTTAATTTACTTTAATATCCAGGTTCTATGCGTAACCAAACAAAAAAGTGAAATAAATTAAAAGGGAATAAAAAGAAATAAGTAAACCTTTAAGAATTTAATTAAATTAAATGTTAACACAATAAAGAGCCTCGTAGGCTGTCACAACAAATTGATTCACTATCGAAAACCTTTAAGATACAAATGATACTAAACATCGAAACATCAAAAGAACTGCTTAAATATATAGAATAACATTAAAGCACTGGATTACGTAAACACAACATAAACATAAAATAACTAACACTGAAATTAACTAACGTGAAACAACACTGAATTACTTAAATGTAACTAAGCAAGCACTGATGGACACATAAGAGACATAAATAGGTACTCACATAGATATACCACATTGGTGGCGACAGGAACAACAGAGTAATAAAATGAAGTATAAGTAACAGGTGACGGGTGTCACTCAAAAGAAAGTGAACTGAATGACAAGGAGGACTGGACTGAACTCAGTCAGTTGGTGGACTGCTATATATAGGGTAGTTTCCAGCCAATGCAGCAGCCGGTGAAACATGGGTAGTTTAACGATGCAGATGGTCGTTAGAGAAACAAAGAATGCTTGTTACAATACTAAATGAAGAAATAAAATGGGCTTGAACAAATAATAACAGTTAAAACCTTAACAGCACAGGGTAAGGTGACTAGATTATATAATAGTAAATATAAGACATCACTACAGGAATAATATGGAACAACATGGAAACATGTTGTATAAAAAAAAATAGAAAAATAAGACAAGGTCGTAACAACATGTACTAGTGATGTGGTAAACATGTAGTACTAGTGTTGTAATGAACATGAAGTACTAGTGTTGTGATGAACATGTACTAGTGTTGTGATGAACATGTACTAGTGTTGTGGTAAACATGTAGTACTAGTGTTGTGATGAACATGTACTAGTGTTGTGGTAAACATGTAGTACTAGTGTTGTGATGAACATGTACTAGTGATGTGGTAAACATGTATTACTAGTGTTGTGGTAAACATGCAGTACTACTGTTGTGGTAAACTTGTACTACTAGTGTTGTGATGAACATGTACTAGTGTTGTGGTAAACATGTAGTACTAGTGTTGTTGTGAACATGTAGTACTAGTGTTGTGATGAACATGTAGTACTAGTGTTGTGATGAACATGTAGCACTAGTGTTGTGATGAACATGTAGTTCTAATGTAGTGATGAACATATAGTATTAGTGTTGTGGCGAACATGCAGTACTAGTGTTGTGGTGAACATGTAGTACTAGTGTTGTGGCGAACATGTAGTACTAGTGTTGTGGTGAACATGGCAGTTTTTATTTCCTTATTTATTTCACACTTCAGGTTATCCCTGACATAGATTGCTACTCCTCCTCCTTTCCTGGTCTGCCTCTCGGTATGGAACAATTTGTAACCTGCAATTTGGTATTCGACCGGCAACTCACGTGAGTCTAGGTAGATCCATGTTTCAGTGAATGCTATTATATCGATTTTTTCGGTTCATACCAAGACCCTAATATCATCCATTTTGTTTCTCTTACTTCTACTGTTCGGGTAGTAGACATTTAGGTTAGTCGTGTTCTGAGTCCTCCCTTTACCGCGCTTAGGTCTTAACTCCCTGTCTAATTTAGTTTTGTCATCATTCCTAACGCTATTTCCCTGTAATCTTTCACTTTGTTTACCCTCTCCCACTGCAGTCTCCTCCACCCCCGTGCCCATATGTTCCCCCTAGTAGTTTAAAGACTTCGATATCTTTTGAACTGTCCCCTCACTTGTTTCCCTGCAATTGTGTGTAAATGAGACAGAAAGTCAGATCAGCAACCTGGGACTTAGTCACAATTTTTATGAAGCCAAATGGTAGCAGGGTCTACCATTAGACAACACATTATGCTTCCAATATCTTCCTATGCGGTAGTACCTCCCTGTTTGATAGCTGCCTACTACCTACTGCCGCCACTCAAAATTCTCAGTAAAAAGTGACAAATCTGCCACAGCCGGCCCATATAATCTATATGCTGTGCCTGACAACCTTCTGTTTCAAATGTAATGAAATCGTCACCCAAACCCCGCCCCCAGGTAGCATTAGGGTGTTTATTCACCGGGTGAAGTAAGCTGAGGTGTCTAATCTACAGGTGAGCAATCATATGTTATACAGCGTACCGAAAATATTAATACCTTGTACTACAACTGGGGGAAAACCACCACAGGCCTCCGTCCTGTCAAATATCTAGCCTTTATCACAACTTCCCGTCTCGTGTGTGGGAGTGGCTCGATGACGCACACAACTACCTCAAACAAAATAAGGGAAGTAGGAGAAAGTTGTACCAGGATGAGTGTACAAAGTATAGAGTGTGGTATACTCTTACACTACCCACTCCCTCCCTCATATCCTCTATTTTACATTTACAGCATATAAAGTGGATCCTAAAAACTATCATAATTTGCTCTCTATCTCTCTCTCTGTTACTTAGTACTCTCATCCTCTCAGATTCGTCACACATCCCTCACCAGGACTAGGGAGAGAATACACACACACTCTCACACACACGGTGGCGACTTTGGCTGGTGGAGTGTTTGGTTGTTTACTCTGTGTCACCAGGTACAGGGTGGTGTGATCCAGCTTGGTGATACAGGATGATTGGTTCCCGCATTGAATTGTGTAATGGATGTGTGTGTGTGTGTGTGTGTGTGTGTGGATATGTGTGTGTGTGTGTGTGCGTAGGCATGCAGGGTCACATACAGTATTGATATTAAAACAGTTTATTTAGCCAGAAAAATATAGATACAGAGTGGACAATAATTTACAATATTAACATGGCTGATCCAATTTAAAGCCTGATATATACTGTACATTTATCTCATCTGGATTAGTACATGTAACGTGGTGTTAGTAAATACAGTAAATACATATGAGAATGTTCCCACGATTATTTATTTATTTATTTATTTATTTAGCATCTATTTTTATATTTACATTTCAATTATCTACATGTTTACAGTAAAGATGATGTTCAGTAATCTGATAAGTGAGGGAAGCAATGTGTTGGACGTCTCTATAAACATGACGAGGTATTTCTCCACACACAATAGCACGCCTCTCTTGCACCCATTATATGGCAACACTGAGCATCATTAGATGTATGGATAAACATTTTTCTTCTTCTTTTATAGCTTTCACTTTACCGACCCGAGAGACGTACTGGGGGAGTGAAGGTCACACAATCCTTGCTTTCACGCCCTATCTTTTCAAGAATAGCGACGATAAAGGCTACTACCAGAGCTAAAATTGATCATTGTTTGCTATCTGTGTCATCTTTTTATTCCATCGTTTATTTCCTCGGGCACGTAAACAAACAGAGCTGCGGGGCTCCTCCACTCCCTGACCGCGCACCTCAGCCGCGCATCACACCACCTTCACACCTTCCCCCTGTGACGTCACCAGGATGCATTTCAAATTAGGAATGATAATTTATTAATAGTTATCTCATGCACTATTGTCGGCAAGAGATAATATTTATCTTGTTCCGTAGATTGTTTTAAATTTAGAGAGACGCATGTAGCATTTCTCAGGCGTGTGTAAGCGACCTTGGCAGAGACACGCGTCGTGGAGAAAGGTGTGGCGACGTGGTTTCCCAGTTTTCATGAGTGTGACTGGGAGTGTCGCATGCCTCGTTACTCCTCGACTTGGCTCTAAGGATAATAATTATCGATACATATATATATATATATATATATATATATATATATATATATATATATATATATATATATATATATAAAGGTATTATAATTTATAACGAATTTTTTTGATCGTGGAATTTTTGTCGAGGGTCGGTGCGAATCGTTTTTTATCTCTCTCTCTCTTGCAGACTTCATGTTGAAACACTAACTTGTCCTCCGAAAATTGCCGCCAGAAATGTCACCACACGGTATGTTGACCTTAGCAAGGACTTGGACCTGAGGACGTGACCATACCTTTGTAGTGGATTTCTCCTCTACAAACGCTGTTTGTCGCTGAGTAGCCGACCCCACCACTCCCCCAGTGTATGCCTCGTGGTCTGGGTCAACCAGCGCCGCCATACATCAGGGAGCGGGGGATCAACTGCTAAGCCACGCCTACCCCCGCTATTTAAGACCTGACCTCGTGGTGATCTCTCTTTCTACCTACACCAACCAGCCAGGGCCGGTGCTAGGAATTGCGGGGCCCAATTAGAAAATTGATAGTGGGGCCCTCTACTCTACAAAGTCGAAGATTGATGTTTTATATTTCGTGTAGTATGCCCGCCTTAGCCAAAAAGCATTAATTACTTGATATACTAAAAGTTTAAAAACAGTATAAAAGTTTTGATTTTTTATTACAAATTAAGACAATTACAGACAAACTGTTTATGCACCTCGATGTTTTTCATTTTCAGCCACCTTTGCCTTTGCCAGTGCTCGCTTCTGGTTGCCATTTAAATACTTACGCCCTCTGCCTCTATCTCTGCTTGTGCTTGCCATGATGAAAGGACTTTTTATATTATCTTTTCAGAAATGACATATAATAAACTGAAATGAAAAAACGAACAAAATTATTCACAATGAGAAGTCCCTGGCACTTAAAAAATAAGTATGTGCATATATGAATGTTATAATTAAAACAAAAAATCGAAACACTGATCCTATAAAATAAAAACCACACAATGTTTATCACCACTTCACCGGACAAAAAAAGCTTTAACCGGACATATAACACTTTGGCATGGATAGCACACGGCTACGTACGCAAAGATTCGGTTACCTACATAGAGCTATATGTGCTTGCATGTGCTCAGAATAAGAACATAAGAACATAAGAATGGAGGAAACTGCAGCGGGCCTATTGGCCCATACTGGGCAGTCCCGTTTACACCCAACCCCTATTGCTCATATGAGCATCCAACCTATGTTTGAGGCAATTCAGCGTATTCGAGTTAATGATGATATTTGGTAACTTGTTCCATTCATCCACTACTCTGTTTCCAAACCAATGTTTACCTATTTCACGCCTAAATCTAAATTTGTCCAATTTAAAACCATTGTTACGAGTTCGCTCCTGGTTGGATAATTTGAGTACCTTTGTAATGTCCCCTTTGTTTAGCCCTGCCTTCCATTTATACACCTCTATCAGGTCGCCCCTCGCTCTACGTCTCTCAAGGGAGTGCAAATTAAGATGCTTTAACCTGTCTCTATACTCAAGGTTCCTGATACCCGGGATTAGTCTTGTCATTCTCCTCTGGATTCTTTCCAAGGATTCTATATCCATTCTGTAATACGGTGACCAGAACTGGACTGCGTAATCCAGGTGTGGTCTCACAAGAGCAAGATACAGTTTTAGGATGACCTCGCTAGTCTTGTAACTAACACTCCTTTGTATGAACCCAAGTACTTTATTAGCCTTGTTACGAGCAAAAACACATTGTTTACTTGGCTTAAGGTTCCTACTTATCATTACTCCTAAATCTCTCTCGCAGTCGGATTTCTCTATGGCATCGTTGTTCATCTGGTATCTGGTTTCCCTGTTTACATTCCCTATACTGAGTACTTTACATTTGTCAATGTTGAATTTCATCTGCCATTTTTCAGACCATTCGAAAAATTTGTTTAGATCCTCCTGTAGTTTTGCCGAGTCCTCGTCAGATTTGATAACACGTCCTATTTTAGTATCATCAGCAAATTTACTTATGTTGCTGTCTATGCCGATATCTATGTCGTTTATGTATATAATAAACAATAATGGTCCAAGTACTGAGCCTTGGGGAACTCCACTTGTGACGTTGCTCCAATGGGACTTAGTGCCGTTAATGCTCACTCACTGTTTCCTGTCCTGTAACCACGCCCTAATCCATTTAAGGATGTCACCTTTGATGCCATGAGCTTCTACCTTTCTAATTAGTCTTTCGTGGGGTACTCTGTCGAAGGCTTTGCTAAAGTCGAGATATACCACATCATAATTGTGCCCCTCGTCCACTGATTCGAAAACTGATGAAAAGAATGTTAATAGATTAGTTAGGCAAGAACGTCCGCTTGTGAAGCCATGCTGGGAATCATTGATCAATCTGTGCTTCTCCAGGTGATTTCGAATAGAGTTTGAAATGATTGCTTCCAGTAATTTGCCTACTATTGATGTTAGACTGATTGGGCGGTAGTTAGAGGATAGTGATCTATCCCCCTTCTTGAAGATCGGTATTACATTCGCTATCCTCCAGGATTCTGGTACTACACCTGTTTTTAAGGACATGTTAAACAACTTTGCTAAGGGCATACTAAGCTCTTCCTTACATTCCTTTAATACTCTGGCAAATATGTCATCGGGACCAGGTGACTTATTAGGCTTTAGTTTGTCTATTTGCTTACTAACATCGTTACTAGTCACTACTATCTCACTTAATTTGTTTTCTTCACTATCTCTGAATAGAGTCGGTGCCTCGGGTATCATGTTTAAATTTTCGCTGGTGAAAACTGTTGAAAAATATTTATTCAAATTATTGCTCATTTCTCCGTCGTTATCAGTGAGCTCGCCGGAGTCTGACCGTATTGGTCCAATCTTTTCTCGTGTTTTAGTTTGATACATTTGGTAGAATCCTTTGGGGTTTGTCTTTGCCTCCCTTGCTATCCTTACCTCATTATTCCTCTTTGCTTTCCTTATCTCGGTTTTAACCCTACTCGCCAATACCCTATAATAGTCCCGGAGGTGAATTTCGCCACGATTTATCCTTCTACCTATAGCCTTCCTTTGGCCAATGATGTTCTTTAAATAATTATTTATCCATTTAGGGTCATTGTTGTTTGATCTGAGTTTTTTGTATGGTATGTTCTGCCTTTGTGCATTAAGTAACTCACTATTTAAATTGTCGTGGAACTCGGCAATCTCAGATCTCGTTATCAGGTCGGTGTCATCTGTCAGGTTCACGGCCAAGCGCGACACCCCCTCTCTTAGCTGCCTCTTTAAACTGTCAAAGTTTGCCCTTCTGAAATCTGGTACTTTAGTGGAATTTTCCTTACGTCTGCCCTGAAAATCTAACTGGAATCGAATTTCTTTGTGATCGCTGTTTGCAAGTTCGTTCCCTACCTCGACATTGCTAATGAGGTTTTCTCTGTTTGACAAAACTAAATCCAATATATTATTACCCCGTGTGGGTTCGGTTATATGTTGACTTAGGAAACAGTCCTGGATCGTCTCGAGAAAATCCTCTGATTCTGAGTTTCCCGTAAGGTCGGTCCAATCTATTTGGCCAAGGTTAAAGTCGCCTACTATACAGACTTTGTTGTGTATGGAAGCCCTGCGCATTTCATCCCAGATAAGTCGCTCATTGACTCTGTCAAGATTGGGGGGTCTATATATTACTCCTGTGATTAATTTTTCCCGACCGTCGCTTAATTCTATCCAAATTGTTTCTGTATTCCTCTCAGTTTTTATTTCCTTATTTATTTCACACTTCAGATTATCCCTAACATAGATTGCTACTCCGCCTCCTTTCCTGGTCTGCCTATCGGTATGGAACAGTTTGTAACCCGCAATTTGGTATTCGACTGGTAATTCACGTGTGTCTAGGTTGATCCATGTTTCAGTGAATGCAATTATATCGATTTCTTCTGTACATACCAAGGCCCTAATATCATCCATTTTGTTTCTCATACTTCTACTGTTCGCGTAATATACATTTAAGTTAGTCGTGTTCTGAGTCCTTCCCTTACCGCGTTTAGTTTTAAACTCCCTGTCTAATTTAGTTATGTCATCATTCCTAACACTATTTCCCTGTAATCTTTCGCCTTGTTTACCCGCTCCCACTGCAGTCTCCTCCACCCCCGTGCCCCTATGTTCTCTTAGCAGTTTAAAGACTTCGATATCTTTTGAACTGCCCCCTCTAGAGCCCCAGCCAGGGTTGCTACTCCATCCCTAGATAGGTGCACCCCATCCCTAGCATAAAGGTCCCTTCTGCCATAGAAGTTGTCCCAGTTGTCAATGAATGGGACTGATATTGACTTGCAATATCTGTCAAGACGGTCGTTAACACCAACTGCCCTTGACAACCATTCACTGCCAACTCTCCTTCTAGGCAGGACACCGCATATGATAGGGATCCCTCCCTTAGTCCTAATACGATCTATGGCTGCCTTGAACTTATCAAGAAGTTCCTCGCTCCTACACCGGCCAATATCATTGCCTCCTGCACTGAGGCAGATAATGGGTTTGTTCCCATTACCAGACAAGATATTGTCCATCCTGTCAATTATATCCCCCACCCCAGCTCCTGGCAAACACACCCTCATCCTATTTTTGTTTTTACCACAAAAGGCCCTGTCCATGTACCTTACCTGTGAGTCACCAACAATTAAAGTTTTTATACCTTCCTTGTCATCCCTGTCCCTGACTGTACTAACGTCCAATTCGTCTATCAAGGGACTGAACGGGTTGGTACACTTAGCTGTTGTTGTCGTTGTTGTCGTATCCTTGGTGTGCTTCTTCACCAAAAGCTTTGTCTTCCCACTACTCACAATTTTCCACTCGCTTGATTTTTCGTCAGCCACTGGCTTTACTCGTCCAGCCTCTCCTTTTAACATCGCCAGCTCTTCCCTTAATTTCAAGTTCTCCAACTTGACCTTCGCCAATTCTTCAGTGGACCACTCCAGTTTGGTCACCAAACTCTCATACCCAAGACCGCACCTTGCTCTGGCCATATCTGATAATTATCCCTCCGGAGCTAACCCTGCCGTGACCTTTCCCCTAGTGAGGTCAGAACACAACTGAGTGAGGTCAGAACACAAGTCATTTTCTGATTCATCATCGCTATTGTCGCTATCAATCATGTACTCAGGATCAACAATTATCATCACTGTCCAACACAAAAATTATAAACAAACCACGCCTCGGTCGCCACCCAGTGGCCATGCTTCTCATTTTCAAGGTCAACACTGCAAAACTCATCTCAAATCATGTCTATGGCAACGACCGGAGTTTTGTCACTGTCTGACGATGATCACTGATTCACTGGTTATTACAGGACATGCTGATATACACAGCACAACGTTATTACTCGTATTCCCCCCTGAAAACAGCCAAAAATACAGACCCGACACACTTACACCGTCCAAGTGTTGGGAGAGAGTGAAAACTGTGTTCTGATTGGCTCGCACCCTTCCTGCTCCTGTAAATTATTATGAAAGTCAGGGCGTGTGGACCAACACCAGAGTTAATTCCCTTGGACTTTTGACAAAACAGAAAATTCTCGCACGTGACTGGGATCTATTATTTTGATGACAATAACAATGATTTTGTGTCTAACGTTAGCTTTTTTACCAATATCGTATACAGTTTAAAACTAACACACGTGTGTGCGGGGCCCCCTTGCGGCGCGGGGCCCAATTTGATTAAATTGGTCAAATAGGCTTAAAACCGGCCCTGCAACCAGCCAGCAACACACACCTCCTCCTCAGTTGCTGCCTGGCGGCCCTCGCTCCTCCTCCGCCTGCCTGGCTGTCCTCTCTCCTGCTGGCGACCATGGCGACCCACAAGCTGTCCTTCTCTGAGCGTCCTCACCAACCAGCTCTCTCTACATCACGCTTGTAACCACGCTGCCTTCCCAGCACCAAGCTGCATTGTACATCCAATACAACATGTATATAGAGAGCACATTGTGAGTTTCCTTTCTCCATCCCATCCTGAGTGTGAACCGAACATCCTGAACCCCACACCATCCTCGGTCTTAAATTTCCTCAACCACGAAAAAAAATTTAAGTAAAAGAAGTACATAATTATTTTTTTTATCTTGCTATTTATGGAATTTGAAATTTTTGGTGAGGCGAAAAATGCGTTTTATCTCAGTATTATTAACACTCGTGACCAAAGACAAAAGCTTTCTGTATATTAAAGAATTATTGTTAAGAACATAAGAATGGAGGAAACTGCAGCGGGCCTATTGGCCCATACTGGGCAGTCCCGTTTACACCCAACCCCTATTGCTCATATAAGCATCCAACCTATATTTGAAGCTATTTAGCGTATTCGAGTTAATGATGATATTTGGTAACTTGTTCCTTTCATCCATTACTCTGTTTCCAAACCAGTGTTTACCTATTTCACCCCTAAATCTAAATTTGTCTAATTTAAAACCATTGTTACGAGTTCGCTCCTGGTTGGATAGTTTGAGTACCTTTGTAATGTCCCCTTTGTTTAGCCCTGACTTCCACTTATACACCTCTATCAGGTCGCCCCTTGCTCTACGTCTCTCGAAGGAGTGCAAATTAAGATGCTTTAACCTGTCTCTATACTCAAGGTTCTTAATGCCCGAGATTAGTCTTGTCATTCTCCTCTGAATTCTTTCCAAGGATTCTATATCCATTCTGTAATTCAGTGACCAGAACTGAACTGCGTAATCCAGGTGTGGTCTCATAAGAGCAAGATACAGTTTTAGGATGACCTCGCTAGTCTTGTAACTAACACTCCTTTGTATGAACCCAAGTACTTTATTAGCCTTGTTAAGAGCAAAAACACATTGTTTACTTGGCTTAAGGTTCCTACTTATCATTACTCCTAAATCTCTCTTGCAGTCGGATTTCTCTATGGCATCGTTGTTCATCTGGTATCTGGTTTCCCTGTTTACATCTCCTATACTGAGTACTTTACATTTGTCCATGTTGAATTTCATCTGCCATTTTTCAGACCATTCGAAAAATTTGTTTAGATCTTCCTGTAGTTTTGCTGAGTCCTCGTCAGATTTAATAACACGTCCTATTTTAGTGTCATCAGCAAATTTGCTTATGTTGCTGTCTATGCGGATATCTATGTCGTTTATGTATATAATAAATAATAATGGTCCAAGTACTGAGCCTTGGGGAACTCCACTTGTGACGTTGCTCCAATGGGACTTAGTGCTATTAATGCTTATTCGCCGTTTCCTGTCCTGTATCGACGCCCTAATCCATTTAAGAATATTACCTTTGATGCCATGTGCTTCTACCTTTCTAATTAGTCTTTCGTGGGGGACTCTGTCGAAGGCTTTGCCAAAGTCGAGATATACCACATCATAATTGTGCCCCTCGTCCACCTATTCGAAAACTGATGAAAAGAATGTTAATAGATTAGTTAGACATGAATGCCGGATTATGAAGCCATGCTGGGAATCATTGATCAATCTGTGCTTCTCCAGGTGATTTCGAATAGAGTTTGAAATGATTGCTTCCAGTAATTTGCCTACTATTGATGTTAGACTGATTGGGCGGTAGTTAGAGGATAGTGATCTATCCCCCATCTTGAAAATCGGTATTACATTCGCTATCCTCCAGGATTCTTTTACTGAAGGTTCCAAGTGTTCCCTGAAGAATGCAGTGATGGGTAGGGAAACACCGGGTAACACTGAAGTCCATTTATTCGGATAGGAGAAATACAAGTGGTGACTAGCGTGTGCCATGCATGGCTCACTAAGTCAGACTGAGACTGCCTTGCCATATGGCAGCCTCGGGGCAATGTTGCCACATAACACGTGGAGTGTTGCCACGTAATTATATACATAGGTGCTATTCGGCACAGTAGCTTATATACATAACCTACATCTCCCTCCCCCCTCACGCTCATAGTCTTTGTCTTGAGCGGACTTCTTTGTCCTAAGTCGCTCCGAGCGTCGAGGTGCACTGTGGGGCGGATCCTCGTGAGGTGTAGGGGACTCGTCCTTGGTCAGGGGGCCAGCAGCAGGGGGTGGGACTGGCCGGAGGAAGCGGCGGTTCCTCCACCAGACACGGCCGCTCGGCATCCTGACCTTGTAGTCCCGCGACTGGCCGACGCCCATTACTACGCCCACCTTGTCCCAACATGTCGTCGTCGGGTCCTGGATGTGGACAAGGGCACCAATCTCCAGTGGCTGAAGAGGGCGGGCACGGTCGTCATACCGAGCCTTGGCGTCCTGGGCACGTGTAGCGGCGCGGCAGTCGCAGCTCTCGGCTCTGGTCTGCCACTCATTCGCAAAGGCATTGGCGTGTACAGGAACGCAAGAGCTAGGAGGGTGGGAGTGGGACGCGGGTTCTGGGCAGCTCTGTGCGGCAGTGCCAGGCGCGTCGCTCGTTGACTCACGCACCCTGCTGGCGGTGTACCGAGCAGCTGGGATCTGCTCGGGAAAGTCTCTGGGCACCACACCTAACTCCTTGCAGTGCTCCCACGACAACAAGGGTGTAGCGAGAGTAGGCTGCGTGTCGATCCATCCGTGACACGACCTGTCGCCGTAAGTGATCTCCGCTTGAAAGGAGCCCACAGCATCCGGCATCTGGGAACCGTCCGCATTGTAGTACTGCAGCTGCGGCGGTGGTCCCAGGCCGCGTTTGGTGAGGCCCAGTTTCTGGAGGTGTCCGGTATCACCTCGATGTGACCCGACACATCACCGTGTGTGACGGCGACGCGGATGGTGGGGGAAGGGGTAGCCCTGGGGCGTGTGGTCGAGTCCACCCTCCTTATGTGACTCAGCTGCTGCTTGGGGCTGCGTGGGCCATCTGAAGAGGGCTGAGTGCGAACTACTCCGAGGGAAGTGCGCTGCTTTCCTCCTTGTCTCGGGCTTTTGGGCTTGGGTTGGCGGCAGCACTTGTCGTAGTGTCCATAGCGACCACAGGCCTGACACTTGCGGCCTCGTGCAGGGCACCTGTCTGTGTTAGACCAGTGGCCCTTACGGTCACATCCACGACACAGTGCGTCGGCGGCCGGGCAAGTCTTGGGGCCATGCTGCTTTCCACAACTGCCACAGGAAGCACTAGGCGGAGGCATGGAAGAACGTGCGGCAGCCTTCACGTTGTTGGCCGCCTTCTTGTACTGAGAGATTGCTCTCACAGCAGGTAGGGCCCGTAAGGTAGAGGTGGCGGACTTGGTGGCCTCGTATAACAGACATTCAGTCACTACCACCTGGAGTGTGGAGGAAGCGTCCAGGGGGATGAGTCACTGCACCAACTCTTCTTGCCTGACACCTGTCAAGATCCTGTGCTTGATCCAGGCTTCCTCACATTCCCGGCTGTGCGCCTTGCAGACGTCGATCTCCTCCGACAAACTCTTCAAACATACAAAAAAGTCGTCAAAGGATTCATTCTCTGCCTGCTTGCAGCTGGTGAAGGCGCGGCGATGCAAAGCCTCATTATTCCGACCCTTAAAGTGCTCCTGCAAAAGGTCGAGCACATCCGTCACTGAAGAGGTAGAATCGGGAGGCACTTGCAACGTGTGCTCCAAAACTCTCTGGGTCTCCAGTGACAAACACATCTGCAGTTAGATGAGCTGTTTGTTTGGAGGCATGCTGTCAAGGTCCACCATCATGGAGTAATCTGTCCAACGTCGCCTCCACTCACGAAAAAGCTGAAACGTGACGTCTGGTGAGAGGGCGGGTGGGGGTTGAACAGATGCCTTGGGAGCTGTTGGAGTTGCAAGAGTACCTGGAGGACGCTGGTGTGGTGGAGGAAGGAGGGTACTGGCGCCTTGGTGCGCGAGTGAGGGAGGGTGAGTTAGCGCCAGGGTCACCAATAGTGCATCAAAACGCGCCTTTTCCTCCTCTCTTCGTATCTCCTCACTCTGAAGTTCCATCTCTCGGCGTCGCTCGTCTCTGTCGTCCACCCACCTCAGAATTGTAGCAATGTCCGTCGCTGTAGGTGAAGGATGAGGGGCGATGGGCGCAGAAGCTCCATCTGTGCCCGGTAGAGGAGAAGATGGTGGGGAGTCGTGTCTCCCATCTTGACATTGTCCCTTCTTACCGCCCATCTTACTATGCTTGAACTGCACTGTTTAGTATATAAAGTGGCGCCTCATCAGCTCGAACCACATATATATGACATAAACAGCGCAGAAATAACGCATAGAGTCCACTGTTCTGTCCGTGAGTGAGTGCGTGCGTGGTGTTAGGGTGTGTCAATTTTGTCAACATGTTAAAAATCAAATTTGGTAGTCAAAATATTGTGCCTCTTTATGTCTAAACTTGAGATTAGCAAACAAAAATGAATTGAAATAACCCTCACCTACATCAATTATACCTTAAAGTTTCAAATATCAGTATTTCAACAAATTAATGAGACTTGATTAGAATTATTCACTTGATATTAACTAATCTCATGTAAGCATATGGATTATGGAGTATTTTATGGTTCTATAGCTTGTGTACAATATGCATGTCAGAACATGAACATGAACAGGCTCTCCGTGTGGGACAGTTTAATTCTTGTTTTGACTTGTACCAAGCGTGAGGATAAGGCGCCCGGCTCACTCTCCTTCTAGATATCATAGACGGCGGTTTGCTCTCATTGCACTTGCACCTACTCTACCAGACGAATTCTACATTTTAATTATTGTAAGTAGGGCATATTGATTGTCGCAGTTACTTATATCATTGTATAAAACATTATGTTCTAAGAAATTATTATGTTATTTCTGTTACAGCATTTTTGATAAACAAATTGATATTTTTTGAAACAACAATTGAATTATGAAACATTGAAATATTTTTCTATTTGTCAGATAGTGTGAAGATGTCAAAATTGAAGACAAGAAGTCAGTTGTCAACCCACTTGAGCCTGCTAGTTGGTAAAGGGAAGGAGCTTCCTGTATCAGAACTTCCAACAGTGAGAGACATGCTAAGATTAGGGTTACTCCTTCGAGAAAAAAATGCAAAGGACAGAAGGAACTATACAGATAAAGAACTCATAAATGACATGATAGTCCCTCTTCTGCATCAATGGACAAAAGCTAATGCACTATTCAAACCACCTGTGATTAATCAGTGTCGAACTATTGAGCTAAAACTAACGAAATTATGGCACAAAGCAGTTGAAACATCACTTGGTAAAGGAAACTTGGCCAGGAAAAATGAATTTCTGCACACACTTGATACTCTGTTTGACATTTTGACCTGCAAGTGCTCCATACAATTATGTTCTGAATCCAACTGTTCTCACTCAGGTAAGAGAGAAAATAATTCCCACATTGATTGTGGTTGTCCTCGTGAAAAGAAGATCCCTGTTTTAGAGCTTGAATTTATAAAGGCACAGAGGACAAAGGCAGAAGGCCAAGGAAGTATGCAAATGGGTTCAATAGATTATTCAGAAACAAAGAAGCAGATTGCTAATGCCAAGAAGAGAGAACAAATCCGAGAGAGGGAACAAAAGAAGAAAATGAAGAGTGAAGAAGCCATCCAAAGAGAGGAAGAGCTGTGTCAAGATGTTTATCACTTCTTTGATAGTTCTTCTGATGAACAGGAAGCAACATCAGATGATAGTTCCAAAGAGCCATCTGAACCTTTACCAAAGAAAATGAAATACAACACAAGAAATATTTCAAACATTGCTTTAGCTAGTATTCGCCACCATGCTGGACTTCGTGAGGCTGCAGAAATTGCAACTGCCGCTTGGATAGATGCAGGCCTCATCAGCCGAGAGGATGTATCTTTGGTGATAGATCATAATAAAATTAGAAGAGCACAAGAAAAAATAATGAAGGAAATATCTGATCAGCATGAAAAAGATTTAAGCGAGGGAGGGCTCTCCTGTCTTTTGTTTGATGGAAGAATAGATGACACAAAAGTTTTGCTAGAAGTAGAGGGAGTGAACAGAAAGTTTCCAGGTCTCATCAAAGAAGAACACTACTCTGTCTGTTCTGAGCCTGGTGGTCGGTTTTTGTTTCACTTTGCTCCCGAAACTGAAGTAGAAGGGAAGAAACATGCAGAGGTCATTGCTGATCATATTTTATGTTGGGTTCAGGAGAGAGGACTTGGCAGTTCACTGCAGGCTGTTGGTGGAGATTCAACTGCAGTGAACACCGGATGGCAGGGGGGTGTAATGACGCATTTAGAGAAAAAACTAGGAAGAAGACTTGTTTGGATTGTATGTGATTTACATACAGGCGAGCTACCTCTTCGTCATCTCATCCAGGAACTTGATGGTCCTACAAAGAGCAACAACAAGTGGTCAGGTCCCCTTGGCATCATGCTGGATGAAGCAACACAACTAGAAATAAATACAACCTTTCCAAAGGTCGAAGTTGGCCCTCCCCTTCCGGCGTTGTCTGAAGGAGTCATCAAAGATCTCAGCACAGATCAATCCAATGCTTATCGTATTGCCCAAGCAATAAGATCAGGAGAAGTACCTCAGTCATTGGCTCTCTTGGAGATTGGACCTGTCAGTCACAGCCGTTGGTTAACTACAGCTCTTCGTTTCTGCAGGATTTGGATTTCCAAACACGAATTGAAGGGCAAAGTGCTGAAGAATTTGAGGTTAATTGTTGAATTTATTATTGGAGTTTATCTTCCCCAGTGGTTTAGTGTGAAACTTAATCCTATGTGGGTGGATGGGCCCAATCACCTTTTGTTTCAATTGCAGCTAGTAAGAACACAGAGGAAGGCAGTGAGGGACATTGTGTTACCTGTGGCAAGAAGGTCCGCTTGGTATGCTCGATCAGAAGCAGTTTTGCAAGCAATGCTTTGCAGTCAATGTACCAATCTCCGAACCGAGGCTGTAGAAGTCATTCTAAAGATTAGAGGAACGCTAATAGATGACGACCAGTTGGGAGACTGTTCGTTTCATTCAAGAAAAGTTCCCCCAATAAACGTCAGTGCCACCAAATTGTCAGAATTGGTTGACTTGAGTTTGGAAGTCTTAGAGCCACCATTGACAACAAGTCTAACTAGCCAAGAATTGAGAAACCTTAAAGAGACTCCAATGCAGGTGCCGAAGTGGCCCTCCCACACTCAAAGTGTGGAGAGATGTATGAAAATGGTCACAGAAGCAGCGGGCCATGTTTACAGCCACGAGAGGCGAGAAGGTTACATCAAAGCACAAATAGCAAGCAGACTACTGATGACGAGAAACCAAAGCAAAGAGAGTATGAAGGCATTGGTTACTTTCAAATAGACTACGGATAATAAAATATAATAATTTGAAACTTGAAACAGTAACATGTGTGCAAACGCTGGTTATGTTATAAATTCACAAATATGTACATTTAAGAATCCATTTGATGTAGGTAGGACTTATTATAAAAAAAAATTTATGCCAAAATATTGTGTTGCATGCTTAAAGACTACAATAAATTGCTACCAAATTACTCGATTTTCAATTTAGCCAGTTCACCCCCTAAATTGACACACCCTAGTGCGTGTGTGTGTGTCTGAGAGAGCACTTCGTGGTGGCCTTAATGCAGGTGGCTAGAGCCGCCGCTGGGGTGAGAACGTTAGTGCCTCCCCGGATGTCACACGAGAAGGGTGTACATCTGCGTGCTCCGTGGGTAGCACAAAAAACAGGCCAATGCTCAACTCTCAGCTCTAGACACACTGATACACTGACACTAATACTGCCACCGTCACTAAAACGCACTGTGACGGAGCAACGCTGCACGTCACAGTGAAACACAACGCAACACAACACAGCACACACTAAGAGTCACGTGCACATCGCCGGCAGTCACACATCGCCGGCTAACTGTCCATTGTTCACACACTTATAAGTCCACAGATCCTACTCACTGTTCCCTGAAGAATGCAGTGATGGGTAGGGAAACACCGGGCAACACTGAAGTCCATTTATTCGGATAGGAGAAATACAAGTGGTGACTAGCGTGTGCCATGCACGGCTCACGATGTCAGACTGAGACTGCCTTGCCATATGGCAGCCTCAGGGCAATGTTGCCACATAACACGTGCAGTGTTGCCACGTAATTATATACATAGATGCTACTCGGCACAGTAACTTATATACAAGGTTGCTACTCGGCACAGTAGCTTAGATACATAACCTACAGGTACTACACCTGTTTTTAAGGACATGTTAAACAACTTTGCTAAGGGCATACTAAGATCTTCCTTACATTCCTTTAATACTCTGGCAAATATCTCATCAGAACCGGGTGACTTATTAGGCTTTAGTTTGTCTATTTGCTTACTAACATCGTTACCAGTCACTACTATCTCGCTTAATTTGTTTTCTTCACTATCTCTGAATAGAGTCGGTGCCCCGGGCATCATGTTAAAATTTTCGGTGGTGAAAACTGTTGAAAAATATTCATTCAAATTATTGCTCATTTCTCTGTCGTTATCAGTGAGCTCGCCGGTATCTGACCGTATTGGTCCAGTCTTTTCTCGTGTTTTAGTTTGATACATTTGGTAGAATCCTTTGGGGTTTGTCTTCGCCTCCCTTGCTATCCTTACCTCATTATTCTTCTTGGCTTTCCTTATCTCGGTTTTAACCCTACTCGCCAATACCCTATAATAATCTTGGAGGTAAATTTCGCCATGCTTTATCAGTCTACCTATAGCCTTCCTTTGGCCAATGATGTTCTTTAAATAATTATTTATCCATTTAAGGTCATTGTTGTCTGATCTGAGTTTTTTGTATCAATGATTTACTTCACACTACAACTAATTCGATCCATTCTTATGCCGATGATCCTACTCTTCACTCTTCCTCACATTTTCCCCTTCCTCCTAACTCTCAAACTAGATCTGTTTCTAGAACTGATATCATTACTTCTATCAACGTGGATCTGTGCAGCATCTCTGAATGGGGAGATACAAACTTGGTTTAGTTCAATAGTAACAAAACTCAATATATACCAATTACACTTTGTAAAGTAGACGATCTCCCACCAATTACATTTCAGGACGCTATCATCCTCCCAAATTCTGAAATAAATATGTTAGGCCTCACCATTTCCTCCAATATGTCCTGGAAATCACACATCCTTAGTATAACTAAAGCTGCCTCCCGAAAGTTGGGAATGCTGTACAGATGCCGCAGCTACTTCACTCCTGAGCAGTTGCTCCAAGTATACAAGGGATTCATTCGTCCTAACTTGGAGTACTGCTCTCATATCTGGGGTGGCTCTTCTTCTGTCCAACTAATAGATAGGGTGGAATCAAAGGCATTTCGTCTTATTAACTCTCCTCCTTTAGTCGAAAATCTCTCTCCCCTTTCTCTTTGCCACAATGTTGCTTCACTCTCTCTCTTTTACAGATACTTTAACGGGCAATGTTCAGTGGATTTGGCATCCTGTGTACCGCCGGCAAGGCCGTGGGTTCGTAACACACGTCTTGCCCGCGGTGCCCACCATTTCTCTGTGGATGTCGGTCACACGAGAATAACCCGTTATAGTACCTCCTTCTTTCCTCACACAGCCAAACTGTGGAATGCTCTGCCTTCTTCTGTGTTTCCATGCTCTTACAATCTGTCTCACTTTAAAAAGCTGGTTTTCCGACATCTTCGTGGTGTAGATTAATACAGTATAACCTTTTTTTCTATATTTTCAATTTCTTTCCGTTCTTTTTTTTCGCCCCCCAGGCTCCGTTGTGGGTCGTTTGACCTGTGCCCAGGTGGGCTAATTCCCGTTAAAAAAGAAAAAAAGAAAAGAAAGTAACTCATTATTTAAAATGTCGTGGAACTCGGCAATCTCAGATCTCGTTATGAAGTCGGTGTCATCTGTTAGGTTCACGGCCTAGCGCGACACCACTCTCTCAGCTGCCTCTTTAAACTGTCAAAGTTTGCCCTTCTGAAATCTGTTGTGGTGAACATATAGTATTAGTGTTGTGATAAACATGTAGTACTAGTGTTGTGGTAAACATGTAGTACTAGTGTTGAGATGAACATGTAGTACTAGTGTTGTGGTGAACATGTAGTACGAGTGTTGTGGTGAACATGTAGTACTAGTGTTGTGGTGAACATGTAGTACTAGTGTTGTGGTGAACATGTAGTACTAGTGTTGTGGTGAACATGTAGTACTAGTGTTGTGGTGAACATGTAGTACTAGTGTTGTGATGAACATGTAATACTAGTGTTGTGGTAAACATGTCGTACTAGTGTTGTGGTAAACATGTAGTACTAGTGTTGTGGTGAACATGTAGTACTAGTGTTGTGGTGAACATGTAGTACTAGTGTTGTGGTGAACATGTAGTACTTGTGTTGTGGTGAACATGTAGTACTAGTGTTGTGATGAACATGTAGTACGAGTGTTGTGGTGAACATGTAGTACTAGTGTTGTGGTGAACATGTAGTACTAGTGTTGTGGTAAACATGTAGTACTAGTGTTGTGGTGAACATGCAGTACTAGTGATGTGGTAAACATGTAGGCAGATACTTTTTTATCTTGTGTACAATACCTAAAGCTTTGTTCGCCCTCACGCAGGCTAGTGTCGGGCCTCTTTTCACTGATTCACCTTTCTCGCCATATTACAGTATACAATGAATCACAAACAAATACACAACATGCTGTATTCCTTCTTCTGTTATCATTCGTTCATTTTGTCCTGTTGCTACGGTAATACGCTGCCACCACAGTTATCGCTAAAAGGACGAACCATACCACTACCAGGCACTACCATCATCATAATTATCCTCACTACCATTATTATCCCTTGATGACTCACTTTATATAGTAGCATTGAAGTCCCTCCCCATCTATCGTGGTCCCCCCTCGGTAAGAACCGTTCTCCTTGACGCTTTTCTTCCTTGTTCCCTACACGCAAACTTTGTAAATACTGTACGTTCCGCTGTGAACAGTAACCTACTGCCCTTCTCTATTATATTTCTAATTATTACTTTTTACTTCTTTTCCTGTCTTAAGGTTTGCTGCAGACGTCTTTTAGGAACACACACACGCATAAGCACACACACACACACGCATAAGGAAACACGAAGTTCCCAAGCGCTTTCGTGTAATTCACATCTTCAGGGGTGAGTACAGACTAAGGAGAAACATACTATGACATGAAATACTAGTGACAGGGGGGGAAGGAGGTTCAGGGGAAGAATAAAGGGAGGATTGAAGTGAATTTTAGGAGGAGAGAATAGGTGCAGTGGCTAAACACCGCTTGCGTGAGGGAGTATAAGTTGGAGGCAGCAGCAACTCGCCCGGACGCGGCCAGCAGGCGGCAGGACAGAGTCAGGCTAGCGTCAGGTCAAGCGTCAGGTGCGTGTTGGGTTGGGCCATGGATTCTCAGTGCTTGGTCGGCTTGATTGTGTGTGTTGTTTTCTTGTGTGGAGGAAATGTCTTGGTCTTCTTCTTAGCTTGATGTAGATTTTCTTCTAACTCTCCTCCTCTTCTTGCTCTCTTGTAGTGTCCATTCATTCGTGTTTGGGTCTTGTTGTTCGTCTTCCTCGTGTCTTAAGTCCTCATAGGTGTGGAAGAAGTCGGAGACGGTGAGGTTGACCACGTGGGCTTCAGCTCCACGGGCCTCGTGGTGTTCTTGATTCTGTGTGGCGGGTGTCTTTTCTTGTGTTTTCTTTTCTTGGTTTTTCCTTGTCTTGGGAGCGTACAGCAAGGAGGGCCTCTTTGTAGCTCAGTTTCTTGTCGAGTCGCGCCTTGGCTATCCTGCATTCCTCCTTCCATTTCGGGCAGGTCCGATCGGCGGAGGAGTGTGGGCCGCCACAGGCAGCGCATTTTTTTACTATGTTGGGGCAGACCGTGTAGCGGAGTCCGGGGCTGCCGCACAGGGAGCAGGTGTCCTCCTGCGCCTCACACTTGTTGACAGTGTGTCCGTAGTGCTGGCATTTGTAACAGCGTTTCGGTCTGCAGTAGGGCTTGACTGGCACAGTTACCCACGCCAGTTGAGCCTCCTTGGGTAAGGTTGTATGGTGTCCGATGAGGGCAGTGGTGTCGGACAGCTTCTTCACAACTTGGAGTTGCCCCTTGAGGAGCTCACTCAGCTCGGCTTGGTCCACGTGGGCAATTTCGGCGTGGGAGATTACTCCCAGCTTCAGGTTGTCCCACTTGTAGGCAATCATTTTAAATGGAATGCCGCTATAATGTATACAGCCTTAACAACATCAACCTAGAGAAGTCGACTTGTGAAAGAGACGTAGGGGTACTTGTAAGCCCGGACCTACGGTCTAGAAAACAGTGCGTTAATGTTCGAAATAAGGCAAACAGAGTATTGGGTTTTATATCTAGAAGTGTAAGTAACAAGAGTGCAGAGGTCTTATTGCAACTATATCTTGCGCTAGTCAGGCCGCACCTCGATTATGCTGTTTAGTTCTGGTGCCCCTATTATAGAATGGATATCAATTCACTAGAGTCGGTGCAGCGAAGAATGACAAAAATGATTCCGGGACTTAGAAACCTTCCATATCAGGATAGGTTAAAGAAACTTAACTTGCATTCCCTAGAAAGACGAAGAGTGCGAGGAGATATGATAGAAGTATTTAAGTGGGTGAAAGGAATCAATAAAGGGGATATAGATAAAGTTCTTATAATATCCGAGCAGGATAGGACTCGGAGCAACGGATTCAAGTTGGATAAGTTTAGGTTTAGGAGGGAGACAGGAAGAAACTGGTTCACAAATAGGGTGGTGGACGAGTGGAACAAGCTTACCAACTTTGTAGTAAGTGCGGGAACTCTGGAAAGTTTCAAAAGGAGGCTAGATAGATTCATGGATGATAGAGAGTTGTAGTAACTCTCGACAGGAGCTGCCATGCACAGGCCAACCGGCCTATTGCAGACTCCTTATTTTCTTTTGTTCTTATGTCACCATGGAGCTTCAGTCGCTCCACCTTGGTGACCCCCACGATCTCATTAGTTTCAAAGAAGTTCTTGAGAACTAGGAGGTTTAATTTCTTGGGGCAGGTAGGCGTATCCGGGCGTATCCGCGCCACGTTATCAAACTCGTAACTGTTCATGGTGAGAGAGGGTTAGAGAGAAATACTTGACAAGGCTAATATATACCGTAGAGGAGAGTGAGATCAAGTCCCTAGGGGACAACAGGTGTCCACATGTTCCGGTCATAAGCCAGTGACCCTTACTAATCTTTTTAATAAAAAAAAATTACCATGCCAACTCTAAGCACACCAGCTGTGCGTAGTCAGGTCACTCGCACCAACAGTGATTTACTTGCATATATATATATATATATATATATATATATATATATATATATATATATATATATATATATATATATATACTGTATATGCCGAGGCATAATCTGGTATTATAATGTTTATGAACTTGGTGTTTTAATTATTTTCTGTCCCAAGCAGCAGTTATTTTGGCAAGTTTGGGGAGATTTCCTTGCATATATTAATGTATTAATTATGTAAGATTATTCTAGAATGTATTACATAATTTTTCTTATGATTTACTTCTTATTGTAAGCCTAGATCAGAGTAGAACGTTCTTGAACCTCACAGGAGTGTCTGGGTGGTGCTATAGGCGTCTGACGAGACGTTTATAAACAGCCACGAGTGGCACAGAAGTTAGTTGACCGTTCCTGCCCAGTGTGTGAAGTACAACATAAGAACATAAGAACATAAGAATGGAGGAAACTGCAACGGGCCTATTGGCCCATACTGGGCAGTCCTGTTTACACCCAACCCCTATTGCTCATATAAGCATCCAACCTATGTTTGAAGCTATTCAGCGTATTCGAGTTAATGATGATATTTGGTAACTTGTTCCATTCATCCACTACTCTGTTTCCAAACCAGTGTTTACCTATTTCACGCCTAAATCTAAATTTGTCTAATTTAAAACCATTGTTACGAGTTCGCTCCTGGTTGGATAGTTTGAGTACCTTTGTAATGTCCCCTTTGTTTAGCCCTGCCTTCCACTTATACACCTCTATCAGGTCGCCCCTCGCTCTACGTCTCTCAAGGGAGTGCAAATTAAGATGCTTTAACCTGTCTCTATACTGAAGGTTCCTAATGCCCGGGATTAGTCTTATCATTCTCCTCTGAATTCTTTCCAATGATTCTATATCCATTCTGTGGTCTCACAAGCTCAAGATACAGTTTTAGGATGACCTCGCTAGTCTTGTAACTAACACTCCTTTGTATGAACCCAAGTACTTTATTAGCCTTGTTAAGAGCAAAAACACATTGTTTACTTGGCTTAAGGTTCCTACTTATCATTACTCCTAAATCTCTCTCGCAGTCGGATTTCTCTATGGCATCGTTGTTCATCTGGTATCTGGTTTCCCTGTTTACATCTCCTATACTGAGTACTTTACAATTGTCCACGTTGAATTTCATCTGCCATTTTTCAGACCATTCGAAAAATTTGTTTAGAGGCACGGGGGTGGAGGAGACTGCAGTGGGAGCGGGTAAACAAGGCGAAAGATTACAAGGAAATAGTGTTAGGAGTGACGACAAAACTAAATTAGACAGGGAGTTTAAAACTAAACGCGGTAAGGGAAGGACCCAGAACACGACTAACTTAAATGTCTACTACGCGAACAGTAGAAGTATGAGAAACAAAATGGATGATATTAAGGCCTTGGTATGTACCGAAGAAATCGATATAATTGCATTCACTGAAACATGGATCAACCTAGACACACGTGAATTACCAGTCGAATACCAAATTGCGGGTTACAAACTGTTCCATACCAATAGGCAGACCAGGAAAGGAGGGGGAGTAGCAATCTATGTTAGGGATAATCTGAAGTGTGAAATAAATAAGGAAATAAAAACTGAAAGGAATACAGAAACAATTTGGATAGAATTAAGCGACGGTCGGGAAAAATTAATCACAGGAGTAATATATAGACCCCCCAATCTTGATAGCGTCAATGAGGGACTTATCTGGGATGAAATGCGCAGGGCTTCCATACACAACAAAGTCTGTATAGTAGGCGACTTTAACCTTGGCCAAATAGATTGGACTGTCCTTACGGGTAACTCAGAATCAGAGGATTTTCTGGAGACGATCCAGGACTGTTTCCTAAGTCAACATATAACCGAACCCACACGGGGTAATAATATACTGGATTTAGTTCTGTCGAACAGAGAAAACCTCATTAGCAATGTCAAGGTAGGGAACGAACTTGCAAACAGAGATCACAAAGAAATTCGATTCCAGTTAGATTTTCAGGGCAGACGTAAGGAAAATTCCACTAAAGTTCCAGATTTCAGAAGGGCAAACTTTGACAGTTTAAAGAGGCAGCTGAGAGAGGGGGTGTCGCGCTTGGCCGTGAACCTGACAGATGACACAGACCTGATAACGAGATCTGAGATTGCCGAGTTCCATGACAATTTAAATAGTGAGTTACTTAATGCACAAAGGCAGAACATACCATACAAAAAACTCAGATCAGACAACAATGACCCTAAATGGATAAATAATTATTTAAAGAACATCATTGGCCAAAGGAAGGCTATAGGTAGAAGGATAAATCGTGGCGAAATTCACCTCCGGGACTATTATAGGGTATTGGCGAGTAGGGTTAAAACCGAGATAAGGAAAGCAAAGAGGAATAATGAGGTAAGGATAGCAAGGGAGGCGAAGACAAACCCCAAAGGATTCTACCAAATGTATCAAACTAAAACACGAGAAAAGATTGGACCAATACGGTCAGACTCCGGCGAGCTCACTGATAACGACGGAGAAATGAGCAATAATTTGAATAAATATTTGTCAACAGTTTTCACCACCGAAAATTTAAACATGATACCCGAGGCACCGACTCTATTCAGAGATAGTGAAGAAAACAAATTAAGTGAGAGAGTAGTGACTAGTAACGATGTTAGTAAGCAAATAGACAAACTAAAGCCTAATAAGTCACCTGGTCCCAATGAGATATTTGCCAGAGTATTAAAGGAATGTAAGGAAGAGCTTAGTATGCCCTTAGCAAAGTTGTTTAACATGTCCTTAAAAACAGGTGTAGTACCAGAATCCTGGAGGATAGCGAATGTAATACCGATTTTCAAGAAGGGGGATAGATCACTATCCTCTAACTACCGTCCAATCAGTCTAACATCAATAGTAGGCAAATTACTGGAAGCAATCATTTCAAACTCTATTCGAAATCACCTGGAGAAGCACAGATTGATCAATGATTCCCAGCATGGCTTCACAAGAGGACGTTCTTGCCTAACTAATCTATTAACATTCTTTTCATCAGTTTTCGAATCAGTGGACGAGGGGCACAATTATGATGTGGTATATCTCGACTTTAGCAAAGCCTTCGACAGAGTCCCCCACGAAAGACTAATTAGAAAGGTAGAAGCTCATGGCATCAAAGGTGACATCCTTAAATGGATTAGGGCGTGGTTACAGGACAGGAAACAGCGAGTGAGCATTAACGGCACTAAGTCCCATTGGAGCAACGTCACAAGTGGAGTTCCCCAAGGCTCAGTACTTGGACCATTATTGTTTATTATATACATAAACGACATAGATATCGGCATAGACAGCAACATAAGTAAATTTGCTGATGACACTAAAATAGGACGTGTTATCAAATCTGACGAGGACTCGGCAAAACTACAGGAAGATCTAAACAAATTTTTCCAATGGTCTGAAAAATGGCAGATGAAATTCAATGTCGACAAATGTAAAGTACTCAGTATAGGAGATGTAAACAGGGAAACCAGATACCAGATGAACAACGATGCCATAGAGAAATCCGACTGCGAGAGAGATTTAGGAGTAATGATAAGTAGGAACCTTAAGCCAAGTAAACAATGTGTTTTTGCTCGTAACAAGGCTAATAAAGTACTTGGGTTCATACAAAGGAGTGTTAGTTACAAGACTAGCGAGGTCATCCTAAAACTGTATCTTGCTCTTGTGAGACCACACCTGGATTACGCAGTTCAGTTGTGGTCACCGTATTACAGAATGGATATAGAATCCTTGGAAAGAATTCAGAGGAGAATGACAAGACTAATCCCGGGCATTAGGAACCTTGAGTATAGAGACAGGTTAAAGCATCTTAATTTGCACTCCCTCGAGAGACGTAGAGCGAGGGGCGACCTGATAGAGGTGTATAAGTGGAAGGCAGGGCTAAACAAAGGGGACATTACAAAGGTACTCAAATTATCCAACCAGGAGCGAACTCGTAACAATGGTTTTAAATTAGACAAATTTAGATTTAGGCGTGAAATAGGTAAACACTGGTTTGGAAACAGAGTAGTGGATGAATGGAACAAGTTACCAAATATCATCATTAACTCGAATACGCTGAATTGCTTCAAACATAGGTTGGATGCTCATATGAGCAATAGGGGTTGGGTGTAAACGGGACTGCCCAGTATGGGCCAATAGGCCCGCTGCAGTTTCCTCCATTCTTATGTTCTAGACCTTCCTGTAGTTTTGCTGAGTCCTCTTCAGATTTAATAACACGTCCTATTTTAGTGTCATCAGCAAATTTACTTATATTGCTGTCTATGCCGATATCTATGTCGTTTATGTATATAATAAATAATAATGGTCCAAGTACTGAGCCTTGGGGAACTCCACTTGTGACGTTGCACCAGCCTATTAGGACCACTGAAGATAATTATTGTGCAAGTATCGTGGAATTGTTGTTTGGGATATGAAAGTGAAAAGTCTAAGGAATTGTACACTGGTACTGTGCTGACTATATATTCGAAGTGAGAAGTCCAGCTGCAAAGCCATTATACCCTTTGAACAGTTTGTGAAGAATTAGTGAGGGGACTACAGTGCAAATGTGAGTTTCTGTGACCTGGTGGGAATCTATCTGCCTGTTGTTTGTCTGCACACTGATACCGATCGTCGGGAAATTACCGGAGACTGGCGGGACAGCCAGTGGTAATTCGACGACTCTTGTGAGATATCTACTGTTTCTGTGCATACGACCCTGACTGCTGGTACCCAGTGGTGGAAGATTTATTTTTTTTATTATATATATATATATATATATATATATATATATATATATATATATATATATATATATATATATATGTAATATTCAGAAATTTCAGAGTAATTTCGAATGCCCCGCCATTGGCAACACTGAGCGTTCAAGGTCATGGGAGGGGAGAGAGCGCTTCCCGCTCCTAGCGAGAGATGGTGGAACTAGGCCTATATGAGATTAAATGTAATTCACCGAATTATTAATGATGCGATTCATGAAGTAAGGGACTATTATTGAATTTGAAATTATTATAGATCGTTTATCAGTCTGAATAATGTTACGGGTGTCCCAAGGAGTTATTAGTTAGGCGGGAAATATGTCACGTAGACCTAAGCTAACGCCTTGAGAAGAGACGCGACGCTGGCTAGGCCCCAGTCCCGGAGAGCATTCACAGAGACAAGATGTCTCTGCGCGTCTGTCACAGAAATAGTCACGTGGCCTAGTCACCTGTGTTGCATTATTGCAGAGTAACAAGTAAGTCTCATTCGATCTCAGACAGGGTTAGATAGGGCAGTGATAAAGTAAACTAGAGCTAACAGTGAGTTCATTTCAGGGTTTCCGTGAGAACCCACTTGACTGGAGTTGACCCGGAGTTGACTGCGAGAGATTGACTGCCGTTTGAGACTGCCGTTGATGATTGAGGGTGGCGATTGTCGCCATTGGACCGATCAAAGTAGGCCTGTCACTGTTTAGCGGGGTAGCAAAGGATCTCTTGAGTGAACGAGTGCTCCCGACAACTAAACGACACGGGACGCTAAAGCTTCTCTCAACTGTACAAGGTCTGATTGGCTCACTCCCGTCCGCTTTATGGACGCACTGGGAGTACACTGAGGCTATCTGAGTAGACTAATGGTCACACACTGAGACCGTGAGTCTAGGTCTCTAGGAGATACCTGGAGGAACATTTTCCCTCCCTTATTACGGGTGTAGTTTAATAGTTTCTAGATAATTTTGATAATATTGTTTTGAATGTTGTGCCATCAAGTGGAACCAGAGTGATACTGTGATTTGATTCTTTTAATGCCTCTGATTGTTCTTCATAATTCTGATCTCAGGTATAACCTTGTTCCCCAGAGTAGTGGTTAGGTTAGGTTAGGAAGTGTGCATCTGTTGGGGTGCTATAATTTTGTTGAGTGCCCTTAAGGCCTATTCATTGTAGAGTATTTAATTTCCTATTTTATTACCATTCCTCAGTGGCTGATATAATTTTGTTGAGTGCCCTTAAGGCCTATTCATTGTAGAGTATTTAATTTCTCATTTTATTACCATTTCCTCAGTGACTGATATAATTTTGTTGAGTGCCTTTAAGGCCTGTTCATTGTGCAAGCAACATTTCTTAATACTCCAAATTTATTGTTGCCCGAGAGTCTAATAATTTCTAGATCCTGTATAACTTTTATTCCCCAGAGTAGTGTTTAAGTTCAAGTTAAGAGGTGAGCATATTGGTGTACCATTATTTGATTGTGTTTGTAGTGTTGGAGGGAATATAAGTGTCTAAATGTAACAGTGTGTCTCATTCATCCCAGTCACAGACGCTATCCTTCCACGGGTCACGGACAATTTATTTGTTAGTAGAGTAAGTGTTCTTGTGCTGGTTCGGGATTTTTCTCAAAGGGGCGCTTCCACTGCCATTACCATCTATTAATTTTAAATAAACCCCAAGTCAAGTGAGAAATTAAAGTCCAGTAAATTCCGACCGGTTACAAATGGTAGCAGAGCGTAGTTCTATTTATTTCGTGACTGATAGTTCTGTGGTTGGGATAATGAGCGTAATCATGGAGTGGATGGAAACGGTAGAGAGTGTGACCCCAACTCTACTCATGCTCGCCGTGGGAATGGGTTTGTTGTGGTTGACGGTGCGGGGTTACTCGGAGAAAAGGAGAGACAGCCCGGGGTTGGTGCAGTTGAGAGAAGAGTTCGTGGAACGTATTGGGAAGCTAGAGGGGAAAATCCGGGGAGAGTACCAGGAACGATTGGGACAGTTAGAAGGGAAGATCAATGGGGAATGTCAGGCATGGGTGAACCAAATCAGGGGGGAGTATGGAGTATATGTACAACAGTTAAGGGGGGAGTACCACACACAATTGCAACAGTTAGAGACGGAACACCAACAACACCTAGCTCTGGTGGGGGATGCACTAGATAGGGTAAAGACACAGTATAAAATACGGCATGATGAGACAATGTGGGAGATGAGGAGACACAATAGTAGAGAGGGAGCTAGTCTCGGGGCCGGGTTGACCATGTCTAAGTTCGACGGTAGGCCAGGAATAGAGGTAGGAAAGTGGTTAAGAGAGGTTGACCGAACCCTCAAGCTGCTAGACGGAGACGAAGTCAGTCGAATCCAATTCATAATAAGGCATCTTGCGGGGCCTGCGGCAGATCGCGTATACAACGCACGCAGAGACTGGGAAACCGTAGATGAGTTAACTTGTTATTTGAAGCAGCAATATGGCGGGCAGACGGCCACGTACGACGCCATTCAGAAGGTGATGACGCGGAAACAAGGGAGCAACGAAACGCTTCTTGAATATTATGATGCTATGCTAGATTTAAACGATGAGTTGAACCACCATGATCATAAATATGGTAAGGCCCTGTTGGGAGATGCAATCACTCGGGGGCTCAAGGAGGAACAAAGCCGTATGTGGTTAGTGGATGAGATCAAGAAGTATCCTCACCATAGTCTAGACGAGTGGATCACGGGGCTGAGAGAGGCGGAACAAAAACGAGAAGCTTTGAGGGAGGTACCGCTGACTAAAGGAAGAGAGGACGAGCCGCAGACTGGAGGCTCGATTCCCCCGAGGTGCTATGCGTGTGGACAAGAGGGCCACTTCAGTTTCAATTGCACGAACGGGTCCAGACCAGGAGAGAGTGTCCCAAGGGGATACGTGGCCAATGGCCAGTATCGAGTTGGAAGTAACAATCGGAACTGGCGGTCGGGAAATGGCCAAGGCCAGGCAGTCCCCGCCAACCGTTCCTGGCCTCACCAATAGATTCCACCGGCGATGTTATGAGTCAAGAGAGAGCGGACCCATGGTCAAGCGTGGTTCGCATGACAAATTTAATCACAACAGAAGGTACCTTAAGGCTGAAAGCAGAGTGTCCTAAGGTCTCGGTGCTGGTAGCGGGTCGTGAAATGTGGGGTTTAGCAGATACTGGGCAGAAGTGTCGCTAATTGATGAACTTTTCTACCGTCGGGAGCTGGAGCCTGCAGGCGTGGTGTTGCAACCCACTCGAATAAGGGTGAAAGGGGCGTCAGGGTTTCCAGTGCCGTGTGTGGGGTGTATTCGGGTCACTATGGTCGTATGTGGGGTGGAAGTCACTGATGTGGGGATGTTGGTTTGTCCAGGGATTGAGACCCAGAGTAAGGGGCAATCTCATGTCGGGTTGTTGGGGATGAATGTGCTGGGGGAGGTTGCGGAGATCTGGCCGCACATGTATCACTTGTGCAGGGAAGCCAGGAGCACCGCTCAGTGGGAAAATTGCTTGCATGAGGTTAGGCAGTTATGTGCAATAGAGGCCATCAGCCTGGGGTATTGTATGACAGAGAGGAAGGAAAGACCAACCATTCCTCCCCGGAGTACTCGGTTGCTGTCAGTATGTGTTCCCTCATTAAGCCAGGTAGCTAACAAAGAAGTAGTGATTGAACCTCTAACAATAGAGGATGAAGGTTGGATGCCTGAGGGTGTGATAGTGTTGCCGACAGCTGTAAGAGTGGTGAGAGGCATGACCCAGGTGTTGGTGGCAAATCTGTCTGATAGTCGTACGAGCTTGAGGGGCAATTGGCGGATTGGGGAAGTGGCTTCGGGGACGGAAGTCGAGGAAGACATCAGTGAAGAGGTGCATGTGAGGACAGTGCAACCGGATGCCCGTACGGAGGTCAAAGTGCACACGGAGGAAATGAATGAGGGACAAGAGAGTGCAGTTAGGTGTTTAATAGAAGAGTTTAGTGATATTTTTGAAGAAGAGGGCCAGCCCATAGGAAAGGCTATTGGGGTTCAGCATGAGATCCCAGTGACCACAGACAGGCCAGTTCGGGTGCCATATCGGAGGATCCCTCCAAACCAGGTACCAGAGGTGAAGCAGCACATTAGCCAGCTGTTAGATCAGGGAGTAATTCAGCATAGTGAGAGTCCGTACTCTGCCGCCATTGTAGTAGTGAGGAAAAAGGACGGGACGCTGAGGTTGTGCATTGACTATCGTGACTTAAATAAGGTCACGGTACGCGATGCGTTTCCTCTGCCTAGGATAAATGAAACTCTAGAATCTCTGACGGGGGCCCAGTTTTTCTCAACGTTTGATCTGGCGGCGGGATATCACCAGATAGAAGTAAAACCTTCAGACCGTCCAAAGACTGCCTTCAGCACAAGCTTCGGACACTTTGAGTACAGGCGACTGCCTATGGGATTGTCAAATAGTCCGGGAACCTTTCAGAGATACATGGAGCGGATTTTAGGGGATAAGATCTTCTCCTCGTTGCTTGTATACCTTGATGATGTGATGGTGTTTTCAAGTACAATAGATCAACATATAGTCAGATTGAGGGTATTATTTTGCAAGATGAGGGAGAATAACTTAAGATTTAAACCTAAAAAGTGTGAAATAATGGCTTCAAAAGTAAGTTATTTAGGATATCAGGTGTCAGCTGAAGGCATCACAGCTGATCCTGAGAAGATTAGGGCAATAAGAGATTGGCCAGTCCCTCAGACGGTGAAAGATGTGCGGTCTTTTGTAGGGTTCACATCATTTTACAGGAAATTTGTTAAAGGGTTTGCCCAAATAGCTGCTCCACTGCATGCGTTGATGCATGGGAAATCTAAGGATCGGGTAGATAGTGAATGGAGAGAGGAGCAGCAACAGGCTTTTGAGAAACTGAAAGACAAGGTGATGCAGACACCAGTGTTGGCTTGCCCAGATTTCACTCAGGAGTTTATATTAGAAACAGATGCAAGTTTTCGTGGGCTAGGTGCGGTGCTGTCCCAGCGGAAGGATGGCAGGCTGCATCCGGTGTGCTATGCGAGTCGGGGCCTGAGGAAATCAGAACGTAACATGAACAACTATAGTTCTCGTAAGTTAGAGATGTTAGCACTCAAATGGGCAGTAGTGGATAAATTCAGGGATTATTTGGCAGGGAAACATTTCACAGTCTATACAGATAACAACCCACTCAGTCACCGGGAGAAGGCTAAACTAGGTGCCGTGGAAAGTAGGTGGAATGCGGATCTCGAGCAGTTTAACTTTACTATAGAGTACAAGCCGGGGAAGAACAACATTGTGGCGGATACACTATCTAGAATCCCGGCGGAACAGGAGGAAGATAGTGAAGAAGAGTATACAGCGATGCATGTACTAGAGGAGAACGGGGCAGGAAGGAAGGAACTGTGGACGATGGATGGGCTGCGTAAGGAGCAAGAAGGCATGGACTATATGACAAAACTGCGAAGATGGTTGGTGGGAGAGCTGCCGGAGGATGAGGTACAGGTAGAGCTCCAAAATGATGATTTCCGCAAGATGTACCGAGCTAGGAAATCCCTGATCGTAAGAGAAGATGTTGTTTGGCATAGAAGACCCGAAGGGAAGAATCTATGGAGGGAGGTGCCAGTGTTAACTCCAAACTTGCAGGAGGCTTTGACTAGAGCCTGCCACGACGAGTTTGGCCATCAGGGGCGAGATCGCACCCTGTCGCTGGTGCAGGAGCGAGGGTTCTGGTCAGGCATGGGAGAAACAGTGCGAGACTACATAGCCAGCTGCGAGAGGTGTGGAGTGGCAAAAGATGAAGTGCCGAAACCCCAACTGCATGTAGGGACGATTGAAGCTGCCAAACCATTAGAGACACTGGCCGCAGATTTCACCTTGCTGGACAAGCGGCAAGGAGTGGAGAATGTCCTGATAATGGTTGACATATACAGTCGTTACACTTGGGCCTTTCCCACCAAAGACCAGAAAGCCTCGACGATTGCAAAGATCCTGGTGAATCGAATCTTCCTGGCAGTGGGTGCACCTGAGCGACTGTTGACCGATCAGGGAAGGAAATTTGGCAGTGCATTGGTCCGACAAACTTGTGCCACCTTTGGGGTGAAGAAAATAAGGACGTCAGCATATCACCCACAGGGAAATGGCATGGTGGAACGGTTCAATCGAACCCTGCACGGTCTGCTGGCCACCCTCGAGGCAGAGGAAAAGAATAGGTGGCCAGAGCATCTGCCGGCAGTGGTGTCACAATACAACGCGACTCCGCATGCCACGACAGGGTTTTCCCCATTCCTGTTGTTTTACGGGAGAGAACCAAACCTGCCGTTTGACCTTAGGCCGGAAGTAGACCCAGAGCCGGTAGATGAGTGGGTGATGGTGATTAGAGACCGGCAACGAAGATTGCAGGAAGCAGTGGAGATCAATGTTCGGAGACGTAAGGAAATAAATAGAAGAAAAAGAGAAGAGAAAGCCCAAGAGAGTAGCTGGGAAGTGGGCCAGGAGGTTTTGCTGAGGAACAATGTAAAAATAGGCCGGTGTAAGCTGCAAAACCATTGGTTTGATACGAGATGGCACATTGTTGAGGTCCTAAATCCAAGGCCTGGTTTATATCGCATTGAGCCCAGTGGGGAAGAAGACCTGGAAGCGAGAGTGGAAAACCGGAGCAACTTGAAGGCTGCTCCAACCCTAAGGCATCCGGGAGACCCAGCGATGGATGAATCTGAGGAGGAAGACGAGGAGCCCCCACTCCAGATGAGCAAGATGAAGAGAAGTAGTTCAGAGAGGTCGATCGAGCCTGCAACTGAAAGACGAAGCCGACAAATTACAGTTTAGGTTGCAGGGTAAGGAGAAGGGGCAGGTTGTCGAGGGTGAATTGGAGGAGTTGTGAGTAGGGCAGGGGGGATTGGAGAGATGGTTAGGTCAGAGATGTGCTTTGAGTAGTGGTTGCTGTCATGAGCGGGATTGAGTTGCTGTCATGAGCGGGATTGAGAGTACGGTTGTAATGCCCAGGGCCTCACTAATATGGGCTGGTACATTGTCAGAGGGTTGGTCTGCCGGCATGAGGCTCGGAGACGTGGACTGAGTATTTTTTTGACACTGGTTCCTCTTAGCTCAAGGGCCAGGCAAAAGGAGAGCATGTTTGTTTTGGACTGTGTATTGTTTTGACACTGGTTCCTCTTAGTTCAAGGGCCAGGCAAAGGGAGAGCATGTTTGTTTTGGACTGAGTATTGTTTTGACACTGGTTCATCTTAGCTCAAGGGCCAGGCAAAAGGAGAGCATGTTTGTTTTGGACTGAGTATTGTTTTGACACTGGTTCCTCTTAGTCCAAGGGCCAGGCAAAAGGGGAGCGTGATGTTCTGGTTGGTTTGAGTTGGGCTAGGAAGAAATGGAGTTGCTGGCTGCGAGTGGAATAGTACAGAATTGAAGGTGGGTTCTAAGTTGTTCTCTCAGCACATGAGGGCAGTGCTGTTTTTCTTTAGGGGGGTCGAGTGTTAGCGGGAGAGAAAAGGAGAGAAGAGAAGACGGGAATGCTGCGTTTAGCAAAAGGGGTAAGATGCAGTTTCTTAGAACAAATTTTTAGGGGGGTCGTATGTATGTTTTTCTCAGCACATGAGGACAGTGCTGTCTTTTTTTAGGGGGGTCGATTGTAATATTCAGAAATTTCAGAGTAATTTCGAATGCCCCGCCATTGGCAACACTGAGCGTTCAAGGTCATGGGAGGGGAGAGAGCGCTTCCCGCTCCTAGCGAGAGATGGTGGAACTAGGCCTATATGAGATTAAATGTAATTCACCGAATTATTAATGATGCGATTCATGAAGTAAGGGACTATTATTGAATTTGAAATTATTATAGATCGTTTATCAGTCTGAATAATGTTACGGGTGTCCCAAGGAGTTATTAGTTAGGCGGGAAATATGTCACGTAGACCTAAGCTAACGCCTTGAGAAGAGACGCGACGCTGGCTAGGCCCCAGTCCCGGAGAGCATTCACAGAGACAAGATGTCTCTGCGCGTCTGTCACAGAAATAGTCACGTGGCCTAGTCACCTGTGTTGCATTATTGCAGAGTAACAAGTAAGTCTCATTCGATCTCAGACAGGGTTAGATAGGGCAGTGATAAAGTAAACTAGAGCTAACAGTGAGTTCATTTCAGGGTTTCCGTGAGAACCCACTTGACTGGAGTTGACCCGGAGTTGACTGCGAGAGATTGACTGCCGTTTGAGACTGCCGTTGATGATTGAAGGTGGCGATTGTCGCCATTGGACCGATCAAAGTAGGCCTGTCACTGTTTAGCGGGGTAGAAAAGGATCTCTTGAGTGAACGAGTGCTCCCGACAACTAAACGACACGGGACGCTAAAGCTTCTCTCAACTGTACAAGGTCTGATTGGCTCACTCCCGTCCGCTTTATGGACGCACTGGGAGTACACTGAGGCTATCTGAGTAGACTAATGGTCACACACTGAGACCGTGAGTCTAGGTCTCTAGGAGATACCTGGAGGAACATTTTCCCTCCCTTATTACGGGTGTAGTTTAATAGTTTCTAGATAATTTTGATAATATTGTTTTGAATGTTGTGCCATCAAGTGGAACCAGAGTGATACTGTGATTTGATTCTTTTAATGCCTCTGATTGTTCTTCATAATTCTGAACTCAGGTATAACCTTGTTCCCCAGAGTAGTGGTTAGGTTAGGTTAGGAAGTGTGCATCTGTTGGGGTGCTATAATTTTGTTGAGTGCCCTTAAGGCCTATTCATTGTAGAGTATTTAATTTCCTATTTTATTACCTTTCCTCAGTGGCTGATATAATTTTGTTGAGTGCCCTTAAGGCCTATTCATTGTAGAGTATTTAATTTCTCATTTTATTACCATTTCCTCAGTGACTGATATAATTTTGTTGAGTGCCTTTAAGGCCTGTTCATTGTGCAAGCAACATTTCTTAATACTCCAAATTTATTGTTGCCCGAGAGTCTAATAATTTCTAGATCCTGTATAACTTTTATTCCCCAGAGTAGTGTTTAAGTTAAGAGGTGAGCATATTGGTGTACCATTATTTGATTGTGTTTGTAGTGTTGGAGGGAATATAAGTGTCTAAATGTAACAGTGTGTCTCATTCATCCCAGTCACAGATGCTATCCTTCCACGGGTCACGGACAATTTATTTGTTAGTAGAGTAAGTGTTCTTGTGCTGGTTCGGGATTTTTCTCAAAGGGGCGCTTCCACTGCCATTACCGTCTATTAATTTTAAATAAACCCCAAGTCAAGTGAGAAATTAAAGTCCAGTAAATTCCGACCGGTTACATATATATATATATATATATATATATATATATATATATATATATATATATATATATATATATATATATATATTTTTTTTTACTGGGAGTAGTCCACTTCGGCACAGGTCACTGACCCACATCGGGGCCTGTGGGGGGAAAATGTAATAAAAATAATAATAATAATAATAATAATAATAATTCTTAGTAAATAATATTTATAATAAAAAATAAATAAAAAATATATTATAATAATTCACAGTAAAAAAAATTAAATAATAATGATAACAATAATAATAATGACAACACTGTAATAATAATAATAAAGATCCGTAAAAAAAATCAATAGTGAGAAACGATATATGCACTGTATGTGTTGTCAAAGTAAGAGAAACAATTGAAACCCTGCAATTGTGTGTAAATGAGGCAGAAAGTTAGATCAGCAACCTGGGACTTGGTCACAATTTTCGTGATGCCATATGGCAGCAGGGTCTACCATTAGACAATGCATTATGCTTCCAATATCTTCCCAGGCGGTAGTACCTCCCTGTTTGGTAGCTGTTGTAATAATATATTAGATTAAACTGCTACTGTACTTACATTTCGGTGACATGTTTCTTGTGGCGTCTTGGCGTTTTGTAGTTGATGCGACAGAAGATACTGTTATTGTTGTTGTTGTGTGAGGTCGTGCTGGAGCTGGTGCTGACGTCACTCATGGATGACGCATTATCCCCTACGTCACACACATCCTGGACGATCATCCTGTAGCTGAAAGAGAAAACGGAACACTTCAGATTTTTTTTCCACGGGAGACGCAAATAGACGGATAATTCTAGCAAAATTTAATTGTAGTCAAACATTAAAATTATGATCATGATGCAATATCGGAATTTTGTTGTATTATGACTGCGCTTCACGAACGAAGGTCTTTAAGCGCGTAACAAGGTTAGTAAAGTAATACATTATTCCAACAAGGTTAAAAATTATGAGAGATAGAACTCTCTGTGTCCCGGACTCTAATAGTGATCTCGCTTTAAGCAACTTCCGGTGTGTCATAGTCCTAGAGAAAACTGTACTTACGTGGAATTTAAATGAGTAAGAAAAATTCGAGTAATACTTCTGACAGCTTCATAATGCAGTGCTTATAAATTATTATGATTTATCGAACAGAGAAATTATTACGATTTACCGAACAAATATGTCATAATATTTATAAATTAAATACAGATAAGAAAATTCTGCCTTACAACCACAGACGAAGGCAAAAGAAAGAAATTCTATTGATGGGATTATAATGGTAAATAACCACATAATAACTGAGGGCTATAAACAGAAGGTGCTAAATCATGGTAACATGACGACCTTGCTCCTGAAGGTTGCGTGTTTTTTATGCGCTTTTTTCTGTGTTTGCGTGTA